>CM055868.1:16211390-16543890 GCA_029582165.1 Portulaca oleracea
TGTCTAATCTTGACCTAATTCAAACTTTGGATGATAAGATTGAGAAGTGTAGAACATGCATGTTAACTAAAGTCACCAAAAGTTCCTTTCCAAGTATTATGAGAAATTCTAAATTGCTTAAATTGACTCATAGTGATTTAGGAGATTTCCATAGCACGCCTTCTATAGGAGGTAAAAGATACTATGTGACTTTCATTGATGATTTTTCTAAGTATTGCCAAGTATTTCTTTTGCATTCAAAAGATGAAACTTTAGACAATTTTAAAATTTACAAAGCTAAAAGTGAGTTACAATGTGAGGCCCAAATAAAAAGAATAAGATCCGATAGGGGTGGTGAATACTATGATCCAACTTATTTTCAAGGTTGTAGTGTGGTGCATGAGACAACGACACCTTATACACCTCACCAAAATGGTGTGGCCGAAATGAAAAATAGGACCTTAAAAGAAATGGTTAACTCCATGCTATCTTACTCCGGTTTAAGTGAAGGATTTTGGGTGAAGCCTTATTAACGACTTGTTATGTTTTAAATAGAGTTCCTCTAAAAGGGAACCCTAAAACTCCATATGAACTTTAGAATAAAAGAAAGCCAACTCTAAAACATCTTAGAGTATGGTGGTGTCGGGCCATTGTAAGGGTCCCAGAACCAAAGAAAAGGAAGTTGGGTGAAAGAGGAATTGAATGCATCTTTATAGGCTATGCTTTTGAAAGCAAAGCCAATAGGTTTATGGTCATAGAACCAAATGACTACATAACGGTAAACATTGTAATAGAGTCAATCGATGCAATTTTTGATGAGACTCGATTCTCTTCAATTCCTAGACCCAAGGATGTCATTCATGACATGATTCCAAAGGATGCTATTCAAGAAACTCAACGAGATGTTGAGGAAATAAGGAGGAGTAAGAGGACAAGGAAATCCAAGGACTATGGCTTGGATTTCTTTGTCTATTTAGTATAGGGAAATAGGAACTCTATTAAGTATGAGACTCCCTACATCTACAATGTAGATGAAGATCCTAAAACTTTCAAAGAGTCCTTGGAGTCACAAGATGCTTCCTTTTGGAAGGAAACGGTACAAGATGAGATAAACTCCATTAAAGAAAATAATGTTTGGATTTTAGTAGACTTACCACCGGGATGTAAACCTATTACATCAAAATGGATCTTTAAGGGCAAAAAGAAAGTAGATGGTACCATAGAAAGGTTTAATGCCCGGTTAGTAGTAAGGGGCTTTACCCAAAGACATGGTATCGATTACTTTGATACTTATGCACCCGTGGCTAGGATTGCAACTATAAGAGTACTTATAGCTTTAGCCACTATCCATAAGCTAGTAATCTATCGAATGGATGTCAAGACGACATTCCTAAATGGAAAACTAGAAGAGGAGGTGTATATGGAACAACCCGAGGGGTTTGTTGAAAAAGGTCATGAGAATAAAGTATGTAAACTCATAAAATCTTTGTATGGTCTAAAGTAAGCACCTAAGCAATGACATCAGAAATTTGATGAGGTAGTACTTGGATTTGGCTTTAAACTCAATGAGTCAGATAAGTGTGTTTATTCTAAGTTTGAGAATGGAAAGGGGGTGATTATATGTCTATATGTTGATGACATGTTGATATTTGGTACCGACATCGAACAAGTTAAGAAAACTAAAAGTTTTCTATCCACTAAGTTCTCTATGAAGGACTTGGGAGAAGCGGATGTGATACTTGGTATCAAGATCATTAGAAATAATGATGAAATAAGTCTAACACAATCACATTATGTGGAAAAGGTGTTAGGAAAGTTTCACAAGAGTTCCTACGTAGCAACTAACCCATTTGATCCAAGCATCAAATTAAGCAAAAACGATGGGAGACCTTATGCCCAATTGGAGTACGCTAAAGTCATAGGTAGCTTAATGTATGCTATGACTTGTACAAGGCCAAATATAGCCTTTGCAATAGGGAAGCTTAGTAGATTTACTAGCAACCCAAGAAAAGAGCATTGGCAAGCAGTTAAGAGGGTTTTGGGATACCTAAAACTTACCCAAAACTATAGCTTGCAGTTTAAGGGAGAACCTTCGGTTTTAGAAGGATACTCTGATGCAAGTTAGATAAGTGACAAGGATGATTACACCTCAACTTCCGGTTAGGTGTTTCTACTTGGTGGAGGTGTTGTTTCATGGGGTTCTAAGAAACAAGCATGTATTTTGGATTCCACCATGGCTTCCGAGTTTGTAGCGTTGGTCGCCGCTTGTAAAGAAGCAGAATGGCTACGGAATTTGTGGTTGGAAATTCCTCTATGGAATAAGCCTATGCCTCCAACAACACTTTATTCTGGCAACAATGCCACAATTGCAAGTGTTTATAATCGTGTCTACAATGGCAAGTCAAGGCACATTGGGTTACGACAAGCTTAGGTTCATCAACTCATCAAGGATGGAGTTGTGGCGGTGACTTATGTCAAGACAAGTGAGAATTTGGCCGATCCTTTCACTAAAGGATTGACCAAGAAGTTGGTGTTAAAAACATCAAAAGGGATGAGAGTTAGCCCAATCAAACGATTATCATCAATGGAGCTCCAACTCACGCTTGACACCTCTTGTCAAGCCTTGAGTTCAATGGTCGACGACGTTGACTGATTATGAGAGCATCAATTTTCAAGTTAAATCATCTGAAAGACAAGGTGATGCTCAAGAACCGTAATGTTCAAGAGGTTTGAGTCTATGACTCATTAATAGACTTTGAATCGATGAGATGGGAAGCTCTATTACGGGGCGTAAAAGTCTGCCTATGCGAGGACGTGAAGTGGGTCGCTTCGAATAGCCTAGGGCTGGGCTTAATGGTTCTCGCGGAGGGTATGGGACACATGGCCGGTTGTAAAATAGTGTCTTTATTTTAAACAAGGTTTTGGGTTGTGTGTGTGATATGTATCCAATTAGTTAAATAAGGATGTAAAGTTCAAGGAATTATCTACTTATACATTCAAACTAATTGAAATTATATACACTAAGTGGAAGTTCAAGTCGAAAGGGACTTTCATGACGTATAACAACTCCTCGATTTCTCGGGTGTTGAATCTTTCTAGAAGTCGCCATGTATGGCGGAGGTATTTTTACCCAAGTGAGGGATCCCGAGCTATTTCAAGTGGTACTCTTGAAATGGCAGGGGATTGTTGGAGTATTTTAAGAGTTAAGAGGCATAAAATATAAGTTATAAGCATAGGATCAACCGGAAATGTCGAATATAAGCTTAACAAGAAAAAGGGACTCAACACGGATCGTGTTCAGTATGACACGACCCGTGTTGACGTCCAGAGAGTTTAAAAAGTGTGCACAGGATCAACACGGACCATGTTGATCTAACACGAGTCGTGTTGGCTTCAACACGGACTGTGTTGATCCAACATGGGTCGTGTTGAGCACTGTTGGGATTGATTTTGAAATCCCTTGATTTATGCCTCGTGGTCAAATGTATTTGGGCATGTTTTTGGATGATATTGACTGAGAAATCAGTCATGATTTCTCATCAATATTATTCAACCTAAATCCCTTGGATTGTGCCTAATGATCTTGGAAAGTTTTGACTCCCTTTGGCTCCAAAAGCTCCCTATATAAGGTGGATGAATTTCACATTCATCCACACCCTCATTCCTCTTCTTCTTCTTCTTTCTAGAGAGCATTCAACACGTTCTTAAAGTGTTGACTGCAACAACTCTTTGAGTTCCTTTGAGAAATCTTGTAACTTTGCTTACAAGAAGTTAGGTTTTACCCTTGAGTCTTTTCACGGTCTAGTGAATAAGTCTTAAGGGGAGCCGGATTATCCGTCGACTCCTAGCCACCCAAGTGATCCCCCATCTTCCGTGGTTACTCTATTCCATCTCATTGTTTTTTCCAACACCAATTGACTGTCATTCTATTCATACTCTACGTAATTCACCTCTCCCACACGTCATTTGCGTCATTATATCGTCACCAAGAGCTTTTTTTGCACCTTCTTGAAGTTGTTGTGAGCATCTTCTTCAATAGGGAAAAAGAGGAGGAGGGTCGATGTGTGATACCTGGTTCTTTAAAAGCCAAAAAGAAAGGAAAAAAAATGTTAGTTAAAGCCTTTAAAAAAAAGGGACATTAGAGGATCCCTTGATTAATCCTTATAGCTCGGCGTTTTGGAAATACCCCGCTTGAGTGTGTATTAGGTTATGTCCTAATTGAGTTTTTGTGTTGCAATTGATAGTGATGTATTTCCAAATTGGAGCATTTGTTCTATCTTATCTTTGAGGATGTTACACTTCTCAGTGTCATGGCCTCGCATTCTACGATATTGCAAAATTCACTTGGGCCCCAATGTTTTCCCTTCACTTTTGGTTTGAAACGGATAGAATCCCTTAATTTATGGCCTCATCATAAGCAGGAGGTAATTGAGGGCCTCTGCATAGGGTATTGTCAATTGTTGGTAGGAAGTGAACCGTTGTGGTTTAACACCCGTAACAAAAGTATTAGGAGCTAGAGTATGTACTCCCACAGATGAAGATCTTCCTCTCCTATCTTCTCTAACATGATCTTCAATGTTAAACATCCTTTCGATTCTATATTCATGTAGGGTCCTAAGGATCACATTCATTTTTTGATCCAAAGTTCCCATACGAGATTGCATTTGGTTTATCATGGCAAAGAGTAGGTCTATAAAGGAACTCGTTCACCATTTTCTCTTTCCCGCTCTCTTTCTATGGCTAAGGGTGGAATTTGATCCTCTTTCTCAATTAAAGGAGATCCAAAACATCTGCAATGATTCTAAACTTCTTTATTAGTAAGTTAAACTAATAGTTATTCGACTCTATGAATAGAGGTGAGTCCCAAGCCCATGTGGTGATCGATAGGAAAACACGCCGATCTCACTTTCTACTTCGGGTATGTCTTGTTGAATGTCTGACAGTCACTATGATGATCATTTCTTTCGTATTTGTTAGGAAAGTTCAGCTCAGCTTTCATCCTTGCTAATGTTTGGATGATTTTCTCTATCTTATTATCATGTTTAGTAGTTATATTATCAGTGATGACTTGCATTCGCTGTGAAATTTCAGTCAAATGTTGGATAATGAAGAGAATGAGTTCATTGTTGCTAGGTATTCCGTTGAAAGCCATTGGTGACATTGGTGTAAAGAAAGCAACTTCGGCACTTGTTTGCTTCAAGTTCAAGGTTGGTCACCGGATCTTTATTCTGCCTATTTGGAAGTATAAACCTAAAAAATTAACCCTGACGCTAACCTATTCGAAGGCCTAGAGACCTATATGGGACAACCTAATGCAAACAATGCTTATATGAGGAATATTTTTTTAATGGTTGGGCTTGCATGAAGACTCCTAACTTAGAATGATGTTATGCACATGAAGAGGGGAGATATCCATCAAGTTATTATGAAACCGAGTCGACATTAAGATTTTAATGGACTCAAATTTAAGTAAAAATTGGATAGACACCTTAAGGGAGAAACATTACTTAGAGTTGAGTAAAGTCAAACTTGGATCTCAAACCTAGTCAAACCTCTTTGACTTAGGCCTAAGAGAGGCAATGTGGACCTACTTTAGTAATATTTGAGGGAAATACAAGGAGTAGGTCGACTTTCTTTTTAACAACAAAATGTACACATAGCACGTAGTTGGCACAAAAAAAGGCCATAAAAGAAAGAATGCACATAACATACAAATGAGGGATGCACTTGATCTGAGGTTCTATTTACAAGGTTTATGGTCGACTCCTTTAAATTAACAGAATAATGTCTCTCACGCGTCACAAATTCTATGGAATTCATAGTAGTGTAACCCGTGTGTTTCTCGCAAAATTAAAGGGAAATGTAAATTCATAATCACAACAATTTTGAAGTACTTCATGAGTGGGAAAGTGACTTGTGATCTTCTTGAAATGTGGAGTTCATTGCTTTATGCTGTCTAAAGTATTGCTTTGCCCGAAAGAGAAACTTGGGTTAATATCCTAGACGACGCCTTCGAGTTCAACGCGGGTAAAAATATCAAGATATAGGTATGTGTGCTTGATGCCTAATTAAATAATAACAATTAAAAGAATTAATTTCTCCTTTCCGCTCAAAATTTTAAATAACCGATTTTTCAAATTTTACCTTTTTATTGTGAACTCCTCAGTGGAGTCACCATTGTAGGAAACGGGAAAAAACTTCCAAGCGTCCTATGCGATGTTAGGCGAGTTAAAACGGGCCCTTAGCCTTTAGGGGATTTAAATAAATTTTATTCTTATTAATGCTTTTTGATGTATCAAAATGTTCAAATGCGACATTTGAATGTAGGGTGTGTTTGGTGGGGGGGAAACATCTTATAGGAAAATGTTTTCCCAATTTTCTAATGTTAGGTACAAAAGAAGTGTGGAAAATAATTTCCAAAGAAAATTGTTTTCCCTTAAAGGAAGGAAATTGACTTACTTTGTTCAACCTAGGAAAAATATTTTCTACCCTTGATTGTTGGACCGATTTTCACTGCTAAATCTAACTAAAATTTAAGGGCGAAATTCAACTTCAACAATTTGACTCTAAATTTTGAAATCCGATGGAATTGATTAAAAAAAACTCAAATATGAATTTTTAGCTCAAAATACTTTTATCTGATAACATTTATTGCGACATATACCAATAATTTTTGCCGCTAAAACTAATTGAAACTTTAAAAAATTCAAATTCAATTGTTTGAATCGAAAATTTATGATATAATAGTATGGAGTAAAAAAAGCTCAAAAGTGAATTTAGTGCTTCAAATATTTTCAGTTGTAACATATATAGCCACTTTTGTCAACATTTTTCGTTGTTAACTATGACTGAAATTTAAGAGCGAAATTCAATTTCATTGGTTTGTCTCAAAACTTTACAATACGATATAGTTTATTAAAAAAAACTCAAATATAAATTGAGTTCAAAGGATTTTTATCTGATAACATTTATCACCACATATACTAACATTTTTTGTCGCTAAAACAAACTGAAACTTTAAAAGAAAATTCAAATTTAGCTTTTTTTTTATAATTAGCGGTCAAAAGACCATTTTATTCAAAAGACAACATATGTCTTTAAAAAAGCCGTACATCACAATACGAGATCACGCCACCCCTAAAACAGAAAAACCTCAACTACTGAGAAGTCTGAGATCAATCCCCAAAAGGCCCAACAACAAAATAACTAAATCATTGAAAGCATGGACATTGAGACACTGAATAAGAATAAAATAGTAGCACTGGAAGCCTCATGAAATCTCCACCCAATGACAATATCCAGTAACAAACTCAGCACACTTCATGACACAACTCCAATATGTTGTACAAACATTTCCTTGATAGCACTCCAGATCAGCTTGTGAATGAGAGCTTGATATGCATCATAATCAAGCATATGAAGCATTAAATGTCAAACCCAATCACTCCAAAACCCCTTCATGCCAACCTACAACCTAACCTTGCTTGCACATGCTCAGAGTATTTCAGATATTGGCAAGATGCAGTATAAAAAGCAACATATATCGAAAGTTTATGATATGACAGGCTAGAGGGAAAAAAGCACAAATATGAATTTTGAGCTCCAAATATTTTCATATGTAACTTATATCGTCACAAATGTTGACATATATCGTAATTTTCAAAAGAATGATTTGTCTCCTACCAAACAAGGGAAAATTTAACTTGGAAAACAATTTCCTCCAAAATCATTTTTTCAACCAAACACACTCTTAATTATTTTTATTTACAGAAAATAACATTGCTTAGAAAGAAGGGAAACCTTGGCGCAATAGTTGAGTTGTTGCTTTGTAATTGTGAGGTCACGGGTTTAAGTCCATAAAGCAGCTAAATACATTAATAACCTCCTAGAGAACTTTACATTTCATTAAGGAAGGGGCTAAAAGGGGGAATACACAAAAGGAGAGGAAACAGAAGGAGGAAATTGGAGGGAAAAACTAATTTTCCAATTTCGTTGCAAGCGCGACAGGGAAGTCGCATCAGCGACAGCTTAAAATTCCAGAAGCGTCATGGCCGCGACGCCGGCATCATGAGCATGACTTTCCTCGGGGGAGATATGACTCAATGTCGACAGTAAGGTCACAGTCGTGACTAAAAGGTCGTCGCGGTCGTGACACTAGAGGTCACGACCATGACGCCAAGCGATTTCTCGATCCAAAAATCTCCAAACATGGAGTCGCGAGCGCAACGTGTGTCTCGGCTCCAAAATTTCTGTTGGCATGTTACTATCGTGATAGATTCGTCTCGATCTTGATGATCACCGATGTGGTCGTGACGTTCCTGTCACGGGCACGACGTTCATCTTGCTTCCAGATGTCATTATGTCTGAGGGCTCTCATGGCCGCGACGCCCCTGAAATAAGCCCAAAGTGACTTCTAACCCTCTCCTTGATGACAAAATAACCAGCCACCCTCAGGAAGTGGACGATCAAAAGCCCTCGGGGTTAGAGTACAATCCCGAGCCACTCAAAAGGAGCTCGAGGCTGATCCAAAGGACGGTTGACATGAGCTTGGGGGTTCCCGGGTCTCAAGCGAATTGAACCTCCACCTGGGTGCGAGAAGATGCAAGCCTTTTGGCTTGAGTCAGGAGGGATGAGTATGGGTCATGAGACTCTCCATCCTCTTATTCATGACTAGGGTTTCCCCTCAAATCCTCATTGAGCTCATCCTCCTCGATATAAGGAGAAAGGTCGTCAATATTGAAGGTGGAGGAGACACCCATGTCCCCCTGGAGGTCGAGCTTGTAGGCATTATCGTTGATCTTCTTCGTGACCCGATATGGTACATCACTTCGTAGCATGAGCTTGTTCTTCCTTCTCGACAAGAACCGTTCCTTCTTCAATTTCACCCATGAAGTGATCTTGCCTTTCCCATCTCGAGTCTATTGCGCTTTCATGTTCTCAAATCAAAGGGATGACACTTTGGTGCCTTTCAAGCTCAGCACTTTGAACGTCTTCTCATCACTATACCCTTTGGCCTCAAAGATGCGTTACACGATTTGAATCCACTCCAAACAGTCATCGAGATCAAGGGAGCCATTAAATTCGGGGAGCACTGCCTTGATGTCAAGGAACGCATCTCGTGGAGGTCGCTCTCCCCTTCTTCACGGTTGCCCCATTTGTACGAAGCCAATACCATCATCACTCTATTCCGAGGAAGGAGGACGACGATGTGGACTTTGATACTATTTCTTCTCCTAGACCGGGATTGATCTCGGAGATGAGCGGTGACTTGAGCAAGTTGTTCAGTGAGGGCTCCGAGAGTTTGTTGCATGGAGTTGAATTGATTTTCCAAACTCATAATTTGGGCCCTTTTAAAAGAAAGGCCCCTTTGGAACCCTTTTTAATTTGGCTTGTTCCTTCCCGATTGGTATTTTGTTCTTCTTCCATATCGAAAAGGAAAGGTGCGAGATGGATTGTGTTTGGGGAATAATTTGAGGAGCTTGTTTTTTTTTTTTTTTTTTGGTAGTTGGTTTGTGTTTGGCTTAGGGGTTCTTTGTGGTTTAATTCAACACCAACAATCACAACAACACCCAACAACTACAATAACTCCACTACCAATAAGCATAAATAAGTTCCCAACAACTCCAAGAACCACCAACAACAATTTCAACAACATTAAGGATTCACAATATCAAGAATTAACTCCAACAAACTTGGAGATGTACAGAGGATGGAGGTCCCCAATTTCTAACTACAACAACAAGAAAAAATTCAAACCCTAACTTTGAATTGAAGAAGAAACTCAAGCAAACCTGACCTTAGCTCTGATTCCAAATGGAGTGTGCCATGGTGGTTTAGATGCTTGAGTTGATGAACTGGATGAAGATGGTGATGAATGTAATAACCAAACCCTAAGGTTCACACACCAGATATGAAATTGGTGTAAAGGATAACCACCACCTAAGAACTATCAAACCCACCAAGAATTGATAAAGGATGCAACCACCACAATTCTATAAGGACTTGGCTTTAACACCACCACAATTATATTGAGGCTAAAGTAAGCAAGAGTTTGAAATAGAGAGAACTTTGAGAGAAAATTTTAAGATTTGTATTGATGAGCATTGAATACCTCTTCCAAACTATTGTAAATGGTTAAATAAAATGATGGGGAAGAGGAGAGTTATGTATCAAATGACAAAAGACGCATGCTAAATACTTTAAATGACCTCCTAGAGAGGCTTTACATTTCATTAAAGGAGGGGCAAAAGGGGGAGTACACAAAAGGAGAGGAAACAAAAGGAATAAAATCGAAGGAAAAAAACCCGAGTTTCCAGTTTCGTTGCGGGCGTGACAACTGAAAATTCCAGAAGCATTGTGGTCGCGATGCCGGCGTCACGGACGTGAGCTTGCTCGGGGGAAATCTAGGCAAATTTCGACAGTAGGGTCGCGTCGCGGTCATGACCATAGGGTGGTCACGACCGAGACTCCACGCACTTTCTCGATCCGAGATTCTCCAAACGCAGGGTCGCTGGCGTGAAAGAAGGATTGCGGACACGATATATGTCTCAGCTCCAAAAGTTCCGTGGGCGTGTCATGATCGTGACATATTCGTCAAGGGCACGACGTTCATCCTACTCCCAGATGCCATTATGTCCGAAGGATGTCATGGGCGTGACGCTGGTGCCACGGCTGTAACGCCCCTGAAATAAGCCTAAAGTGACTTCTAACCCTCTCCTTGATGACAAAAACAAGGAACCACCCTCGGGAAGTGGACGATCAAAAGCACTCGGGGTTGGTATACGCTCTCGAGCCACTTAAAGGGGCTCGCGGCCGATCCAAAGCAGGGTCGACACGAGCTTGGGCATTCCCGGATCTCGAGTGAAATGAACCTCCACTCGGGTGTGAGAAGATGCAACCCATACGGGCCCTGAGACTCTCCAAAATCAAATTGAGTAAAGTATAGAGTCGCCAAATAATATTTTTATGAGAATTAATAAACTCAAATTAGACTCCACAAACCGCGAACCATGAGATTTGGATCATGAGGTAAGGTTATGAATTCGAAGGTTAAAACTTTCAAATCTGCTCGTTCGAAGAATGCACTCTACTAAATTGATTCGTTAAGGAAGTGGGTAGAGGGGCAAATTTAATTAGTTTTATTACTTTTATTTAGATTCATACAATAACTAAAGTGTAGAAATAAATAAATAAATAAAAACAAAAGAATAACAACATAAAAATAAAAACAAAGAGCATAAATAATGTTGAATTCACATATTATCAATTTTAAGTATTCAAAGTTTAATATTTATTTCAACATTACATGATTACAAGTGGGAATTAAAGAAATTAAAATGATAAAAGATAAATCTAAGGATGCCAAGAATTATGTATGCAAATGATGGAGGAAGATAAAGAATAAATCACCTAGTGTCAATACTCCTATGTGATTTCCGTATATAGAAAACCGGTGGAAGTGGGGTTGTATTTATAGGAGAAAATGAGGGAATAATTAGGGTGGAAATGAAGGGGTGAGGGAGGCATGACGTGCACCAGCACAGAACCAAAATACTACCCGCGACACTCTTCCCTAGGTCTGTACGTTTCCCAAGAAAATTGGTTCTAGCGCGGGTTAGGTAAAACCTGCGCCATGCGAATCCACATGATTGTGTTTTACCGAGGCCCATGCTTCACCATTTCTTGTGAAACATGTTGGGCTTAGGAAACAAGTTGGATCTCGGAAAAAGTGTAGCATGCTGATCTACAAGAGGTCCAACAGGGTATCCGCGACACCCTTTTCTTCGTCACCAAGTTAACCGAGGAATCGACTCCAACGCGGGTCGGGCGAAACCCGGACCATGTTGGTAAGCACGGTTGGGTTTTACTCGGATCCACATTTCCCTTTTTCTTGGGAAGCGTGTTACACCTCGGGAATTGGGTCGAAACTTTGAAAAAAAAGAGCATTTAGATCAGCATGATGACCATTTCAAGCAGTCCAACTTCAAACAACCATAACTTTCTCATATGACCTCCGATTGACTTGGTTCAAGCGTTGTTGGAAAGTTTGTAATGAGTACAATTAGCTCCTAAAATGAGGAAAACCATAGAGGTCAATGGAAAAACCGATAATCTAAAGAAAAGGCTCAGGTACAAGAGAATGACTTCAAATTGTAATTTTTTGGAATATTTGAATGTGGAAAGGCTAGAAATGGAAATGAGCTAATCTAAATAATTTTTTTTAGTAGTGATTTTTATTTGAGTTATTTCATCATTAGCGCATTTCAAAAATTCATGACATTTAATGCTAAATAAAAATAAATGGAAATAGAAATGCTAAAACTGAATTACATAATTATAAAGTTAAACTAAATGACACAATTCAACGTTTACAAAAGTTTTCTCTCCAATTACAAGTTGCAGCTTGACATCATGAATGACTACAGTAGCCAACTCCCTCACTCTTAAGCATAAGATGGTTGTTTTGCTAAGAACTTCCATAATTTACGCTTGGCAAGCTGCCTGTGTGTGTACCAACACTGCAGTGATGTGGTGGCATTTTCTGGCTTAAAGGCCTTGTTTTGACTTGTGCATTAAGTTAAGTGGTTGAATTATGTAACACTTAGCTTAGTTAAGTCAAGTTTAAGGTTTCTCAATCATTGAGAAACCTAATGAGCTTCTTGCTTGCAACCTCTTGTTAGCTCAGTTATTATAACTCATTATTCATTATCTAAGTTTATAAAATTGAGTCTTGAGCTTGTGTTTATGAGTATCTAAAACTCTCATCTCTACTTTTGTATCTTGATCTAGCTAACTAAAACTTGCTGGCTGATTAAATGGTGTTTCAGTATCTTAGTCAAGCTAATCTAGGTGGTGTCTGATTAAATGGATTGAACAGCAAGATCAGCCCTTGGTCCTCTTGGATTGTGGTGATTCTGTATCAATCAAAGGTTCTTGTTCTTTGTCAGACTACCACCAGTTAAATGATTAAGGATTTCTATCCTTGATCCTTGAACTCTCAAGGTGTGTGCCAGATTTAGTAGCACTCTGAACAGTTTTAAACTACACAATACATCATTTAGTTAATCTTAAAATAGATAAAGAAAACAGGATTACTTTTACCAATTGGTAATAAGAAGCCTCCATATGCTATGGAAGAAATAAGCGAAAAAGCGTCAATTCTCAAAATTACAACACCATGAAGATCTCAGTACAACTCAGGATTTGTTTCATGCAGAATTGCTGATTACATTCCATTTCCTTGAAAAACCAAGATGCTCTGTTGCACTACTCTCTTCTTCATGGATTAACTTACAAAATGTATATTGCTGAATCCAGTGAAAAGTAGACAAGCACAAAATCAAGGGAGATACACACTGCACAAATGATCCCGTTATCAATGTCAAACTCAACTGTCTGGCACAAAATTCATGGAAAATCAGCACCGGCACAACAATGTCATATGTAGGGATATTTTCTTTTATTTTTCATTTTTTTTTGGGGGTTGGCGAGGAATTTCCGTAGGCAATACAATCGAGCCTTATTTGTCTCCTGAAGGAGTGCCTGCATTTGAATCGGAAACCGGAGGGTTAGAATCCATCAAGCTGGCAGCAATGGCAGCCTTGAGGTCTTCATCCTCCATGGCAAGAAGTTCCGCCTCAGAAAGTGAGGCAAACTGGTCAGCAGGCTGTTGCTGTCTGGTTGGATCGACTCTACTTGATGACTCTCCCTTGGAGCTGCACTCCCTTAGTATCCTCACACAATCTTCAGGAGTCAACCACTGGCCATAGCCATTTGAAGACTCGGACGAGGAAAGAGGGCACTCCTTTGGGAAATTCCCTCTCACCAGGAAAATACTCCAGCCCGCACCTTTCAGAGAGTCAAGGTAGGCTGACAGATAGAACTTTGATAGGTGCTCTGGGGCTGCATAAAGGCTGTCAAAGTTGTACCACTCCCCGTTTACCTTTCTAATGCAAAACCAGTGATCCTGCAGATGGCAAATAAAGGCATTTTCCAGCTCCGGATCAACCTGGGCTGGTTCTGCCACAGGTGAATCTAAGGGAATGATCTGTAGGTCCCACACCTCCAATGCCTTTTGCAAAACCTGCATTATTTTCCAATGAACAGCAAACTTAAGTGAATAAACCCAAAGCAGCACAACAGAGATAAATTATACAGGGAAGTAGCCCATGTTATTGTAAATTTCCTGCAAATACTTCAGCAGAAACCAGATTCGAAGCATGGAAACAAAACACCACCCCACACAATCACAACCATGTGTGATAATATTAAAGAGTATTTGTCATAATCTAGGATACCATGGACATCCACTTGACTTTACCTGTTCCCTTTTCAATTCCTTGTTTCAAACTAGACTTGCTCAATGGCCTTACCAAGGCGTTCTAGACTAAATATATATTATTCTACTCAAAATTTATTCCCAATACATCATGTTACAACCTAAATCTCAGCACCGGATACATAAGAATTTGATCTCCAGAATAAAGGGGTGTAGGATTCCAAAACAATTTGACACAAAATCCTTATCAGAATATCACAGTTTCTCCAACCAAGGCCATTGGAAAATGTCTTTCTCAAGATGGCCCAATGATTGGAAAGAGGGTAGTGTTTGCAATTTTCAAGCCTTAATATTGGAGATGGAAGTTGTTACTTGATGGCATTGACAAGATTGTTTGGCTTTGAAACTCTAAAATCTCTTTCACTATCAAGAGTTTCTGCTAAAGCATTCATCTGCATGGCAAATTGTCCCACTTTCCTGTTAAGACCATTTGAAGTCTAAAGCTCCTACGGAGCATTTTTTTTTTCCTGCTGCTCTGGCAGCTGCTTAAGATAAAATTCCAGCAGAGGACATGCTTAAAAGAAGGAATCTTGTGGCCCTAGTAGGTGTTTTAGGCGTCTATAGGAAGAGGAGACAGTCAACCAACTATTTATCCATTACCAGTGGCCTTCACTTCTTCGGCATTTAACCTTATACATGACGGGTAATTGGGCTCCACCTGTATCACGCAAAAGATGTGGTGGGCCTGGCAGTGCCAGGAGAAACATAAAAAAAATAGTTGGGTTTCAGATGTAAGGAAAGTAATTGGTCGGAATTTTGAGACAAAGCGGTGTCCTATCAAAATTTCAAGCTTTACTTTTTTAGAATCTCATATAGTTGGAACCAAAGTGCTTAAGGGTGGGAGAAACTTCAGTTTTTCCAAATTTTCTGGCTTGAGGGCATTATGCTTTTATCCTTTTGTACATGGGAAGGACTGGCACCCCCACCCCCTTGGTCTTATGTCCATCTAATGAATCTCATGATTACTCATTGGGGGCTGCTGGATCCTCCAAGAATCATTGGTACTTCCAGACCTATTTCTATGAGCCCTGTGCTGGAGATATGACAGCCACAGATTCTTTTAAGGGGAAAGCAAAAAAAAAGTAAGAAAGCTGCCCAGAACCTCTGCTCTTTTAGCTTGTTTATGGAACAGTTTGGCTCTCAGGACTTTAGCAACCTAAAGAACATTCTATCTAATAAATGTACTTCAGACCAGTCCAGCATGTCATAGTAACTAGGCAAGCCCATCATTTTAGCCCAGTAGAATCCAAATATCCCAAACTGCTCAGTTACACAGTTCCAAGAACGGTGAACATCAAAAACTAAAAATGACTTCCACCAGAGTCCCAACATATCTCTACATATATACAAATGGTTTTTCTTTCCCTACAAGATGGTTTTGCACTAACCCTGATTGCATCTCCAGACTCGAACTTCTCAGTTTACAATCCAAATTACCAGCATTAATGGCCAGATCTACCAAAAGTAGGTAGCAAAGCCCTGCACTGGGAGTAGATCCTTCTCCAGCTTCTGCAGATTGTGCAGTCAATTTAAGTTGAGGGAAAGAACTAGTAGAGGCATTAAAGAACCCCTTTACGAGGAAAATTAAGGTATCGGAATGGCATACAGATTGCATTCAAGCCTATGCTAGTTGGACTCGGGTGCGTGTGTCTGATATGGACACTAATACGGGTGTCGGACTCGGCCAATTTCGGGAAAATTTGCATATCATATATCATATCATATCATATATATATATATATATATATATATATATATATATATATATATATATATATTTCTGGGTACAAAGGGTGAGGATCGTAATATGTGTGTTTTAATGAGGGTATTTTGGGTATACTATATATAACTGGTCATATTTACTTTTTAAAAAATAAGTTAATTTAAGAGTTGAGAATCATAAATATGTCGTCCTAAATATCATTAGTTATGAATTGGCAAGTTACATTGATCCATATTTTAATTTTTTTCTTAAAACCAAATTATTCTTATTAATTATTTTTTAAAATTACTCATAATAAATGGTTAACTATATCAATGTTCATATCTTAATAAGACTTTTTTTTTTAAAAAAAAGTAATTTCTTAAGCTACTGTGTTTTTTATTAATTTTTTCCTAAAAACAATTATTGTTATATTATTATAATATTTGACAACATGATCAATGTACAAAATATTCTGTGCAAATTAGTCGGTCACTTAATTTATCTATTTATTTTCATTTTTAGGGAGGGTTTGTGGAGAGGACTTTTTTAAAATTCTTAAAACAATAAAAGAAAGAAAATAGTGACTAAGGATTGTAAGTGACCATTAATGACACTCAAAATGTGATATTAAAATTATAAAATATTTATTGTCAATATAAATATAACATTAAAATAATTTCCCCATATAATTGTAAAAGTATTTAGTAAAAACAATGATATGGAAGTATAAATGAATTACCGTAATAGACAATTTTTATTAAAAAGGAAAAAGAAAAAAAAAGTACCCGTTATCTATTAAATTTCCAAGCTAAAATTTAATTCTCAATGGTGATGTTAATTATTATCTTTATTTTCCACCTTAAATTGGTTTTGTAACCTACTATTCATTTAATTGTTTGACTTTTATTTTTCCTTTCAACTAAAGATCATCTTCTTATAAATACAATGCAATTCTCTTATATTTTTTGAAGCTATTGTTGTTGCTATTTGTTTTCGCGTACATGTACAATTTTTTAGTTATAATTTTGCATAGTTCTCTTATTGTTTATTCTTAAGTTCTTTTTTACTTTTCTTATAATTAGTTTTGATTTTCATGTTGTGCAGGTACAAAGATTATGTTGACATCTTCGAAAGTATCAAGAATTGTTGAATAATGTAAGATGTGTGTGATTATCTATAGTATCTTACTGGTTTATTAGGAAAAATTCTTTCTATATATCATTTTCTCATTAGGAGAATTATTGAATCATGCAAAATTTTGTAAATTGTTGTCATCTAACGCAATTGCTCGAAAATTAAACTCCTACAATTTATGTTTTCTTTAATATTTTTTCTATTGTTTTTTGGATTAATTAGTTAGTCCTATTCTATATATCATTCTTTAAATATTTGCAAGTTAATTTTAATACAAAAACTAAGAACCATATTATTATAATTTTAAAATTTATATATCTCCAAAATATGTTGTGGTATTAATCATGTTAATAGTTTTCTTTGTTTTATAAAATTACGATTATAAGTATAACTATTGTTCCATATTAAATGTTTACGAACACATAATTGAGGCTTGGGAGTTCATGATGAGGTTGACAAATAGGTGATATAATTTTAACCTATAAAATATTATTATTCATTGTTGTAAGTGTCTCACGAGATTATTTGCATTTTACGTATATTATGTTGTTGATAAGAGAGAAGATTAGTCTAAATTCTATACTTCATTTGATATGCTTTTTTTTTTAATTTTATGTAATATGATAATTTTATGTATATTATGCAGGTATAAATAATTTTATAACTTAGGCCGCATTTAAATTTAAGTTGGCATTTTCATATATCTCTCATTTTTAAAATTTATTTTCATAATTAAGTATTGTAAGATTTCTTCGAATAAAATGTTTTACGTGGTATTTCATATTTTGATTTGCTATCATTTTTAAAATGTTGTACGTGTATTTCATAATTTGATTGGCTATTATGTTTTGTTTATTTTTTTTCCTTCTTATCATTTGTAATTTAAAAAATATTTATCATAGCATACAAATTCATATAAGAAATTAAATTGTTTTACAACTTTGCTAATCGCCCCAACATATCTTTTTTTAAGATTTGGTTCATTGTATTATGTCTTGAAGCAATTAATATAGTACGTTTATTTCGTTGAGGCTACTTCTAATTTTAGAAGAGCAAATATTTTCTATATAGCTTTTTGTTCCACTTATATCAACTTTACCATGAGTACCAATAGAAATTTATTTTTAAAAAACATTTGTGACATATTATAGTAGAAACTAAAACTTCCTTTTGAAAAATAAAATTAAGAATATTCTAAGCTCAACTAAAAGAAAATAATTAATATGCTATCAAATATTATTTATTTGAAGTCAATTTTACTTAATTGGGAATTATATAACTATATTTAAAGCAATCCAACTTACTATTAGAGCAAAAAGTACAGTTTTTCACAATTATAAGTCATCATCCGCATGAAAACAAAAATTAAATAACAAAAAATTAGTAGACAAGTCCGGTTAGTCAAAACTAAAGGTATGATATTAATATATAATATTAATTGCTAATAACTTTAATTGTTTAGTTTGACCATAACCTACAAAATAAATCATGAAACTCTCTAACGTTTTAAGTATTTATTAAGATAGTAATTCCAAAGCTAATTTTTTTAATTGTTTGTGATGAGATTGATGAGAGTAAATGACCAGGGATTTGAGGTTAAGAAATGTGACTCAATACAATAGTTTCTTAGCTTTAGTCCTTTCTCCTGATTACTTCTCTTCATGCATATGCTTAGTCTTTGAGGGTAAGAAATTTTGATAGGGTATTTTAAGAAAACTCTAATTGGCTTTTTTTTACTTTTCAATGAAAATCATTAATGCTTATTAATTGTTATGATAGGTTACTACTAAAGATAAATAAAAATTTAATTATATGTATATTTAATTAGTTCACGATTGTTATTATTATTATTTTAAAAGTTCTATCATGATTTGATATGTGAGTATCTTTTCAATTAGCTACTTCAATAATATCCTTTGCGATTACTTGGGAGTTAATTAGCAAAGCTAATGATCAAACACCTTTTTAGCGTTATTTTTCCGGTAAATTTGCTTCTAAAATAAAGTTATATTCATAATTTCATATATAACTTTGTGTTATGAAACGTATGAAACAATCTTAAAAACTAGAATTTGTTACACTTTCTCTTCATTTAATCAAAAGCATTATTTGCAATTCATATTTGAGCAATTCGATGGTAATTGAAATTAACTATGTATTGTACTTCTGCATTTCATATAAATTTAAATTTTAGATAATTCAGCAATTAAAATTTTATATTTCAAAATAAGTACTCCAATATATTATATTGGTCAATTATATTATATTTCAATGCTCAAAATATGTAAGTAAACATATAGATTTTTCATGCATATAATCCAAAATACTTATAATATCGAATGTTTAATTATGTCCCGTGCAACGCACGGGTCGAAGGACTAGTTTTCATTGTAATTTGAGGTGTCGAGTGTCGCACCGTTGCTCGGATGTGGAGGGTCTGACACGGGTACGGCAAGGAAAATGAAGAGTCGGAGTAACATAGATTCAAGCTGCCAGATTAAAATGTTTCTACCATGACGGCTATTATGCTTTCAGAAGCCCATATGTTCAAGAGATTAGTAAAATTAGCTGATCCAAATTATCAGTACTAAAATTAGTACAGTTACTGCTAAGTATTGTCCTCTAATTGAAATCATTCGTCCAACATCAAATGTGACAGAAAGTAATCTGACCCGAACCCTTAAATCTTAGTTTGAAAAAGCGAGGCTCAAGCGCGCCTAGGCTCAGAAAGGTCCAAAGCCCAAACCGTTGAGTCTCAATAGGAAAAGCCCGTGCTTTTTGGTACTTTAACCAAGGTTAAAAGCTTTTGTCTTACAGTGGCAGTCACCCCTGTTATTTTTCATGCAGTTTCTTTGTTTCTGTAATATTTCTCATTTCCTTTCTCCATATTTCTCTCTTTCTCTTTCATTTCTCTCAATGTACCTTCCGGCTCAAAAGAATGCAAAGTATGTGCTATTTTTCAAGGTTATAGTAGAGTCTCATCACTTCATTGATGCCATATCTAACTTATGTTCAAAACAATTCTTGTTTGGGAATGACTATAAGAATTAGTGTAAGTACGGCTCACATCCAAAATTTCCATGCCTTCGCCTGGAAGCCTGCAACTCAGGGTCCAGAACCTTGTATGCCTCAAGCTTTTTTTAAACTAAGCATCAAATAGAGAAAAAGGTTGGAAACCTGAGTTACCTGGATGCTAAAATCTCCACCAAGAGAAACGTTGTGGGACTTTTCAGGGTCAAAGTCACCACCAACACTACCTTCCATCATCACCTGCCGTTCTTCACGATCAAGATCAACTGCAAGAGCTGCCAAATCAAATTCTGAGAAGAAAGGACCTTGAAGAACTGTATTGACACAATGCACAGCACAAAGCTTTGCTTCTTGGACCTCATGATATAGCATTCCACCATTGCTAGAACCTTCCATCGTTGCCTTTTTCTTCCCTCCTCTAATGCCCCAACCCTACCAGAACAAATAGTCTGTTGGTAAGTGACAAAGGAGATCTCACCTTTCATGACCAACTTCCCACAACAGTTTAAAATAAATAAATAATAAAAAAGAAATTGAATTCGCTACCATTAATTTACCAGTGAATACACCACTATGTTTTTGGTCCTACTCAGTAATTAGTTGTTTTCAGCAGCAGATAGCTATTTTAGTAACAAGTGTTCAAATCAAGTTGTTAACAATTAAACTTAACTCCCCCTCACCCTCTTTGCTGGATTGGAAGATGAATTGAATGAAAACCAGCTTAATAGAAGAAAATGTGTTAGCTAATTTCACCTAGTGAGCTAGCTGGTTACCATAAGTTGACAGAATGACATAATAATTTGCTAATTGTAAAATTAATGAATGGTATTTTATATGAAGAAAATATGAAAGGTTACAATTAAATGCCAAAACTAATTTGGTTAAAATACAACATAATCTACCAGAGGTGCTATATGGTACTAAAAACAATAGCGTATCAAACATTAACATTTCACTAATTAGTATTTTTACTAGAACAAAATACTACATTTCACTTCAAATGCTGCACTGCCATTAGGTGGCTTGACTGCATGTTATGATAGTAAGCTCTCTTTTTTTTCTTTAACATTTTCCAAAATGCGCTAATATTATAAAAAATAGCATCGTTGATTTTGGCAGGAGAAAGTTCACTAAATAAAAAAAAATGATAACATAAAAGTTATAGTTTTTGGACGCTGATATGCTCTTTGGGGGTGTTGGACAATTTTCTGTTTGATAGAAAAAAATAAATATATTAATCATAAGGTCATAAGAACAGATGTGCAGTAAGCATCTACAAAGTTATGCACCAATAATATACTCCCAAACTTTAGCCTAAAATTATATTAAAAATCCAACACTCCCAAAATATAGCGTATTATTATCACACAAGAAAATTGTATATTCATTATTTTCCAACACCCTCAAAGTATAGCATATTAGTATCAGGGGCGGATCCCCATGACACCAAGGGTGTCCACGGACACCCCAAGCTCCGAAAAAAATTTAAGCAACCTATTATATTTTAGGAGGTTGTTGTATATTTACATTAAGTAGACACCCTATAAAATACCCAAAATATTAGTAAAGGGTGTCTAATTCAACACAACAGTCCGACTATCCAAAATATTATTAAGTGGACACCATTGATTTAGCAGTCTAGATCCGCCACTGCGAAAATACTAAAAGTTACTCCATGCAAGCATATGATGGCCGTGCAAGGCAGAGGCTGCAATCAAGATATAACTTGTCTTTAAGCATCAATTTCCTTCCAAACACTCAATTAAAAGGTGCAAGGGTACAATTTTTAGATTGAAACAAACACCTGCTTTTATACACAAATTTTCATTAAAACTAAGGACCTACATTCAATTGACATTGAGACAAAAATATCACCTTTGGCTGGATGACCCAAAAACTATAAACATAGCACAAGCGATTTGATAATCAGCCCATCTAGGCTGGTCTGTTGATTCACTACCTGACCCATTAACCTGGTCCATTATCCAGTCGACACCCTTAACAATGGAGAAAGAAGGGCTTACTTTTTCTATTTTCATCCATATTTTCTACTTTAACTAATTTCTGTATGCAATTTCCTTTGTCTAGACAAAATTCTTTAGTGAATCCTCTTCCTAACTAGAAAAAAAAAAAAGTCTGCTATTTATAAAAATAAATAATATTTAGTTTCTTCAGCTATTTACAGCACAGGCATGGGCATCATTTACTAGTCTATAGAAAAGTCAATTGTGTACTTTATTAGAATTGTCTTTCTTCACCTAAACTCCAAAATGGGAAAAGAATAGGTAAAATAGTAAGAAGATAAAATTAAATAGTTTGGAGCCCCCCCCCCCCCCTTCCTCTTTACTGTAGCAATAGGAATGCTAAAACTAACAATGAAATTAAGAA
This sequence comes from Portulaca oleracea, assembly GCA_029582165.1. NCBI lineage: Eukaryota > Viridiplantae > Streptophyta > Magnoliopsida > Caryophyllales > Portulacaceae > Portulaca > Portulaca oleracea. Next base: position 16,233,965 of record CM055868.1, read on the forward strand.
TATTTCTAATTATCAGCAGCAACCACATCTGGTATCATCCCAAATGAGGGATCAGTATTTATTGATTTTCCATAGCATGTATCATGTCCTTTTTATCATCTTCAGAGCAAAATTCACCTGTTAGACACCATATATGCAACAATGTGACTATCTTTGTTAACCTAGCTACCTTCTAGTCAAACATAAAATGTTCCTAATCAATCTTAGAAAGTTTAATTATTATCCTTTCACTTATTCTTCTACCTCTCTGGTATACTTTTCTCCATAGTCCATGGTATTCATAAAATGTTCCCAATGTCATTCAAACAGAGAACACAAGTACAGAAAGTAAGCAACCAATAATGATAAAAATAACATGAATAGGAGTAGACACAAGTAGTAAATACTGCAAACAGCCATGAAAACATTCAGCACATACAAGTAGATGGAAGACAACTGAATAAAGTAAGCATGATAAAAAGATAATGTTAATGGGTACATACTACATACATAAAAATTAAAAGGACTAGGTGAAAGACTTACTTGATATTTCTATATTCAGGGGGAAAAACCTCTCAAAGTATAGTATTCTGTCCTTTCTGCATGATAATAAAGGTAATTAAGATACAGATGAGATCAATCATAGATATAGCAATACCAAAACTAGTAGAAAGGATAGCTCAAAATGAACTATATTGCCTAACTTCTTACCACTAATCCTCCCTTCCCTGAAGTACTCAAAGTAAAAAATCAAAGCAGAGCCTATTAATCTATCCAAAACCAATACTCTGAGATCCAACCATATAAGGTTTGGAGGGTCGGATGTAGCAGAACCTATTGATGCATATTCTCACCTATATGCACACTGGATTGATGTACAAAGTGGTGGCATTCAGCAGATCTAAGCACGCACTCAGAGAGGCATATGCCACATGCACAAACACAAACTAACGTCCGGGGTTGTATAATACCTTAAGTGCCTATCTTATAACTACCCATAAGATCAACAACAAACCACTACTTCCATTACAGCTACACATCAAAACTCCAGTGGCCACAGCATAATTGCTGATAAGGCAACCCCCCCCCCCCCCCCACCTTCTTTTTTTTCCTTCCATCCATGAACATATACTCCATAATGTCTATCATACAACAATTCATTGTCTTCCATCCTCATTGATACATAGATGGAAGATAGTGAGAGAGTACACCCTAGAAATCACAGTGAAGGACTGAAGTATACCAAACTGAACCAGCATATGCGCAAGCCAAGATGAGAGATTAAATATTGCCAAATCAGCTTCAGTGGCTAGAGGTAACCCAACCCACAAATCTGTAATGGAAACGCACATCTCTCAAATTGATGCCATTTAACACCAAGGACTGGGAATGCACAATTGATTTCTGAATTGAGTGATATGGTGAGTGATCTATCATAACAGCTCACAAAAGCTATTCTAACTGTAATAGTAGAGGTAAAGAAGTACAAAAAATGGGTAATCAAGGTAGGGGTATCTAAGCACCCAGATGGCGGGTCAAGGCCTTAATCTACCAGGCTCACTATAGTCATACTCATAATTTGAAATCTGATATTATGTAACGAAAATATTGGGTTTACTTGAGACTATGAGTACTGGCATTTAAGTATGGAAAAATTCAAGTTTGACCAGAAACAGAATGCATTATTATTTCCGATGAGCTTATGAGGGCTGGAAATTGGGTGAACTAAGGGACCTCAACCCAAATCATGATCATTCATGAACTAATGTCAGCGCCCAAATAAACAAGAAGAGCATAGGCACTGCTTAAGTATTAGCCAAGAGGGGTGGCTAACCTTGAGATGCCGAGACAATAAGCCAGTTTAAAGTGCAAAAGCAGCAAACTTCAAACCAGCAATGGAAGGCAAAAACCAGAGCATAAGCCATTAAAACTCTCAGCAATATAGGGAATGCACAGACAACGAAGGTGTTGTATTTGCATTGCCTCAATTTGTTGAAAAATTGAATTAAACTTAACAAGTCTGTTGTCCAAATCCAAACTCAACAGCTTGATGAACAAATAGAGGCTAGTGCAAGAGGTTTTCTGATTGATAAGACTGCCCAATTACTGAATTTTGTGATATGACTACTGCTCAATTCCGGCATTTGACACCAAAACCACAAACTATTTCATTATGGATCATGAACAAACGTGATTAGGGGCAACAACGAATTAGTATTACCTCGAAAGAAGAAGATAAACTGCAGAAAGAAACAAGCTTACCTGAAGAAGACGAAAAGATACGAGTTTGGAATCAGAACGCATCCAATTGGAATTAGGGATGGCAAAATCAGAAGGTTTGGAAAGGAAAACCTAGAAGGAGAATTGAGAAGAGAATTTGGGAAACGCACGGACGAAGAAATTGACAGATAACAACAGTAACGTGACAGATAACAACAGTAACGTGACAGAATTTGGGAAATGCACGGACGAAGGAGTATTAATTAATTAATTAATGTTACACTAGGCAAATATTCAAATTATTCACAAAAATTTCACTTGAGCGGGTATAGTTTCGAAGAATTTTAGGAATAAATAATTTTGGGGTATACTCCCTCTGTTTTTTTAATGTGTCACTTTAGGGTCGTTACCTATATAATAGGAATGGAAATGAGAATTTATAATGGAAACAGAAATAGTAATTTATGATGAAAATTGGAATTGAAATGACTTTATAAGTTGTCAATTTTCTCATTTGTTATGTGGTAATTTAAATTGAGAATAAATGACAATAAGATTGAGAAAAAATACACATTTACTAAAATACCCTTTTAATTAATTTATGAAAGTTTTAATAAATTGGAACGGGTGGAAGGTCATAATTAACACATATTTCCAACCCAAAAAATCAATTACCATATAAAAATTCAAAATATAATGTTTATAAAAAACTTTTAATAAAATTAATTAAGCATCAAAATGAATTAAAATTAAAAACAAGTATATAAAAGTTCAAAACATAAAGGATTTAATAAATCAACATTGTAATAAATAAGTACGAAAATGATAAATGTCTTGGACAAGACACATATTAAGTATCTTGTCATTGTATTAAAAAAAAACATATGATTGACTTCTATAACTATAATATATATATATATATATATATATATATATAAATGGTATACAATCACATTTTTATCTATATTTTTAAAAATTTACAAAAACGCATCTAAATATGCCCAACGGATGGGGTTCATTCGTTAGGGTGTCAATTTTAATTGTTGGCGTAACCAACGACATTCCAAGCTTCTTATAATTGATAATTAATGATATCTGCAAAAAAATTAGGATTAAAAATGATAATAAATATTAATTTCATAAGAAACAAGACACTTAAGTGGTGTCTTAGGGCAAGACACTTATCATCACTCAAAATAAGTAATATGCAACTAAATATGGTGGGGCAACATATATATGTGAGGGTTTAATAGTATGTGATATTTTTCATATAGAAGTGAGTAGTATTAATAATAATAATAATAATAATAATAATAATAATAATAATATAAAGGCAATATCGATATTTAATAACGACTAATGAATTCTCAGTGTCAATTAATACAACCCCTGGTAGTAGATTGGTGGGAGTTGAGGCATTCTATTCTCATTCTCATTCCACCCATTTTTTCAATTACCATAAAACAAACATGGGAATTGTACTCGTACCTTTTATTCTCATTCCCAACCTTCATCATCCTCATACCAAATAGCCCCTTATGAAATCTTAATTTATATAATGATTCATCGTACAAAATTGATGTCATTAGATTCGTAATAAAAAATACTATTAGAAAAGTATAATATTATATTTTATATAAAATTTTGTGTGAGAAATTATTAATTAAATATTGACTTTGAAAACGTAAATGACAGATAAAAGATCGAAGGGAGTAGAGCTTTCATGGTAAACTAGATTAGTGGCAATATGTAGAGCTGCTTGATTGTCACAAAACAACTTGATAGGTTGCATTAGAGGAAATCCCAAAGCAGCTAAAAAGGTTCGTAATCAAATCAATTCACATGTAGTTGTAGTCATAGAACGGTATTCAGCTTCTACAAAGGAATAAGATACTGTAGATTGCTTCTTAGTCTTCTAGGACACAAGCGCTCCCCCAAGTGTGGCAAAGTACCCCGTCAAGGATCTTCGCGTACTTAGACAAGCTTCCCAATAAAAATCACAATAGGCAACTACCTGCGGGTTAGATTCTCTTGGCATCAAGATTCCTTCCTGGTGATCACTTAATGTAACAGACCACTCTTGTTGTTGCTTCCATATGTGCTTCTTTTGGGTTTTGCATGAATTGAGAAACAATAGGAACTGCATATGTCAAATCAGGCTTAGTAATTGAACCGTGTGGGATCGGCTCGCTTTTTGTTTCACCTACGGTTCTCGGTTTGCTACAAGTCACCCTCTCCTTTCCTCGAAACTAACCCGGTTTCAACATCCATTTCATGGTGGATAAGGGTCCTTTGAGGGCCATTATGGCCACTAAGAGAGCAATGTTTCATTCTACAAAGACCTCGGGCCATAGGATGTCATCTAGGGTCTCAATAGGACCATTCCCGAGCCTTCTAAGGGGCTTCGGAACCATCGGCAAGAATAAACACATGGCGGTGAATGAATTCAAAGACGTTCAAATGGCGTGCCTTCACGCTTTTGATCATAACACCTTCAATATAACTCTGATGGGTCTCAAATTTTGGGAGCTTAAAGTATACACCGAGGGCTTTCCATCGATATCTTAGGTGCCTAAAACGGAGTTCGGATGAAGAAGTTATGTGCGTTTGAAGTCGGCAGGGAAAAGCTGCCCAAAAGACTGACTCGCCCGAGTCATTGTTATGAGCTCTGACGATGATGCGTTGGATTTGCCGGACCAGTGAGCAGTCGCGCCCGAGTCGATCTGTGACTCGCCCGAGTCACTCCTCTGCGACACGCGTGCTGTTTCGTTTTTTCTACTGAGTTTTGTTATTTTTTTCCCATTTCCTATATATACCCCCTTAGCTTATTTCCAACATAGATTTGGATGATTAATGTTTAGGAGCTAGGCTCAAGAAAAATCTTCTCAATTGGAGAGTATTGTAATTGTGGGTTTTCAAACCCTAATCAATGAATCTAATCTTTTGGGTGGAAATGGCTTGGTGAATTCTCTTTTTTGTGAGTGGGTGGTTATCCTCTACTCTTTGTGAGATTTATTGGATGATTCAAGACTCTTTGCTTGTGGGAGATCCTTGTGTTAGAGATTGAACATCTTAGTTCAATTTGGTGAGATTTCTCTATTTAGAATTGTTGATATCTTTTAATTCCATGTTTTTCTCCATTAATCCAAAAACCCTAAAAATTTAGTTTGGTGTTCTTATGAGTTCTATGGGTGGATTTCCATCATCCACATGTTTGTTTAGACCCTAGGCTTCCGCGATTCTCTCCATTTGGTATTAGAGCTAGGCATAGAACTCATAGTTTGTTGGAGATTCGTTGTTTGTGCCCGGAATTGTTCTTGTTGTTGTTTGGTGGTGATTTTTGATGTTCTTGGTGTGTTGTATGCAAATATTGGTGTTCCCCATCCCTTGTGCATCCAAATATGTTGGAGAATCTTGTATTGTGTTGTGTTTGTTGATTTTGATGCATATGGGAGCTTTGAGGTGAAGTTTGAAAATAGTGCACGGAAGGTGTTCGATGAAATGTCCAAATGAGATGAAGTTGGAATAATGTGCACGGAAGGTGTTCGATTAAATGATTGATTGGATTTTCTTGAGTTGGTGGTTGTGTTAGTGGTTGTTTTGTTGGTGGACGTTGGTGGTGGTGGTTGTGTGCCCATCCGGGTTTGTTCTTCTCGGTGCATTCCCCTTGCCAGTTTCACCACATTTTTCCCCACAAATTTAGCCTCGCAAAAAACCCCATCAAAATTTCCTAGCTACAAAGAACCCAAACCTCTATCTGCTCAAATTATACACCCCACAAGAAAACCAAGCTCCACAAATGGCCTCCATGTTCTATGCTGCTGGCAAACATGATATCCCTTTTTCCCCTAAACCTAAACCCAAACCAACCTTCGAGGAGAATCTTCAACGTATTGAAGAGAAGGTTCGAGAAGTGCAACGTCGAATGGATGACATACTTCACGCTACGACCCCTACGCAACTAGAGTCCTCGAAAAGAGATCGTGGTATTTCAACTCGGGCTCCTAGGACGCACCATAGTGATTATTCGAGGTATTTTGATGATTATCGACATGGTGGTTCTCGAGGTAGGAGAATGGAGGAGAAGGTTACTTCATGGCCTTCTAGAAAGGGTAGTGCTCACTCTTAGAGAACGGCTTCATCCAAGGGAAGTCGAACTTCCAAGCTACCCAAACCATCTTCCCGAGCTCACAAGGAAAGTGTTAAATATCTTCAAAAGCTCAAGGGTAGAAAATGCTTCACATGTCGGGTTTATGGTCACTACCAAGCCTAATGCCCCACGAAGATGGTTGAGAGTTCCAAAGCAAGTGAGGTAGCCACACCAGAGGCTCCAAATACTAGTGTTAAGGTTCGCGCGCAAGAAGGGGAGAGTTCAACTCCTAGGCGATCTTTTATCTTGACCAAGGATTCCCGGGATAACTCTCAACGGGAGAATATCTTCCGAACTCAGTTCACCATCGGCGAGAAGGCAGCTAAGGTCATCATCGACGGTGGGAGTTGCTCCAACTTGGCCTCTACCTACATGGTTGAGAAACTCCAATTGCCGGTCTCGGCTCATTCTCAACCGTATAGCTTGCAAGGGCTAAAAGATGGCGGCGACTTTGAGGTAACCCAACAAGTCTTGGTTTCTTTCTCCGCTTGGTCTTACGAGGATAGTGTTCTTTAAGATGTTGTCCCCATGGATGCTTGTCATTTACTACTTGGTAGACCTTGGCAATTTGATCGGCATGCTATCCACGTCAGCCGGAAGAACACCTACACCTTCTCAATGCGAGAAAAGAAAATCAAACTCATTCCTTTACCCCCTTTTGAAGCCGATATACCACAAGCCTGGGTGGGAAGTGAGAAGAGAAACCTCCAAAAGAGTGAGACACGGGATGAGAGTGCGAAAAAGTGACCTTAGTGAGGTTGAGCGAACCTTAGCTCCACAAAAATTTCCAACCTTCCTCCCTTGTCCCTCACCCTTGCCCACAACTCCTACCGAGCTCTACATAGAGTCTCCAAGTGTTGAGCCATGCTCAATCGCTCCCGAGCCTCGCCATGGAGTTGAGCTGCATGAGTCCACATCCATGACTACTCACCCGAGTTCCATTACTTCCACATCGAGATTGAACGAGGAAAACGTTATTTCAATTGGCCTTGACCCCGAGCTCTCATGTGACGAATTCCTTGTTGCTTTCAAAAAGTTGATGGGTGCTAGCCGTGTTCGAGTCCTTCGTGATGTGGACTTGGCCCCTCCTTTCCACCGGAATTGCTACATTTTTGAGAAGGACAGGTTGATGAGCGTCACTCTACTTCGACTGTTGGAGTACATGCTCTTGGGTCTACATGGGTACCCGGTAATTTTGAACCCCCAAGAGTTAGGACAACTCTTTTCAAAGAAGGGGAGAATGAACCGTGTGGGATCGGTTCGCTTTTTGTTTCGCCTACGGTTCTCGGTTTGCCACAAGTCACCCTTTCCTTTCCTCGAAACTAACCCGGTTTCAACATCAATTTCATGGTGGATACGGGTCCTTTGAGGGCCATTATGGCCACTAAGAGAGCGGTGTTTCATTCTACAAAGACCCGAGCCATAGGATGTCATCTAGGGTCTCAATAGGACCATTCCCGAGCCTTCTAAGGGGCTTCGGAACCATCGGCAAGAATAAACACATGGCGATGAATGAATTCAAAGACGTTCAAATGGCGTGCCTTCACGCTTTTGATCATAACTCCTTCAATATAACTCCGATGGGTCTAAAATTTTGGGGGCTTAAAGTACACACCGAGGGTTTCCATCAACATCTTGTGAGCCTAAAACGGAGTTCGGATGAAGAAGTTATATGCGTTTGAAGTCGGCAGGGAAAAGCTGCCTAGAAGACTGACTTGCCTGTGTCATTGTTCTGAGCTCTGACGATGGTGCGTTAGATTTGCCGGACCAGTGAGCAGTTGCGCCCGAGTCGATCTATAATTCGCCCGAGTCACCCCTCTGCGACGCACGTGCTGTTTCGTTTTTTCTGCTGAGTTTTGTTATTTTTTCCCATTTCCTATATATACCCCCTTAGCTTATTTCCAACATAGATTTGGATGATTAATGTTTAGGAGCTAGACTCAAAAAAATCCTCTCAATTGGAGAGTGTTGTAATTGTGGGTTTTCAAACACTAATCAATGAAGCTAATCCTTTGGGTGGAAATGGTTTGGTGAATTCTCTTCTTTGTGAGTGGGTGGTTATCCTCTACTCTTTGTGAGATTTATTGGGTGATTCAAGACTCTTTGTGAAGAGGTCCGGGTTCCTTTCTCGTCTCTGGTGACCACCGCCAAGCGAACCGCTTCGTCCAACTCGAGCCTCGAGTTGCAATTTCCGGTCACTTCGGGAGCTGGGAGGCTAGTCTCGGCCATCCGATGGATGGGCCCCGGAACTCCTTAGGGAGGGGCCCGCTCACATCACCGACCCCGGAGGCCTCGGGACTGGACCGGGCCATCTCGAGATTAGAGCATAGAAGGTATCGGGGTGCGCGTGTTTAAAACCCCGGGATTAATAAACACCAGGGCACAACCGTGGCCATCAGAGAGCTGGCTCGACCGAGCCACCTTCTGGCTCACCCGAGCAATGCTTCTGCCGAGCGTGAACTGGGCGTCAAGGGACTCGCCACCCGAAGCCTTTTGCTCGCCCGAGCGCTGCTTCGCACGCCGTCATCGCGCGCGACAACCACGCATCCGTAAGGCTCGCCGCCCGAGCCTTCCTCCCGCCGCCCGAGCTGAACCGCCGAGATGCCGCAGACGCGACCCGACGATCGACGGCAGTAAGGCTCGCCGCCGAGCCGCCCTTCGCCGCCCGAGCCGGCTCGAAGACACCTTTTCTGCTTTGGCTTAATTTTGGGTTTAGTATAAATAGCTTGATATACTTTTCAGGACTTTTGATCGATTAATGAATATGCTTATGCATGGATTAGGGTTGCTCTCTTTCTCTCAAAATCTTGCTTTACTTTATCCATTGATTAATGGTGGTGTTTGCAAGTCTTCTCTTTATTGATCATTTGGTGGATTCTTCCTTTATGATGGTCATGGTGGGATGCTAGGCTTTGGTGGTGGAATCTCCTTTATCCAAAGTCATATCCAATCCTTTTGGGTGTCCAAGCATTGTTAGATTGTTGATTCGAGTATCTCAAGCTAGTCTTCATTCTCTCCCATCGCGCCACGCTCCATTTGGTATCAGAGCACAAGGTTATTCATCTATCTTGAGTTTTCCATTGTTCTTGCTAGTTTGTTCTCTATTGTTGGAATTTTGGTATTTTGATTGAAATATTGGTGTTCCCCAACCTTGTGACTCCAAGTGTGTTGGAGAAATTGTTATTGCTATTGTGTTTGTTGATTTTGATGCATATTGGAGCTTTGAGGAAGAGTTGGAAAATTTGTGCACACAAGGTGTTCGATAAAATGCCCAAGTAAGAAAAACATAAAGAACCCTTAACCAAACACAAGCCAACTACAAGAAAACCCCCAAACTCCACAAAATATCCCAAACACAATCCGTCCCATACCTTTCCCTCGACATGGAAGGTCACGATGACTCCGATCGAGAGGAACCTACCGGGGGTAGCCCTCCACTTCGGGTTCTCGAGAATCGACTCACACCATGACGAACAATTTTCCTCCATCAATCGAACCCTTAATGCCATCATGGCACTGGATAACCTCGCCTAGAGCGTCCGGTTCCGCCGAGTTGAATGTCCGAGGCGACACAAAACCCACCGATCCCCTCCTCCAAACTTTGAGTCGAGTGGCGACGATGCAGAGGCTCTCCATGATGCCGACTCACGGAATGTGCATGAACAACCCTCGAGATGATTTCCGTGATATAAAATTGACGCTCCCGAATTCCACTGCCCATCGATCCGACGACTACATCGAATGGACCCAATTGATGGATAGGATCGTCAAACCAAGGAGTATGAAGAGGAGAAGGCTTATAAGATCGCAGCTTGAAACTCACGGCGCCGCTTCGCTGGTTCGAGAATATGAAATCGCAACGGCTCGAGAAGGGAAGGCGAGAATTTCCACTTGGACCCATCTTAAGCAAGTGATGAATCGCCGTTTTTTACCAAGCACTTACCGTCATGACAATCTGAAAAGGGCCTATGCCCTAACTCAAGGCAGACGAACCGTTGGAAAGTACATATCTGAATTCGAGTAACTTCTTATCAAAAGTGGCCTCCAGGAACCTGAAGATCAAACCATGATGCGTTTTTTGAATGGCTTGGATCCCACCATCGCTAAAAGGGTAGAGATCCAACCTTACTATTCCCTGGATGAGTTGTGTAGCTTGGCCAACGGGTTGAGACGCCGGAAAGAAAGGGCTCGCCAAACCAATTTCACGCAACTACTTTCCACCGCCAAACCGCCCTCCTCTTCAATCGCCACACCCAAATCTAGTGAGACACCCAAGTTCCCGCGACACCCCGAATCGATAAAGGAAAGGGGCTTGTTGTGGCGCTCTACGGAACCACTGCCTTGTGAAGGGAATAAATGCTTCAAGTGCCATGGATATGGCCACTTCCAGCCGACGCTCGAATCACGGACCTTGACTCTCAAGGAGGTTCGTGACATTGACGAGGAATTGCAAGGAGCCCAGGATGAGCCCAATTTGTTGTCAGGATGCATACACTAGCGAGGAAGGAGAAACCCCAGCTGTTTCGCGTGACCAAGGAGGCGCTCTTGTCTTGAGGCGAGCTTTGCATGTTCAAGAAGCCCCTAGCGGGAGACTATTTTCCAAACACGATGCGTAGTTGGGGGCAAGGTGCGAGCTCATCATCGTGGGAATTTGTACTAATGTGGCCTCTACCTATATGGTCGACAACCGATTACCCTAATGCCTCATCCCCGACCCTATTCACGAAATGGCTCAATGATCATGAAGGCATTAAGGTAACCAATCGTGTTTTAGTGAATTTAACTTTGGCACTAACTACAAGGACTCTATTGTTTGTGATGTTGTCCCACGAGCGTGTCACGTATTGTTGGGTCGACCGTGGCAATTTGACAAGAAAACCACTCATGACGGATCGAAGAATACTTACTCCTTTATCCACGAGGGCAAGAGGGTTAAACTCCTTCCACTAGCACCACATGAAATATCACCACCTAAACTCGGAAGTGAGGAGCCCAAACACTTGAGTGAGACACGGGTCGAGCGAGCCCTAAGCAAGGGGAAGGCCATTTTTGCCTTGCTCCTCTTAGAGGCGAACACATGTGAGGAAGTGAAACCTAAACACCCTCTCGTTGCTCCCTTTCTTGCTGAATTTGGAGATGTATTCCCCGAAGAGCTCCCACCGGGTCTACCTCCTATCCGAGGTATTGAGCATCAGATCGACCTTATACCCGGCGCTCCACTCCCCATCAAGGCGGCATATCGGTGCAACCCGCAAGAGACAAGGGAGTTACAAAGACAGGTTGACGAGCTTATTTCACGAGGCTATGTTCGAGAGAGTATGAGTCCGTGCTCCGTCCCGGCCCTCCTGGTTCCAAAGAAAGATGGTACCTTCAGGATGTGTGTAGATAGTCGAGCCATCAACAATATTACCATCAAGTATCGGTACCCTATACCGAGGCTTGACGACATGCTCGATGAACTACATGGCTCCTGTATTTTCTCCAAGATTGACCTACGGAGTGGCTATCATCAAATCCGCATGAAGGAAGGCGATGAGTGGAAGACAGCGTTCAAGACAAAGGGGGGATTATATGAGTGGCTTGTCATGCCATTTGGGCTTTCCAACGCCCCGAGCACATTCATGCGTCTTATGAACGAGATGTTGAGACCCTTTATTGGTAAATTCGTCGTGGTTTATTTTGATGATATTTTAGTATATTCGAGGAGTGAGGCGGAGCATATTGTGCATTTGGAGCGGGTGTTCGAGGTTTCAAGAACAACGCTTTACTGAGAACTAGAGAAGTGCGAATTTTGCACTCCCCAAGTCACCTTTCTTGGGCATATTGTTTCTGGCACGGGTATTTCTATGGACCCTTCAAAGGTGGAGGCCATCCGCTCCTGGCCCTCTCCCTCTACTATCACGGAGGTGAGGAGTTTCCACGGTCTTGCTTCGTTCTACCGTCGGTTCATCAAGGGCTTTAGTACCCTTACCGCTCCCATTACCGAGTGCATGAAGAAGGGCGCCTTTGATTGGACCCGAGCGGCCCAAGGAGCTTTTGAGAAGCTGAAATCCCGACTTTGTGAGGCTCCGGTACTTGCTCTCCCGGATTTCACACAAGCCTTCGAAGTGGATTGTGATGCTAGTGGTGTAGGCATTGGAGCCGTGTTGATGCAAAACCAACGTCCGATCGCTTATTTCAGTGAGAAACTCAGTGGTTCAAGGAGGAACTATTCCACGTATGATAAGGAGTGTTATGCTCTCGTTCGGGCTCTAGATCATTGGTCACACTATTTGAGGCCGAGCCAGTTTGTCCTTCATTCAGACCATGAGGCACTCAAATATTTGAATGGACAACACAAGCTTAGCTCCCGGCATGCTAATTGGGTTGAGTTCCTTCAAGGATTTAGTTTTGTAGCGAAACACAAGAAGGGGAGTGTAAATGTGGTCGCCGATGCGCTTTCGAGGAGACACTCTCTTCTTTCCGTAGTTGAGGCAAGGGTACTTGGGTTCCAGCACTTAAAGGAGTTTTATAAGGAGGATGATGACTTTCAATCACAACTCAGTGGTGGTGATGGGCTGTATTTGCTACAAGACGGATTTCTCTTCAAGGGCAACAAATTGTGCGTTCCAAAATGTCCGTTGAGAAAGCTTCTAGTGCGGGAGGTTCATGGAGGTGGACTCGCCGGTCACTTCGGTATCAATAAGACCATCGACATGTTAAAGGAGCACTTTTATTGGCCGAAGATGGGAGGCGATGTGCAGGACGTGGTATCGAAGTGTATTATTTGCCACCATGCCAAGAGCCGCCCACCAAGGGCTTTATACACCCTTCCGGCGAATGGTCCGTGAGGATTTTAGTATGGACTTCATCGTAGCTCTTCCCGAACCGCGCGTGGCAAAGATGCAATTTAGTCGCCGTTGACCGCTTTTCTAAAATGGCGATTTCATCGTCAGAAAACCGATGACGCCACACATATAGCCACCCTTTTCTTCCGAGAGGTGGTGCGTTTGCATGGTGTCCCGAGGACTATTGTGTCGGATCGTGATACTAAATTCATGGGTCACTTTTGGAGGTCTTTGTGGAAGCTCTTGGGAACGAAGCTTTTATTTAGCACATCGCATCATCCTCAAACAGACGGCCAAACTGAGGTAACTAACAAGACACTCATTACATTACTTCGTGGTTTGGTGAGTCGGAGTCTACGAGATTGGGATGCCAAGTTATGTCACGCCGAGTTTGCCTATAATCGATCCCCCTCTCTTGCTACGGGTCATTCGCCCTTTCAGACTTGCTATGGTATCAACCCCATAACTCCTATCGAGCTCCTTCCTCTTCCTCTAGAGTCGAGGGTTAGCTTTGAAGCAAGTGAGAAGACCGCTGAGATCCAGAAGCTTCACCGGCAAATTCGGAAAAAAAATCGAGCGCACCAATGAACTTTATAAGGCCCGAGCCAACAAGCATCGCCGTGGTATCACGTTCAAGCCTTGGTTTGGCTACACCTAAGGAAGGAACGATTTCCATCCCGGAGGAGTAATAAGCTAATGCCACGAAGCGAGGGACCGTTCAAAGTTTTGGCCAAGATAAATGATAACGCCTACAAGCTTGATCTTCCGGGCGACATCGGTGTCTCATCAACCTTCAACATCGGGGATCTTTCACCCTACATTGAGGATGTTGAACCCGATGCGGATTTGAGGGAAAATCCTCTTCAAGAAGGGGAGGATGAAGAGGTCCGGGTTCCTTTCTCCTCTCTGGTGACCACCGCCAAGCGAACCGCTTCGTCCAACTCGAGCCTCGAGTTGCAATTTCCGGTCACTTCGGGAGCTGGGAGGCTAGTCTCGGCCATCCGATGGATGGGCCCCGGGACTCCTTAGGGAGGGGCCCGCTCACATCACCGACCTCGGAGGCCTCGGATCGACCGCCATCTCGAGATTAGAGCATAGAAGGTATCGGGGTGCGCGTGTTTAAAACCCCGGGATTAATAAACACCAGGGCACAACCGTGGCCATCAGAGAGCTGGCTCGACCGAGCCACCTTCTGGCTCACCCGAGCAATGCTTCTGCCGAGCGTGAATCAAGGCTGGGGACTCGCCGCCCGAAGCCGCGCTTCGCCGCTCGAGCAGCTGCTTTGCCGCAGTCATCGCGCGACAACCACGCATCCGTAAGGCTCGCCGCTCGAGCCTTCTCCCGCCGCCCGAGCTGAACCTCGCCGAGATGTCGCGACGCGACTGCCGACGATCGACGGCAGTGTAGAAGGCCCGCCGCCGAGCCGCTCGGAAGACACCTTTTTTACGCTGTTTTGGCTTAATTTTGGGTTTAGTATAAATAGTTTGTTAATATACTTTTCCAGGGACTTTTTGACTGATTAATGAATATGCTTATGCATGGATTAGGGTTGCTCCCTTTCTCTCAAAATCTTGCTTTACTTTATCCATTGATTAATGGTGGTGTTTGCAAGTCTTCTCTTTATTGATCATTTGGTGGATTCTTCCTTTATGATGGTTATGGTGGGATGCTAGGCTTTGGTGGTGGAATCTCCTTTATCCAAAGTCATATCCAATCCTTTTGGGTGTCCAAGCATTGTTAGATTGTTGATTCGAGTATCTCAAGCTAGTCTTCATTCTCTCCCATCGCGCCATGCTCCACTTTGCTTGTGGGAGATCCTTGTGCTAGAGATTGAACATCTTAGTTCAATTTGGTGAGATTTCTCTCTTTAGAATTGTTCATATCTTTTAATTCCATGTTTTTCTCCATTAATTTAAAATCCCTAAAAATTTAATTTGGTGTTCTTATGAGTTCTATGGGCGGATTTCCATCATCCACATGTTTGTTTAGACCCTAGGCTTCCGCGATTCTCTCCAGTAATGGTCAAATAAATTAATCTTCCCAGAAGCCTCCTGTAAGAAGTTGGATCTTTTGTAATTCCTTTCCTTGAGCAATGGCAAGCTTGTAATTTTGCTCCATTGGAAAGGCTATAGGTTTTGCACCTAGATGACCACATTCATCCACTATCTCCAAAGCATATGTTGTTGATAAAGGAATAAACCCTTTTGTAACACCCTGGAAATTCAATTATAAATTTAACGGTCAAAGTCTAATGTTGACCAACATTAACAGCAGAAGGATCAAAAATATAACGGGCGTCACTACCGTACCTCCGAAGAGATACAAGGAAAGAATAAAGATTAACAAACAAACTACTAACTTGATTTAATAATTAAAACAAGGGAAATTCCATTCGATAGGCTTCAACTTTTGCCCATTCCAAGTTGTCAACCACTTTTTAAACTATTTCCAATAGTAGGTTTATTTTGAAAATTATTCCATCATGTGAGCTTCTTCTTGTACCATTGTTAAAATATTGTTCGCAAAACTTTTATCCTCTCTCAATTTCATTTAGCTCTCCCGATCAATCTCACAATAGAATCACTTGGAATAATATCTAAAGTGTTTGACAACTAGAAATAGAATTTGAAGTGCTTGAAAACTTGGAATAATTTTTAAAGTTTTCAAAATAAGCCTACTATTTGGAATAATTTTCAAAATAAGCCTACCACTTGGAATAATTTTAAAAAGTGGTTAATAATTTAGAATAGATAAAAGTTGAAGCCTACCAAATGGAATTTCCTTTAAAACATCCTTGATTCGACAACATAAAGAAAACAAATAACGAAATTCAAGTCTGATCATAACAAACTAAATTCTTTATTCAAAGAAAAACTCTAAAACTATCGCCCTCACTTCTAATTTCCATTCCCAACATAGAAATCTTCACCTGAAAACAAAACATTGAAAAACATGAGGAGGACTCAATAATGTCTATCCCTAACTATCAAAACATATTAGTTCATTTCAATTCATTTAGGGGGAGAAGTGAACAAGTCAACCCATTTCACAAACCAGTGACCTTTCCTAGAAGTATAAAACAGTTTTCCACAACAAACAAAATCCAGAACTTTCCACAACCAAAACCATGTCATATTTTTTTATGCGTGCGGAACGCCAAATCCCTTAAAGTAACAGAACAAACTGTATCCCAGATCCTTTTCCTACCACATGCTACGACCATAATTATTCGAGATTGTTGGGAATGTCCCGACAATGTTCGATATACACGGAGATTAAACCAAAGTAATATAGTAATTATATGTCTTGCTAGAGACCTCTATAATTAATAATTGAATGTGTTTAATTACAACTATATTATTTGGTCCTACTGGGTCACACAAGTCAGTGCCTTGGAACAATGTATGTAACCTAAGTAATATTGTATTATGTTTAGAAATGTTGGGAACTGATTTCTATGAGAAATCAGCCCAACACGGACCGAACTGGGTTCAACACGGACCGTGTTGACCCAACACAATCCGTGTTGGGACACCATGGTCTGTGGCGTCCATGGGCCGAGTTAATGGACCTTCTGGAGACCAACACGAACCGTGTTGATTCAACATGAACCGTGTTGGGCCTAAGAAGTGCGTCGTTGCGTTAAGTCGACCTTAGGGTTTTTTGCCCTCTTCCGTAGATTATCTAAAGACTATATAAAGGGGTCTCTGGGAGAGATTATTCTACACCAACTGCCTAAGACTCTTAGAGAGATACCAGGGTGATTTCCTGAGTTCCTCTCTCTTTTCGTTTGCATTTCTTGTTTCCTGAAACATTCTTTTATAGCAAATACATACATCTTAGATTGAGATTCGTCTCGATCGGGTCGGTCTAGCAATCGGGTTCCCAGAGTGCTGCGTGGACTTTCAGTAGAGGATTTCAGCATTGGAATCTCGAAGGTCAACCTCTTCTTCAGCCGGAATTAGCGATCAGGTATAATTATTAAAGCCTCTGCAATTGTTATGATTAATTGTTTTATAATCGTTATGAATGTTCCGCCAATTAATCTATATCTGTTTAGGAAATAAATAACCTAAAACTCAACAGTGGTATCAGAGCCACCAATTGCATGCTAAAGTATTGTACTTGAATTCACAATTAATTTTGTCAATTGTTGAATTATTTCATGAATTTGCTAGAATAGTTTTAATGCCTAAAATTTGAAACTTTATGAAATTTTTAATCTTTATTATTCATGATAGTAAATCTGAAATTTTATTGTAAAGTTTCATGCTTTGTTATTATTTATTTTTTATTGCCTTTAATTAATCGATTTTATGTTTGTTTAATTGTTAAATATAGCATAAACTTGATTTAATTTTCAATGTTTTGTAAACAATCATGTTTAATATTGTTAAACAGTAGGCATGCATGAAATAGGTCTAAAATCGCAAAATAGGGTTTTGTAGAATTATTTTCTAATTTAGTTTATTTACAGTAAATTTAATGAAAAGTCAAAATACAATATCAAACGAATTTAAAAATTTCTGAAATTCTTACTGGGGTTGTCTGAAAGTGTTTTGGAACTTTCATAATTTTTGTAGATTTTTTCCAATTAAAATGGATTTTTAATTGAATTTTCAGATCTGATGAGAAATAAAATTCGTTTAATTCTCTGAATTTTATAAATTTGTAGAAATTTGTAAAACTTTTGAAATTTTCACAGTAGGTTACTAGATAACCATACTTTTAGGAAAATGTTTTTCAGTTAATTTATCCAATTAAATTATATTTTTTAATTTAGATTTTCAGATCTAAGAGAAAAAAATTTGTTACTTCTCAAAATTTTGTAAATTTATAAAAATTTGCAAATTTTCTGAAAATTTTACAGTAGGTTTCTCGGTAACCATTCTGTTATGGATAAAATTTTTGTGAAGTTATGAAATTGTTAACTAATTTTCCTTTAATTTTCATATTAACAGCGAAGTGTAATTGTTTAATGTTCTGTTTTTTATTCTAATTTTTGAAATTTGATAAAAATCTGAAATTTTTACAGTAGCATATTGGATGAACCAACTGTATGGAAAAATTATAAAATTTGATTTTTAAACTTATCAGACCATTTTTATTTATTTTCCTTCTAAACAGCGAATTAAAAGGTTTAATTCCCTAAAATTTTACAATCTTTTGAAAATTGTTAAAATTCTGGAAATTTTTTATGTTGAGTTATTAGTTAACACTATGATATGAAACTTTTGAATTCGATAAGTTTTGATAATTTTATTTAAGTTTTCAGTCACAAAATTTACTAGGAAGCAACACTGGAGCGTGGCGCGATGGGAATATTGACGAAATTAGCTTGAGTTGTAGATGTAGATGGGATGAGAGCAATCCATGAACAAAGGAATAAGGGGAGAAAGATGAACATCTCAATCACCCATGCTTGAACTTCTCAACAATAGCCTTGAACTTGAATAATAGCAAGAATAATAATCAAAATCAACCAATATCAATAACCTTGAACACCAAAGGGATTGGATATGACCTTGGATAAAGGAGAATCCACCACCAAAGCCAAACACCCCACCATAACCATCATAAAGGAAACATCCACCAAATGATCAATAAAGGAATGATTAGAAACACCACCAAAAGATTGGATAAAGTAATCTGGATTTTGGGAGAAAACTTAGGGAAACCCTAACCAATGCAATAGCATGTTCATAATCATCAAAAGCTGCCTAGAAAATGGTGCTAAACATCGTATTTATACTAAACAGGAAATTAGGTTAAAAACAAAACAAAAATAATAATCAACGTATTCGTCGCAGAAGCATGGCGCGGGCGAACCACAAGGTGGCGTGGGCGAGTCAGCTCCCTATCCGTCATGGCCAGTCGCTGGCCAAGAGGGGTCGCGGGCGCGACCTAGGACGTCGCGGGCGCGACATCCGTCTGACTCGGGCGTGTCTCCTGGCGACTCGGTCGTGGCCACCATCTGTCGCAGGTGTCGCGGGCGCAACTTGGGGGCTCGCGGGCGCGACCCTCTGGGCAGGAACTGGGCGCGGGCGTGGCCCCTGGTAGCTCGGGCCGCAGATTGTCCATCGAAGGCGTGGTCGCGGGCGCGACCCTGGATAGAGCCGGCGCGGCGTCGCTTCGCCGACTCGGTCGAGCCATGTTGCTGTTTGCCGACGCTCATTCTGCCTCGACTTTTCAAGTCCTTGGGTCCTTCCGAGCCTTGACACTCTTTATTCCCGGGACGACCCAGCCCGGTCCCGTGGCCTCTAGGTCAAAGGCAAGTCCAGAGCCTCTCCAAGCTCGTCCAATGTGCAACTTGCCTAAGCCATTCTATCGTGACACTCATCACCCCACCCTTTACAAAGATGTATCGATTCGTGAATGCTAGAGGTCGGGTGGGTTTCATTTGAGATTGTCGGGTCGGGTTTTTATCCCTCGAGTCTCTTTTCACAAACCCGGGCAAGGAAGCTTGGGTCCAAACCCAACACGGTTCATGCTCCCCCTCTTGAAAAAGAGTTTCCCTCAACTCTTAGGGGTTAAAACCAAAGCACTCTTCATCAATCGACCCCTTGAAGCTCCGAACTTCCTGAACGCTTCGAACAATCATGCTTGACAACCCACAATCTTCAAATCCCACAGTGTACCCATTATCCATATGCAAGAAAGTAGAAGGAGGCTTGTTTTGTGGAGGTGAAGGGTTAAGGGGCGGTAGGGGAAATTTATGTGGTGCTTGGGAACTTTCAACCTCACTAGGCTCGCTACAAGGCAAAGACAAAGTAAGAGGTAGTTCATCCTTGCCAAGAGCACGCTCTTCCTGTGTTTCGCTCATCATGAGAAGGTTCCTCAACTCACTGCCCATCCCGTTTTGGAGGTTTTGGTTTCTTGGGGAGAAATGGGAAGTAACTGGACTTTCTTGCCTTTATGGGTGAATGTATAAGTGTTGTTCAATCCATTGTTCACTGTTTTCTTGTCATATTGCCATGGTCGACCCAACAAAATGTGGCAAGCACTCATAGGGACAACATCACAAACAAGGGAATCATCGTAGTTAGATCCAAAAGAAAAATTCACTAAGACTTGCTTAGTTAACTTGATGCCGTTGTGATCGTTGAGCCAATGGAGTGAATAGGGTCGAGGGTGCGGCAATAGAGGCAAACCAAGCTTTTCGACCATAGTGGTTGATGCGACGTTCGTGCAACTCCCTCCATCGATGACAAGAGTGCACACTTTTCCACCTACGAAGCACCGTGTTTGGAACAACATTTCCCTTTGGGCCTTGTCGAGAAGAGTCTCTTGGGTTTGCAAAGCCCCCCTCACAACAAGCGCGTCTCCACGCACGGGGGGTAAGGGAACGACATCCTCCTCATCACTAGTAACCGCATCTTTAACCACCACTTCGGATTCCTCTTGAGCCTTCCGAAGCTCTTCATCGATGTCATGGACCTCATGGATTGTCAAAGTCCGACGGTTTGGGCAATCGGCTTGAAAATGGCCATAACCATGACACTTGAAGCACTTTCGGCCTTCCGTTCATCGAGGAGGTTCCGTTGGAGTTTCCGAAGCAAGTCCCTTTCCTTTGTCAATTTCTGGGGTCGGTGTGGACTCGGGTGTCTCGCTAGACTTCGGAGTGCTTGAATTCGGAGGGAGTCGGCTGGAAGGTGAGTAGACGGGTCTAGAGAAGGGCTTGGTGTTGGATCTTTCCATTCTTCTTCGCTCAACTCGGAGAGCCAAACTACACAATTCATCCATGGAATAGTATGGTTGGACCTCAACCCTTTTAGAAATTGTGGAGTCCAAACCATTCAAGAAACGCATCATGGTTTGATCTTCCGGCTCTTGAAAGCCACTTTTAATAAGAAGTTGCTCGAATTCCGAAATGTAATCACCGACGGATCGTTTACCTTGGGTAAGAGCATACATTTTCCTCAAGACATCCTGCCGGTAGGTGTTCAGCAAAAAGTGATGATTCATCACTTGCTTGAGCCGTGTCCAAGTAGAAATCCTTGCCTTTCCTTCACGAACCCGTTGTACCTTCATATTCTCAAACCAAAGCGAAGCGGCCTTGGTGAGTTTCAAACTCGCAATCTTATAAGCCTTCTCGTCATAGTACTCCTTGGTCTCGAAGATCCTATCCATCAATTGGACCCATTCGATGTAGTCATCCGGATCATTGGAACCATTGAACTCGGGGATGTCGATCTTGATGTCTTGGAAGTCGTCACGAGGAAGCCGATCATGCACGTCTCGACGAATTCGACATCGAGGAGAGCCTCTAGCATCATCGCTCGACTCAAAGATTGGAGGAGGGCGGATAGGGCTTTGTGCACGCCTCCGACGTTCAACTTGTGGTTGCCCTTGACGGTGTATCGTCAAATTGTTCTTTTGTGACGCAATCTCCAGAAGAGTCCGCTCGATGTTGGCGTTACGATTCTCAAGGGAGGTGAACCTCTCGTCCATCATGGCGAGTCGGTCCTCAATTCCCTGGACTCTAGGACTCCTCCTGTGGCTAGGTTCCTCTCGATCGGAATTATCGTGACCATCCATATCGAGGGAAAGGTATGGGATGGTTTGTGTTTGGGATATTTTGTGGAGTTTGGGGGTTTTCTTGTAGTTGGCTTGTGTTTGTTAAGGGTTCTTTGTGTTTTTCTCACTTGAGCATTTTATCGAACACCTTGTGGGCACAAATTTCCAACTCTTCCTCAAAGCTCCAATATGCATCAAAATCAACAAACACAATAGCAATAACAACTTCTCCAACACACTTGGAGGCACAAGGGATGGGGAACATCAATGTTTCAATCAAAACCAACAAAAACCAACAGTAGAAAACAAGCTAGCAAGAACAATGGAAAAACTCAAGCTAGATGAAAAACCTTGAGCTCTGATACCAAATGGAGCATGAAGCGGTGGGAATATTGATGAAATTAGCTTGAGTTGTAGTTGTAGATGAGATGAGAGCAATCCATGAGCAAAGGAATAAGGGGAGAAAGATTAACATCTCAATCACCCATGCTTGAACTTCTCAACAATAGCCTTGAACTTGAATAACAGCAAGAATAATAACCAAAATCAACCAATATCAATAACCTTGAATACCAAAGGGATTGGATATGACCTTGGATAAAGGAGAATTCATCACCAAAGCCTAACACCCCACCATGACCATCATAAAGGAAACATCCACCAAATGATCAATAAAGGAATGACTAGAAACACCACTAAAAGATTGGATAAAGTAATCTAAATTTTGGGAGAAAACTTAGGGAAACCCTAACCAATGCAATAGCATGTTCATAATCATGAAAAGTTGCCTAGAAAATGGTGCTAAACATCGTATTTATACTAAACAGGAAATTAGGTTAAAAACAGAACAAAAATACGAATCAGCGTATTCGTCGCAGAAGCATGGTGGGGGCGAGCCACAGGGTGGCGCGGGCGAGTCAACACCCTGTCCGCCATGGCCTGTCGCTGGCCAAGAGGGGTCGCGGGCGCGACCTAGGACATTGCGAGCGCGACGTCCGTCTGACTCAGGCGTGTCTCCTGGCGACTCGGTCGCGGCCACCATCTGTCGCAGGTGTCGCGGGCGCGACCCTCTGGTAAGGAACTGGGCGTGGGCGTGGCTCCTGGTGGCTCGGTCCCGGTTGTCCACTGAAAGGCAGGTCGCGGGCGCGACCCTCTGGGCATCAGCTGGGCGTGGCTTCTGGCTGATTCGGTCGAGCCATGTTGCTGTTTGCCGGCGCTCATTCTACCTCGACTTTTCAGGTCCTTGGGTCCTTCCGAGCCTTGACACTCTTCATTCCCGGGACGACCCAGCCCGGTCCCGAGGCCTCCGGGTCGGAAGCAAGTCCCAAGCCTCTCCAAGCTCGTCCAATGTGCAACTTGCCTAAGCCATTCCATCGTGACACTCATCACCCCACCCTTTACAAAGATGTATCGATTCGTGAATGCGATTGCCGGGTTGGGTTTTTATCCCTCGAGTCTCTTTTCATAAACCCGGGCAAGGAAGCTCGGGTCCAAACCCAACACGGTTCAAACACGGACCGTGTTGAGCTAACACGGACCGTGTTGCCAGCAGTTTTGGTGAATTCGTATCTTTAGGGTTTGAAATTAATTTTAGAAATTAATTATTAAATCATATTACTACTTAATCAGTTGATGGGCATAAAATCTATTAATTTTGTAAAGTTTAGGAAACTTACAATATCTTTAAAAGATATAGTATCTTTTAAATTTCTTGATTTTAGGAAAATCGAGTAGTTTGTGTGTATAGGTATAAAATCCTAAATCTGTTTAGGTAACCAAGATAAAATTTGTAATTTTGTTTATTTTATTAATCATGCAAACTTTTAGGAAACATTATTTAGTATTTGTTTCCTTATATGTGTTATGTTGCAATTAAATATGCCTTTATAATTTGTTATTTAGGCATGTGTTATATTTGATATAATTATTGCAATACTACCTGTTTGCATATGCTTCTAGTATAGCCATAGATAGTCAGTTTTACCGGTCTGCGTACTGCGTTTGGTGAAATACGGTCTGCGTACCGTCCTTTAGTTAATTTTAAATTTAAATTTCAGTTAAGTTTATTTAATTCATGTAAGGTCTCTTTAAGAGGTCCACTTTGTAAATTTGTTGTAATTGGAGACATCAAGTTAAGTGGGAGCCCAACAACAATGGAGGTGTTGATTCGAATGGGAGCCTATCCAACGAAGTTGCAAAATCCAAGAAGAGTTTCTTGAAGACTATCAAGGCTTAGTTAAATTAGTTTGATTAAGTCTAGGTGGTCATACTAGGGGTTTTATTTATGCTTTAAATTCGTTATTGCATGTTTTATTATGCCTTTTATGCTTTTCGAAAGAGTTAACCTAGAATTGCATGCTTAGGATAATAAAATCTACTCTCAAAATTGAATTATTTCTCAACCTATCGAAACACCACTTAGATGGATAAATAAAGGAAGCCAAAGCGAATTATTTGTCCATCATTAATAAGTAGGGTGGGAGCTAGGTCAATTCAAATTGGCTATCAAAATAGTTTTGGGCCAAGAGTAGAGGAAGAGAAATATTATACTAGATACAAATTTCTTGCCAAGAGTCATTTTGAATGATCGATCATAAGATGATCCACCAAATATAACATGAGATCGAGTTTGATTGGGCCAAAGTTCACTTGAGCCCATGAGTCTTATGGGTATTGGTAAATTAAAACACTAAATGAGAGTTGATAAAGTGCTTTGATTTGAAATTAAAATTAGTTTAATTTCTTTTCATGAATAATAACTAAACTGAACCAATTTTGTCTCGTAGAATTGTTTATGTCTTTTTCACTCAAACATCCACCACTAATAAAATATTGTTTTTTCTCCTTGAGAAAGAGAAAAACAATTACACCAATTCCTTAATTGACATTGTCATCGCAAGATTGTCTTGAAGGCGAATAAAAGGAACATGTCTTTAATATAACATTGAGCTAGGCATCAATGTTAAGAGGTCAATCAAGCCAAATGGATACCTGTAATGTCATAGTATTCATGCGACTTTAACTTCAAAACGTTTGAAGATTAGAGGAAGGATTTCAATATTACCAACTCAAAACCAAATTCATCGAACTAGTTAGAGTTGATAAATATGAAACCAATAACCAGATAGTCTTGGTTAAGCTAGATAAAGGCCAATTGATGACACTCATGTTCTGAAATAATTTGACTATTTTAAAACATGAGAAACCTCAGATTCCCCTTTAACCAAAAGGTTGGCGACCAAAGATAGTCTTTTAGTGAAAGGGAAAATAAGATTTAAGAAATCTATCGAAGACAAGAAGTCAAAGGAAAGGTAAGGACAAACAGTTGTACATACCTAGCCAATGACAACAACCGGTTAACAACCAGATCATTTATGACATTGGGAGCGTGAATAAATATAAGGAAGACTTAAAATATGATTTCATTTCTAGGAAATTGTGTATATGATACTCACTACCCTTATTAAACCCACTTTGAGTATGAGATACCGGTTGTGAAACTCACATTTATGCAAATGTGCAAGATCTACAACAAAGTAGATGTGCTTTGAAGGATGAGAGTTAGCCTACAAATAGGAACGTGCAATTAGTTGTATTTCTTTATGAAGAATTGGTTGTTTATCCATTTCCTCAAGACTTATAAGAGAAATTTATAGGTGATTCTATGTTCTCATTCTAAGTAGAAATTTGATTTCTTACTCTCAATTAGAGAGAGAGAGAGAGGATCTCAGATAAACACACCCAACACATCGAAACCAAAAGGTTTAAAAGGAATAACTCATGTTCAAACATAAAACTTGTAACTATCTATTAAGTCATGCAAATCAGAGCGCATTCAGAAGCGTCACAGTAATAGACTTTTGAATGATAAGACTTTGAAACATGTGATGCCTGCAAAGCATGATTGTACCTTTTGAGCACAAGTACTCATGCATGTGGATGTATGTAGTCCAATTGAGCACAAGTACAAGGGATGAATTACTTCAAATCTTCAAAGATGAATAAAATAACACATGGTGATTCATGTATATGAGATTCATTTGAAGCTGGAATGTTAAAATAGTTTGAAGATTTCCAAAATGAAGTAGTCTTGGCGAAACAATGAGAGCATCTAGATACGATCGAAAGGATGCTAATGGTTGAGCCAAGAGTTTGAACAAATGACTCAAATGAAACATAATTTTGGCACTATAAGCTTAAGTCATATTAATCAGAAATGCATTCTGAAAACTGCATAGTGTAGGATTTTGGAAAACATAAACTTTGAAAAATTCAATGTTTGTAAAGCATGTCTGATGGGTAAGATGCCTAAAATCACCTCTTATTGGAATTGGTGTACAAGCTAATGACTTATTAGGATGCAAGCATATTGATGTATGTGGGCCTATGAGCACTAGTGCTAGAAGAAGGTTAGTTGTACTTTTTTCATCACTTTCAGTGACGATTTTTAGTAGATATGGGTATATCTATTTAATATGCCACAAGTCCAAATCATTTGAAATGTTCAAAGATTTTCAAATTGAAGTACGAAACCAACTTGGCAAGAAAATCAAAACCCTTCAATAAGGTTGAGGAGGTGAGTATTTGAGCCATGATTTCACTGGCCATTCCAGAGAATGTGGAATTGTTTCATAACTCTCTCCTCTAGGAATACGACATCTCAATGACGTATCTAAAAGAGAAATCAAACCTTATTAGATATGGTGCGATCAATGATGGTTGAGTCAAAATTGTCGATTACCTTTTGGGGATACACGCAGTTAACCATAGCTCTAATTACTGAATAAAAATTATTTGAAGCACTAGAGAGGACACCATCTATGGTATGGAGAAGAGAGGTTCTTGAACCGTTTTCTGAAAGGAGTATCACTTCTACAAACTGTTGTAGAGGAAAGTGTTTGTGTCTCAAAATGCTTTCTTCTTAGAGAATATGTTATTCTCTAAAAGAAAGAGTGGGAGAGTTTTTGAATTTACCAAAGTTCGAGAGACACAAGACACTATAATCATCACCTAAAGCTCCACTACTTGATCCTAGTTCAAGTTTTTCTATTGGTCGGGAAATTAAGAACAAGGTTAAGGCGGTAGAAGTTCCTCAAAACGTTGAGGAGGAGGTGCCATGAATATTACTCCAAGCAAGGTCAAGTAAACAACTCCGTCAGCCACAAAGATATCGATCTTCTATGAATGAGCGTGAGATGTTATTTTTAGAAAGTAATAACTCTACCCACATAAAAAAAGCTTTAAGCAAATCAAGATTCCATGCAACAAAGTCTAAAATGGACTCCATGTATGCAACCAAGTTTAGAACTCGGTTGATTTGTCTGAAGGTGCGAGCCATCAGGCATAGGAGGGTTTTAAGGCAAAACATGGGTTCATTAAGATAGACATCAAGACTGACTTCAAAATTAGATTTGGAAGAATGGTGTGTACTTGACACAACTGAATGGTATTTTGTTGGAATACTTGTAAACTTCAAGAGACCATCTGTGGTCTTAAGGAAGCTTCTTGGAATTGGAATCATTGACCTTCTTGACCAGGATATCAAAAAGGTTTGATAAACTGGGAAGTGCCAAAGATAATATTGTGTTTACAAGAAGTTCAGTGGGAGCAATGCGTTTTCTGATATTGTATGTGATTGACATACTGCCTACTGAGAGGAAGATTCCCATGTTGCGTCTACTGAGGTTGACTTTGGAATAATTTTCAAAGTGAAGGATTGGTGGGGCTAGGAATTTTCTTGGAGACAAGATCTATAATGATAGATTAAAGACTTTGATTGTTTGAATCAAAGTTGACTAGGTGTTAAATAGTTCAACCCACTTCGAGAAAGGATTAATTTCCATAAATCATGGCATATCCTTAGGGAATCTGATTATCTCAAAACAATCAGAAGATCTAGAAAGGATGAGACATATAACTCATGCTTCAGGCTTGAGATTAATGTATGCCATGAGATGTTCAAAGCCTAACATAACATATATATTGTATATGTATAAGCAAAACTAAGGATGTGTCCTAAGTCTAAAGTGGTTGATAAAAGCTAAGTGTGAAGAGTTGCATTGATGCTACACTTATGATAGAGAAATATGATTATCTGAAATGTCAGAGAATATTATACGATCTGTTTGAGTGGTATTGAAGTGAGCTGGAAGAAGTTTCTAACATGACATGCGTTTAATTCTATAAATAAGACAAATATGGCACGACTTTAGAAGTTGTGGCAGAAACTGTTAGGATTGTGAAGTTCGTTTTAGAAGTGGAGCCTTGTTTCTAGCCTTGCGAGAGAAATGGAGCCTTGTTGATAGGAGCCATCACTCAAGCAAAGGAACTGCAGCTCACTATGAATCCAAACATGAGTTCTGGAAATATCTTCCTGTATGAAAGGTCATTAGTGAGATGGTATATGTGCAAGGTTCATTACAAGTATTATGTACTAAACCCCTGTTGTAGTTATAGCATGATACTCATGCATGGGCAATAGGTATTGAACACATTTTGGAATATTAACAAGTCAAGTTTACATGAGCTGTTCATGAATTATGACCTTGTTGATTCATTATTAAGAATAAGATTCCAAAATTTACATTAATTGTGGTTTAGAATTATGTAAATGTCCAAAAAGGTTAGCGAATTCAAAATGGGAAATTGGATGAGGTTCGATTTCTGAAACCCCATTAGTGAACTTGATAATGCTAGTCTTGGTCGACAGTCGACCTGGTTCCTAATTGTACTATCACGTAGGAACAGTGACAATATCAACACAATTAGCATGTATGATTGAGGAGATGATCAAGTTTCGTCATCATAGTGATGTGATCATAAATCAATCACATGGGTATTGTTGAGAACAACTGCCGAACTGACCCACAGTGGGAGCTCTTTAAGTTAGGAATGTCATAAGAGCTCTCACTACTTCCTAAATCATGAGTTCAATATATAGACTACATGATCTGTTGTAACTTTGGAGCGCGTCAAATGCCTTTCGTAACAATAGGCTATAAAGGCGGTGTCTGGGTTACAGTTGGACCATGTGAGAATATGTATTTGAACAAGATGGCATTGTCCTCCCTATTAGGGACTGTTGTCTCGTTGGCCACTCGGTGAGATTGGATTGAAAATGCTTGGCCGAGCTTAGTTGAATCAATAACTGATCATCTGCTTTTCAGAGTCTAACTCGGTGATCGAGGAACGTTCGGGTCTTACATAAGGATGACTTCAGCTTACCTTACCCGAACTTGAGACAGTAAGTGACAAGGGAATTCGAGGAATCAAACACTTGTGGGATAAGTGGGAGATTGTAAGGAATTTCCCGACAATGTTCGATATACACGGAGATTAAACCAAAGTAATATAGTAATTATATGTCTTGCTAGAGACCTCTATAATTAGTAATTGAATGTGTTTAATTACAACTATATTATTTGGTCCTACTGGGTCACACAAGTCAGTGCCCTGGAACAATGTATGCAACCTAAGTAATATTGTATTATGTTTAGAAATGTTGGGAACTGATTTCTATGAGAAATCAGCCCAACACGGACCGAATTGGGTTCAACACGGACCGTGTTGACCCAACACGGTCAGTGTTTGGACACCACGGTCGGTGGTGTCCATGGGCCGAGTTAATGGACCGTGTTGGGCCTAAGAAGTGCGCCGTTGCGTTAAGTCAGTCCTTAGGATTTTTTGCCCTCTTCCCTAGATTATCTAAACACTATATAAAGGGGTCTCTGGGAGAGATTATTCTACACCAACTGCCTGTGACTCTTAGAGAGATACCAAGGTGATTTCCTGAGTTCCTCTCTCTTTTCGTTTGCAGTTCTTGTTTTCTGAAACATACTCTGTTTCCTGAAACATTCTCATATACCAAGTACATACATCTTAGATTGAGATTCGTCTTGATTGGGTTGATTTAGCAATCAGGTTCCCGGAGTGCTGCGTGGACTTTCAGTAGAGGATTTTAGCATTGGAATCTCGAAGGTCAACCTCTCTTCAGCCGGAATTAGCGATCATATATAATTACTAAAGCCTCTGCAATTGTTATGATTAATTGTTTTATAATCGTTATGAATGTTCCGCTAATTAATTTGTATCTGTTTAGGAAATAGATAACCTAAAATCTAACAGAGATATCACCTCCCCGCCTACCACAGGGTACGACCAAAAATTATTCGAGATTAGACCTGGGCAATGGGTCGGGGACCCGCCCGGCCCGCCCCGAAAAATTGCGGGTCAAGGCCGCGTTTTTTGAAGGCGACCCGACCCGGCCCGAAAAGATCGGTGCCCCGAAGAATGGACGGGCCGGGCTCGGGCCAAGGGTCTGTGATCCGGCCCGGCCCGCCGACCCGCTAACAGAAACGAAAAAAAGAAATACTGAAATTGGGTCGGTCTGACCCGAACCGCTCAATACGTAGGCCTAAAATGCATGGAAAATTCATAAAAAAATCTAAATTGCACACCATCGCCCGACCGCCCGCGCCCACGGTCGTGGCTCTCGGGCCGACACTACTTAACCCGAAGGACGGGCCGGGCCGGGCTCGGGTTGGCGGGTCACAAATTTTTGGCCCGCCTGACCCGCCCCGCGGCCCGACCCAACCCGCTTAATGCCCAGGTCTATTCGAGATACTACATTTCCACCTACCACAGGCTATGACCAAAAACCGTGTGCACACCTTAGCCCGGAGAAGTTATCAATATCAACATTATATCAGGACATCCCCTTTGAATTATTAGTGTCTTTGGGTTATCCCCCGAAACCTGCATTCCACTTTGAATTATTAGTATCTTATGAATTCTAAGTTCTCAATTCTCAACATATACCCAACTTAGGTTCCCAAAATTGAGCTGATTAATTCATTTGCATAGTTGCGTTGTAAAGGTCATAACTTGACTTCCCGACACCCTATGGACCCGATTATGAACTTTCTGGAAATCTCAGGATGTCTACTAAAACTCTCATTTGACCTTGAGACCTAAAACACACTCTAAGGGTCCCAAACACAGCCAACACTTAAAACTGGTCCAGTTCTGACCTAGGTCTGGTAAATGGGTCATAACTCGAACTATACACCTCAAAAGCTCGATCCGTAAAATTCCTATGAAAGCTAACATCCTACGGAACTCGCAGACCGAACGGTTAGGTTAAAAAACCAATTACACAATTTATGATGGACTTTCAATTATGACCCAACAAATCTGTCCTGTTAGCGATTTATGTTTATTTGGTATTTCTGAGCCTAACTCTAACCAACCGATCCTGAGACTCTAATGTGGGCCTCAACATAGTTAACCAAGGTTAAAGACACCCCACTTAACCCTTATAGCACAACCAAGCCCAAACTTACTCTTTAACTAACACAAATTCCAATCGAACACTTTAACTCTCAAATTAAACATTTTCTTTGAAACCCAAAACTAATAATCAAAATAAAAATAAGATTTTGACATTAAAGCTCCATGAAAACACCACAACCAACCAAGGTCTAAATGCCACCAATTATAAACCAAATTAAACATTTTACATAAAGAAAACTGATAACCAATAACAACGTAAAAATAATATAACCACATAATAATAACATAATAATAATATCAATACGCAAAGTTTGAAACATTATTATATATAATACGTCACTAAAACTTATAACCTTACATAACCTTAAAAGGGTTTTGAAATTCTCTTTGGAATAACCTATTATAATTTTGAACATAACTTTAATAATAAGCTAGTAACTCTAATATAGTCATAAAATAACACCAAAAACCCTTCTTTTCACATGAAAAAAAGTAATAACTATAACCAACATGTCACAATGTTTATAAACATTGGTTTAGGGTTTTAAACCGCCCCAAAAGAATACACCAACTAATGTTAATAACACAAGGACACTAATTAACCCTAATACCACCAAGCTATATAGGTTTACCATCCAAAACCAGTCTTCACATGAATAATAAAAAAAAATACAACCCAACATCATGCTCTCATATTTACTCACGTAAACAACCAACACATATTAGACCACATGCAGTGGAGGAATTTTCCTCTGGGAACATGTGTCAAAAATGGTCGTTCTCTTGCAACCAAGATCAAGAAATTGGGAACATGGTTCCTGTTGGAGCCCAAGAGGGGTGGAGGGGTTAAGTTCACAATTAAGATCTACACACTAGGTAAGGACGTTAGAGCAAACTTCCTTGGTTTCAAACCAAGGATCAAAACACAGTGTAACTGAAATACCTCATTAGATTTATAACAATCAAAGAACAAGTTACACTTACAAAACAAAACAAGACGTAACACAAGGCGCTATCGATAGGATCACCGATCAAGACCAATGTCCTCGAGTCACTCTGAGATAAGGATCGTCGTAGGAAAAACCCTAGCGGCGATTTTGGACATGATGGATTACATTGAAGCACAAACTCACACAGCCTTAGTCCGTCAAGGCTCTGCTACACACCATCTCTCCACCATATGTGGACACAACGAATGCTCACCAAGGTCCTTGACTATACCTTCACCAGATGTCCTTTACTAGCTACCTTCACCACCGAACCATTGGTTACACACTCGGAGAAATCCCACCGGATTTCTTACTCCGCGATTACTTCCGTGGAATCGCCTATCTTCTCAATTCTTCTATCGTCCTTTTTATAGAGGCATTTGGATGCTTGGACTTGGTTCCTTCCAACGGTAACTTGCCTTATGTGTTGATTTCTTCCCTTTTGTTGCTACAATAATCATGATTGATTTCCCTTGATTTGTTTCTTTTTGTTTCCTTTTTGTATCTACAAGAATCATGCCCATAATAAGAATATATAATATATAATAAAAATATATATATTATATACACATAATCTGAGTATATAATCAGAATATATATTATATACTCAGAATATATAATCAGATTATAAAATATAAGACAACTTCCCTTTTCCGGATTTTGACTTTCATCAAAACCTAAGGTCCTTCGCGGATGCGCGGTAAAGGACCTTGACCCTGTCTTCAACAGTTCCCATAACACTTTTGCGTTCTTCCTCACTGTCTTTTTCTTTTTTTTTTATATTTTTTTATTATACTAAATGATTTTATTTAACAGTCCTTTAAAAAGAAGGGTTTTTGGTTGGGAAAAATTCGTACTGAGGGCCTTGTGATTGGGAATATCCCAAAGTGACTTTTTGGCTGGTGACAGTCTATACTTATTTATTATTTTTTCGTAGCATCCCAGATTAAAATTCTAGCATCGGAATGCCGATGTGGCAACCGGAGCACGTCCCCTTTTAATTAAAAGCATGCCACGTCAATTCTTTTTATTTATATTTTATCGTTAAATGATAAAATAGAATTAAAAAAAATTGACGTGGCATGCTTTTAATTCATTGCTAATGTTCCCCCCATAATGTAAGTGCAAGGTGAATAATGTAAGTTAAATGATAAAATATAATTTAAAAAAAATTGACGTGGCATGCTTTCAATTAAAAGGGCATGTGCTCCGGTTGCCACATCACCATTCCGGTGCAAGAATTTCAATCTGGGATGTGATGAGAAAATAATGAATAAGTATAGACTGCCACCAGCAAAAAAGTCACTTTGGATTTTTCTCAATCACAGGGCTCTGAGTATAGATTTTCCCAGCCAAAAACCCTAAAAAGAAAGAGAACACTAGTATTGTTGTTGACAAAAGTTTGGGTCCGGATAAATTTGAGTTGGTTAGATTCGGACATTGTCTAAATTCCAATGAAAAATTGATGTACGAACCCAATTTTTTTTTCGAGTCGGACCGACTTGACAATGCAGGCATAGTTAAATTCGGCCCAAAATCAGGTTCGGACGATAGAAAAAAGAGAAATATTTTGTCCGAATAATCGATCAATGTTACAATCGGGTTCGAATCGAAGCATATTTTTTTCCGAGTCAAATTTAAATATTTATTTTTAATAATAATAAAATTAAATTTTAAAAGTATAAACATAAATAAATATATAAGTAGGATAAAGTGGACTTCTTAAATAAATATTATAAAGTAAAATAGTAGGATTGAGTTCCTATTGTTGTAGAATAAATAGTATGAAGTTCCAAAATATAGGAATGATAGATGGCACGGAAGTAATGGGCCCTCACTTCCATTCCAAAAAGTAGGATCCTCATTGCATATGCTCTTATAAGTAACAAGGTTTGTATGAAAACAATAATAAAACAAGTAAAAGGTTTAGGGTTTTGGGTTTATACAACTCCAATGGGCTGGTGGTTGATTGGGTGGTGATTGAAGGCGACGATAACGACCTGGGCACAACGGTGGTGACAAGGGAAGTGGCGACGCTGATGGATGGTCATAGGGTGGCTGGGCTCAAGCAAGAAGATGATTGGCCTGTTTCTTCGCGTCTAGGTGTACTGGGCAGTGGCCCGATGGTACAAGCGGTTGTCCGATAAATGAGGTATGTGTTGGGATCTGGGTGGTGCGGTGGTGGTGGAGGTCCATGCTGGTGGCGTACCACAACAGAGAGGGAGAGAGAATGACAGATATGGTGAAAGGGGGAGGATAGTAGTGGTGGTTTGAGGTGGTCGCCGACTTGGCAGTTGCAGTGGCAGTGACGACCGAACAGTGGTGGTGGCGACACGATCAGGTGGTTGGAATGGTGGTCTGTTGTGGCGGAGTGAGTAGTGAGAGAAAGAGGGAGGGCTTGAGGTGTGAGTTTTTGGGAGAGAGGATGAGAACTCGGGATTGTAGGAGAGGGGTTTGGTGCAGGTGACAGATGAGTGGCAGAAAGGAGTAGATTAGGATTGTATTTGACTAGGGTTTAATATAATATGAGTATTTATACCCATATTTAAAAACCAAAATAAATAAAATACAAAAAATAAATAAAATGAACTTTGTCGTACCTAAAAATAGTAAATAGAACAATAAATTTTAAATTTTCTAAAATAATTACCACATAAATTCATACAAATAATAAGCACATAAATTAACATATTAACCCTACTCTCATGCAACATTTCCACGTACATAGAAAATCACTAAAATACCCTTGTTAGTCACTCAATGGTCCTATGAGCTCAAGTGTTAGTAGAAATAATCGCACATAAATTCTAAAAACAATCGAGTCAACTTAAATAATTAATGACGTAACGGTCAGCTCATTCAGATTTTTTAGGGTTTTACACCTTTTGTTCTCGTGCTACCTCAATACCCAAGAAATACTTCAATGGACTGAAGTCTTTAATACTGAAGCATATGTTCAAATAAGCCTTAAACTTTCGACATTCTTGGACATTATTAATGGGTAGAATTCGGTTAATTTGCCTTTTTAAGTTAATCTCTCTTGGGGTTTTAATCCCTCTCCTTGCATATAAATGGGTATTTGGAAAAGAGGAAGAATTAAATTGGTTGATTAATGAATGGTATTTTGAGACAACACTCAAAAACTCTCTCTAGAAATCTTATTACTTTATACAAAGTTGCATGATTAGGTGGTGTTTTAAGTCATTCATTTATTGATTTGTGGTGGTTCAAGCTTTACCAAATCATGGTGGGATTTTCAAGTCTTGGTGGTGATTAGCTTTATCCTAGACTATATTAGTTCATGGTATTCTTCTTCCATATTTCTTCAAGTTCTTGGTGGATTATTGTCATCATCTTGAGGTTATTATCATCCGTATCATTTTTCAAGCAATCATGATATATTCTCCCACGGCGCCAGGCTCCATCTCCTAAGCTACAATTCTATCTTTCTGTCAACCTATTTTGTTGAGAAGTATGAGGGGTTGATTTTTGATGTATAAGACCATGTTGTTCACAATAATCATCAAATTCAACAAGAAAATACTTTCCCACTCTGTCACTTCGGAGAACCTAGCCTTAATCTTCTTTCTCATTTGATTTTCTACTTTAGCTTTATAAACAAGAATCCACAGTATAAACAGAAACATCACGTATTACATTCATTCCATCAATGTTTAACATAAATATGTCATCACAATAATATCCCTTTCCAACAAATATTTAAGATTTAGAAACTACGGCTTGATTAGATTTAGTGACTATTCAAAAACCACGCTTGTTGAGGAGACCTTCAGAAACCGAATTCTTCCTCATATCCAGCACATGAAGAACATTCTTCACTTATCGGATGTGAATTATAGTTCCACACTGCCTTGTCCAAGGAGCTTTGTAACTGTATGGTTTCCCATCAATATTTCCTTCTCAGCAATTTCCTAATAGCTTTGGAACTGTTCCCTGTCATAACACACATGTACATATGCACCAGAATCTATCCACCAAGTACCAGATCTTGCACATGCCATGTTTATTTTAGTCACCATATCAATATGCAGATTATTAACACAAGTAATGATCATGGCAACAAAGTCCCCAATCTATTTCTGTAAAACCCCGAGTTTTGGTTAGCTAGACTATTAGTTTAGTTAGCCAATCCATTAGGTATGAGTTTAAGTTTCGAGGACGACGTTAGGTATGAGTTTAAGTTACGATGACGAAACTTCTTTTAAGGGGGTAATATGTAAACCCCCAAAAATTTTGAGCGTGTTTACGGTTACGTCGTT
Organism: Portulaca oleracea; assembly: GCA_029582165.1. Taxonomy (NCBI): domain Eukaryota; kingdom Viridiplantae; phylum Streptophyta; class Magnoliopsida; order Caryophyllales; family Portulacaceae; genus Portulaca; species Portulaca oleracea. The sequence goes on from CM055868.1 coordinate 16,270,218, forward strand.
CACTTTTATTTTTAATCCCATTTATTTTTATGAAATTTATTATGATAAACTTGAGCTCGTACGATCATTAACTGATTAACAAGGGTATATTGTAAATTTGTCGTTACTAACTAATATTACTCTTATTATTTTATGTGGGATTTTATTACCTATGTTGTGCAAATTATTTTATAAATTTTGAAAACTTCAATATTACAACTATTATTATATTAATAATTATTTAGTTGGGTTATAATTATTCTAATTTTTCTAACATTTTATTTAAGGGTATAAATGCCCCGTTATAACTAAAACGCTAGTATTTTAACCCTAATACAATACCCTTCTCTCTTTCTCATTTCCACGGCACACCCCCACCCCCTAATCTTTATCTCTCCTCGTGGAAACTACCAGCCCGAGCCCGAGCCTCGAGCCCTGGTTCTACTCACACAAACCCAACTCCACCCTATTGTTCTCCCTCTTTATTGCCACCCTCGACCACCCCAAACACCATTGACACCGCCGGAGCACCACCAAACTATCGCAGCACATCGGACCGCCGCCAACCCAAGCCCCATCCCCCTCCCTTCCTCCCTCCTCTGTTTTCGATCGAGCAGCAACCACCGGACGACAACCGCCACCAGACGACGCCAATGACCGGCCCCATACAGCTGTAGCCGTTGCGACGATCCTCGGAAAAACCGCGCTAAAGTATGCTCTGTTTTGGGCACATATCATCCCCCTCTCTTTCACGTTGTTCGCAGCCAACTCACTCACCACCGCCGCTTTCTGTAGCCCCCTCTGCCATCGGTCGGTCAACCGCTGCCCCCGCGCAAGACCACCTCTCCAGGAACAGCCGGTAACTTTCGCGCCTCCTCTCTCTTCTCTTTCCTTCGTTTTCCCTTGTTTTAACAAAGCACACCGCACAGTCGTTGCACCACCCATGATGACCGCCGTGACTAGCCACCCAGGGACCACCTTCGACCTCAGTGTCGTCAGGGGCCATCGCCAATCAGCCCTCCCCCTCTTTTCGGTATAAAACCCCTAGCCCTAGCCTTAGTTATAATACTTCCTTTTATTTAAAGTTATTATTAGGTGTTGTATATTTGTTATTAGTTTGTAGTTCTAAATTATGTTGCTGAGTTTTGAAGCTAAAAAGATTGTATTTGTTGTGATAAGCATATTTTATAAAACCCTATATATGGGAGTAGATTAAGTTATATAAAAGTGTACCACTTTTGTTATTATTGTTATCTTACCAACCTAGGGTTCAAGTTTTTGATATTGTTGTTATATAATCTAGGTTGAGGTGGATAATGTGTGAGTTAGAGGTGGTAAAGTTTGGACCTTAGGCTAAAATGGTTGGTTTATTGTTATTAGGGTTTCATTAGTTTGAGATTAAAGGATCATCTAGGGGAAGTTGTGCTTATGCTCTAGTTAATATTGAACTTATGGTTACGAAGGCAAGGAGGGGTATTTTGGTCATGGTTAGGTACTGAAATGTTAAGTTGGAACTTTGGGTGGAGTTTATCAGAGTGAAGGTTGATAATGCGAAACAAAAGCCAAAGTGGATTGGGAAAGTTTTCTTGGGTCATGATTAAAAAATTTACCATTAATTGTGTAATTGGTTTTTAATTGGAAACTTTGGTCTAGAAGTATGCCCATGAGTTAGCTTTAATAAGATTTTTCGGTTCGAATGTTTGAGGTGTATAACTCAAGTTATAGATTGCTAAACAAGAATGCGTCAAAAGTTGGACCTACCTGTTGTTTACCAATTGTAAGACGTATTCTTTGGAGTGCATTTTAGGTTTTATGATCAACATAGAAGTTGTAGTAGACTCTCTGAGGTTTTTAGAAAGTTCAGAACCAAGTCCATAAGATGTCGGAAAGTCCAGTTTTTCATTTGTTATAAATATGTTTTATTTAGACGAATGTGATATGTGGTTCAAATATGTTATTACTTGAATGATAGGAACCTTATAGTGTTCCTAGGGCGGGGTTAGGTAGGGTAGTGCGTACTAACTTCGAGAGCACATTATTGATTATAGAAATTATTTTATTTTTAGGCACGATCTAAACCGCATCGTTTTAGTGAGCTCAAGTGTGTTCGTTGAAGTGAAGTGAAGATATCCAGGTAATGTTTATGTCCTAAATCCCACTGGGATGCACTTTAAATGTTCTATTGATTTTTAAGTTGCTTTGGAATTTGCATCCCGAAGGGATTTTATGATGAAAATTGACTGTCTATTTTGGATGTTGAGTTATGTTCTTTTGGGTTAGTTAAATGTTGACAGTCTTTTATGTGTGATTTTATAATTTTTGGTAATTGGGGTTGGTTGGCCGAGACTTGAAACGTATGTGAAGTATTAAATTTGACTTATAATTCAAAGGGACTAAATGCGGGTTCGAGTAACGTCCCCAAAGACCTGGATGTGGTATCCTGCAGGGGAGTTGTCAAGAGACCATGGATGCCTGATTTGCTACTTCCTCGAAGTTAAGTGTACATGTGTTATGATATGAATGACCATCCGAGTGATTGTGATTGTGATTGTGATTGTGATTGCAATTGAGATTGAAATTGCGATGTTGTTGAGAAATTATTATGTTGGAAGTCTTCGATTTCGAGGGGCAAATAAGCAAGCTCCGCCCGCTTAATAACTCTATTGAAAGATGGTTATGGTTAGTAGGGTAAATATGTTTTTGAAATCGTTTGACTTGTTCACTTGTCCCACCCTAAATGAATTGAAATGAGCTTACTTGGATTTTAATTGTAGACATTATTGAGTTCTGTCTCATGTTTTAAATGTTTTGTTCATAGGTGAAGAATTCTATGATGGAAACGAGAACTAGAAGTGAGGATGATATTTTAGAAGTTTGGGTTTGGCAATAAACATTTAGATTTCTTATGTTCATAATCCAATTCGTTAATAGTTATTTCTTTATGTTTGTTGAGCCAAGGAATGTTAGTTTTATTTATTAAATCGAAGTCAATAGTTATCGTTTGTTAGTTTTTCATTTTTTTTACCTTGTATTCTTTCGGGGATACAGTAGTAACGCCTAATTAAAAAGAAAAATGAAAAATGAGACTTTCACTGTTAACGTTAGTCAACGTTAGACATTGATCGTTAAATTTATAATTGAATTTACAGGGCGTTACAATTTCTCTACTAGATTAACCTCAGGTGGTGTTCCTTGTGTTTAGGTCTCCTTTCTCAGTTATCTTAACTAATTTGCAATTCTTAATGTAGTGGCATTTTCCATTACAACCATAACACTTCCGAATTTTCTTTTTATCATTTTTATAAGAATCTGAACCCTTCCTTTTATGGGTTTTTTTTTACTTACCCTAAATGATGTTCACCTTTGTACTGTTGGGAAGATCTGAGACATCTCTTTTTCGAGTCTCCTCTCCGATTTGAAGATGTCTCATTATCTTCTAAAGAGTGAAATCTTCTTGCATATGAAGAAGTTTCTTCATGTAGTCATTTCAGGTAGTAATTTTGAAATAATTGCCCCCTCTTGGAATGCCTCGGGTAAAATTACCTTGGTCACGAAGTCTATTAACCAACACAAAAAACTCATGTACTTAGTTAAAATTGGTGTAGAATCAATCATCTTAGTTATCCAGAAATTTGATAATCGGAAACTAGTAGGTATCTTGTATATGAATGGTGTACTTGTCCTATAACTTCTTCCAGATCTCTCTTGGGGAAGAGTACATCATATAGAGGTCGTACAGGTTGTCTGTAAGGGAAGCTAAAATATTTCCTCGACACACGAATTCATCATCCTTCCTCTTTCTTCTTTAGTTTTGTGATCTTATGCTGGTGCTCTGGTGGATCTGACTCCTTGGCATCATTAATGTCTAGTAGGTTTGAATATAGAAGGTAGACAATGTTCAAGGCAACAAGTAAAAACATCATTTTTTCTCCGTTCCAGCGATTGTAGTTTGCGCCATCAAACTTGTAATTTTTGATGAAATCGGGATTCATGATCTTGAAAGCAGAAGAACTTGCAGATTCATTCATAATAAATTCCTTAAAAATGTTGAGTGAAAATTAGAAGTAGAGACATTGTAACATCCGTACTTTTTTTTAGTTATGTGTCATGTTGTCTTAGTTACCAATTTAATATGTTTAGTACATGGTCCATTTGACTTCATATTGTCCATAAAACGGCCATGCATGTCCATAACATCCATATAGGTAAATAAAGTCCATATATCATCAATTGCTTTGGTAATGATCATGTCCAAATTAAAGATTTCTTAATAAGGTCATGTTATGGATTAAGCTTAAGCCAAATGGGGCGTATCTTACCTAGAGTGTAAAGTGGGCAGTCCTCACTACATAGCCCCCAAGGAGATGCACCCAGAGCTTAAGTTTTCTCCCTTAGTCCAGTATTAAGGTGATTGTAGTAGGGGAGGGAAAGTAGTATTTTCTCATTACTCACTTTACATGTAGGTTCTTTAGTAATGAAAAGTAAAAATAGAGTTCATGTCATTGTAAAAATAGAAATTACATGTACTTAATTAATTTAAGCCTTTATTCATTCCTTCTTGAAGTAAGCCCTTAGTTCCCATCATCATGCATTAGCCTCCATGCCTCCTTTTCCATTGAATATCTCCCAACATCATGCCATCTTAGAAGGATTGGTACCTAAGAGGGGGACATAAATATGGATTAGCCGAAGCTAAGTATGAAGATTATAACATACCTAAACATATATATATATATATATATATATATATATATATATATATATATATGTATGTGTATGTATATGTATATGTATATGTATATGTATATGTATATGTATATGTATATGTATATGTATATGTATATGTATATGTATATGTATATGTGCCGGTGTTCCTTTCTTCGGTGTCTTGGATCGATTGCTGTTTTTCCTGGTCTTCGCCATGGCTAAGGCAGAAGCCCTGGACACAGGAAGCTATAAATATATATATATATATCTATATATATATCAGATTATATATATATATATATATATATAATTTTTCTCTCTCATATGGAGTTTCTCTCACCTGGCGATTCCCGATCTGCTACTAGCTTCTGCCCTAGCTATGGCGAAGACCAGGAAAAATAGCAATCGATCCAAGACGCCGAAGAAAGGAACACCGGCAAGGGCTCCGACCACAATCTTGTCTGAACCAGTAGAGAGCAAAAACAAGGAAACACATAAGCCGGCAGATACTGAAGCACAGGCCAGTCGATTGGGGCAACAAATTGATAAATCTCCTGGCGAAAAACCGAATCAAGACAAGTCGGATCCAATTGGGAAAAAAGTTACGACTTACGCTTCTCTACTGGATCCGGAAGCAGGGACTTCACTGGAATTTGTTGAAGTTGAATCCATTGATGGAATTGAAGTAGCAAAAATCGAGAAAGAGGAAGTCATTAAAGAGGTTCAATACTGGGCACCATCAGTACTATGTTGTGTTCTGGGTTCCAATCCTCCAATCCATGTCCTTGAAGGTTTCATCAAGCGGATCTGGAATGGATACGACCTGAGCAAAATCTCTGCAATCAGGAAAGGTCTATTCATGGTTAGGTTCAATAAGGAAGAGGAACGACAAGCAGTGTTGAAGAGGGGAGTTTACTTTATTGATAATAAACCATTTATTGTCAAACCATGGACTCCATCGCGAAGGATCGAAGTACATGAGATTTCTACTCTACCCATCTGGGTAACTTTTCCTAAACTCGACCTCCAATACTGGAGCCCAAGGAACTTAGGAAGCTTAGCAAGCAGAATTGGCATCCCTATAAAAACTGACAAATCCACGAAGGAAAGATCAAATCTTTCATATGCAAGAGTCCTTGTTGAACTGAAAATGTCAGGACCATTCCCTGATGAAGTGAAATTCATTGATGAACATGATATGCTACAGACGTAGAAAGTAGAATATGAATGGAAACCCACCAAATGTACCTTCTGCAACATGCTAGGTCATGAAGAACTAGAATGCAAAAGGAAGCAATCAGTGGCACCCAAGAATGAGAAGAAACAGGAATGGAAAGTGAAGAAATCGAGCAAACCACATAAAGAAGTGGATGAACAAGGTTTTGTAAGAATTACACAGCACACAAAACCACCAAAAGATGTCCTTCACCAACAGGAGAAGCAACAGACTGCAAATGCGACTGACTCACCAAAATCAACCACTCCAGTTCATAATCGATTTGTAGCTCTAGTTAAGGAAGCTGAAGCAGACAATGAAGTAGACAATGAAACCAAGGAAAATGAGGTAGCTGAAAGGCCTGATCTAAGCACTCAGCCATCCCCATGAAAATACTCACATGGAATGTAAGGGGCTTGAATGACCACTTCAAACAGGCGGATGTCATGATCCTCCTGAGAGAAACCAAAGTAGAAATGATCTGCTTGTTAGAAACAAAAGTGAAGAAAGGGAAGGAACACATCCTCACAGAAGGTATGTTCAAATTTTGGGATTGTGCCTCAAATTTCCATAATCATGATAATGGGAGAATTTTTCTTGCTTGGAAAAATCGAAGTTTTGATGTGTTGGTGATTCATACTAGCGCACAGTTGATGCATTGCTTAATTCGTGACAAAGCCAAAAATATAAGGTTTAATGCGACATTCGTATATGGTTTCAATCGGGCAGAGGATCGCCTTCCTCTATGGGCTGATTTGAGACAAATCAGTATCACTACTGGTCCATGGTGTGTCTGTGGGGATTTTAATGCCATTCTACACCTTGAAGACAGAATAAATGGCACACGAGTTTCTTTATTTGAAATAAAACCTTTCAAAGACTGTATCACAGATTGTAAGCTCTCAGAAATAGTTTGTCATGGTGCAACTTACTCTTGGACAAACAATACAGTGCTGTCCAAAATAGACAGATTGTTTGTAAATGAGGAATGGCAAATGGAGATTGGGTATACTTATGTAAGCTACCTGTCGCAATCCTTGTCAAACCACAAAGCTGTTTATTTCAAAAACATTGATGATCCACGAGGGGGAACCAGCTTCAAATTCTGCGATATGTGGGCAGAGGACCCCCACTTTATCCCAATTGTCACTCGAGCAGCTAGTATTTCAACTAGGGGGACAAAACAATACATCTTGCGGCGCATAATCAAGGCAACAACTACTGAGCTTAAACACCTAAATCGGTCGAAATATAGTGACATTCACGTCCAACCGGAGAAGGCTCGAGAGCAGCTTCATAATGCTCAAGAAGCCCTAGCTTCAGAGCCCCTGAACATCAACTTTCAGGAGGAGGTTGACCTCCATAGAAAGGAATACATCAAAATTCTGAAATCAGCATACTCTTTGATTTCCCAGCAATGCAAAGTAGAACAGGCTGCCCTTGGAGATACATGCTCCAAATTTTTCTTTGCAAGGATGAAACAGCGCAAACTTCAAAACACAATATACACCATCAATGATATGAATGGCAACATAAAAGAAGGATACAAGGAAGTAGCTGATGTAATGGTCCAGTTCTACAGGAACTTGCTTGGGCAACAGACTTACAGTCGCATGCACATTAGCCAAGAAATCATCAAGAATGGACCTACACTTACACTTGGCCACCAACTTAGGCTTTGTGCCGATTTCACAAAAAAGGACATCAAAGAGGCGCTGTTCTCCATCCCAAATCACAAATCCCCGGGACCCGATGGCATGTCCAGTGGGTTTTACAAGCAAGCTTGGCCTGTCATTGGTAACATATTTTGTGATGCAGTCCTTGAATTTTTCAAGACGGGAAAGCTACTGAAAGTTTATAACACCACAAAATTGGTGTTGATCCCTAAGATTGAGTCTCCAAATGCTGCTACTGATTTCCGACCAATAGCTTGCTGCAATGTGATCTATAAAACCATTTCAAAGCTGGTTGCATCCCGAATAAAAGATGTTCTGCCTTACATTATCAATGAAAGTCAATCTGCTTTCGTCCATGATCGAGAACTTCTCCACAATGTTTTAATGTTCCAGGAATGGGCAAGAGGTTTTCAAAGAGCTTCTTCACAATCTCGCTGCATGCTCAAGATTGATCTTCAAAAAGCTTTTGACACCGTCTACTGGGACTTCATTGAGGAGGTACTTACTGGCCTGAAATTTCCCCCGATTTTTACTGCCTGGATAAAGGAATGCATCTCAACCACCTCCTTCACCATCAACATGAATGGGGAAAACCATGGATTTTTCAAAGGAGGACGAGGCCTCAGGCAAGGTGACCCAATCTCACCTCTTCTCTTCGTCATAACCATGGAATATCTCTCACGGGGATTTGGTATAGCCTCAAATCACAATGAATTTAAGTTCTATCCGAAGTGCGAGAGAATGCGGCTAACCCACCTGGTCTTTGCTGATGATTTGATGGTCTATGCGGCTACTGACAAACATACAATGAAGCTCATCTCGGATACCCTCAAACACTTCGCAAACACTTCTGGACTGCAAGCGAATCCTGCGAAATCTACAATCATGATAAATGGGATTTCCAGCCAGCAGAAACAAGATCTTCTTCAACTCCCAGGTTATACAGAAGGTTAGTTTCCGCTGACATATCTTGGAATGCCCATCACCTCGGGAAGGCTTAGCAAACTGGATTGTGCGAGACTAGTAGAGAAAATGACTACCAAAATCCACGTTTGGAAGACAGCTAACCTCTCCTATGCTGGTAGAGCTATGCTAATTCATTCAGTTTTAATGGGACTGTACTCATTTTGGGCCAGCATCACGATACTCCCTAAGCAAGTCATCCAAGAGGTCATGAAAATTTGCAGGAACTTCCTATGGTCTGGGAATGCTACTTACAGCCGTGCCCCCCCAATTGCTTGGGATACCGTTTGTCTCCCCAAGGCCAAAGGAGGACTAGGTTTTAAAAACCTAGAACACTGGAACAACGCTTTGATTGGCAAACAAGCTTGGGCAATTGCTTAGAATAAGCAAAGCCTTTGGGTTAAATGAGTACACGAGAGATATGTGAAAGGTTCTGACTGGTGGACGTACAAGCCACATACAGACTCGTGCTGGTACATGAAAAAACTCTGCAAGGTAAAGGATACTCTACATAGCTTGCTTGATCATGGCAAACCTTATAAAGTCTCCAACGCTTACCGTGCTCTTACCGGCCAAAGGGAAAACTGGCCGTGGGCCCGTTTTGTCTGGAATAGACTCAATACCCCGAGACATTCCTTTGTGGCCTGGCTAGCTATGCATGACAAGCTACTGGTTCGAACCAGACTGGCAACTCACTCCACTACACACACTAACAAGACTTGCATTAAATGCACTCAGAGTGAGGAAACCACCCCACACCTCCTTTTTGATTGTGTGTACACCAAAGAAATCAGAGATCACATCTCACTATGGTTGAATATGCCTTGCTCCAGCCCAAATTTGCATGCTTGGATCAAAAAACTCATGGGCGGGAAAGTCAACAAACAAAAGAAACAAATCGGTTTGGCTGCTGCGACAAGCATTATGTACAATGTTTGGAGGAGCAGAAATCTGCAAATATTTGAAAACACCAACATGGAGCTCCCAAAATGTTTCAATGTCATCAAGAGCACCCTCAGAGATAGGACTCTCTTTGTCACAAAACATAAAAAGCAGTTTGAAAACTGTATAGATATTATAGCTTAATTATCTTACAATACTTTGTATTTGATTGATTGCCTTTTGGTCGTTATTGGAATTTATTTCTACCTTTCCAAACATATATATATATATATATATATATATATATAGGGAACAGATAATATGAGAAGGACATTTTGGTGAGAAGGGATGAACATCATATATCGCAGAGATGGACATCAAGTTCGCATGGATAGTTGATGTCTCCCTGATGTTCACCATGCAAACTTGATGTTCATCACTGTGATATATGATGTACATCTCTGCAATACTTGATGTCCATCCCTTCTCACATTCTCACCAAAATGTCCTTCTCATATTATCTGTTCCCATATATATATACACACACACACTTACACAACCATACATGAACATATATACATAATAAACGTGTATAAACATACATACACATAAACATAACCATACATAAATATTCATATACATAAACTTAACCATACATAAACATACATAATCATTATATATATATATATATATATATATATATATATATATTTACACAATCATACATGAACATACATATACATAACTAAATGTGTATAAATATAAATACACATAAATATAACCATACATAAATATTCATATATATAACCATACATAACCATACATAATCATTAATATACCTACGTAAACATGGATATAGACAATATCATGATCCTTGTGTGCATATGCTACATGGCCTGGATGCCTAATGCTCATAAAACGGCTTGGCAAAGCACTTGGATATCCATGACGCTTCTATGGGATTTCATAGTGAGGATCCTTATACTATAAACCATGATGCCTACGGGACTTAGTGGTACCACTTATCATACTTTGTCATATTTCCCATGGGACTTGGAGAGCCATAAAAGAACCATAGAAGGTCCATAAAAGAACCATATAAGGACCATATAAGAACCATAGAAGGATCATGAAAGAACCACATATGGATCATAAAAGAACCATAGAAAGATCGTAAAAGAACCATAGAAAGATCATAAAAGTATCATAAAAGATCTATAGAGAGCTCACAAAAAAATCATAAAAGATCCATAGAAGGACCATAAAATGAGTGTGCTTTATAGACCTAAAGAACCATATATGTACCCATGGGGACTTACTAAGGATGACTCAAGATCATCTTTCTATGTGCCATGAATGCATGAAATGCTAGATGATGCAATGAACACATAGAACATGCATTATAACTTTTATTTGTTAGTATCAACCTACCTATGATGTTTGCTGGTATTTTAAGAAAATCTGCAGGGTTCGTGACACTTTTAAACCAGCAACTGGTCTTCATCAGAATTATACTGTTCGGGCTGGATACGAATGGCTTTCTGGAACCCATGCAAACTGGCCTTGGGCAAGATTGGTTTGGAATAAGCTCAACACTCCGCGACACTCTTATATAGCCTGGATCACCCTACATGGAAGGCTCCAAACTAAAACCCGCATCAAACATTACTCTCAACATATTGACCCTGCGTGCCCCCTTTGCCGTAATGAAGAGGAAACCTCTACTCATCTTCTCTTCTCCTGCTCCTTTGCAACCGAGGTAAGAAATGGGCTTTCTACTCTTTTACCCACCACTACAGGGTGTGATTTTGAGAACTAGTGTAAGAGGATTCTAAACTGGAATACCTCCAAATGGAAGAGAAATCTCGCAATGGCTTGTCTCACCAGCTACATCTACAACATTTGGGCTGTTAGAAATTTGATTTGTTTCAAAAATCGCAGGAAATCCCCCCTTGACACTCAACGTGTCATCAAAACTGTACTCCGCGATATAACACTGTTCTTATCAAAACACTCACAATGTTTCAAACATTGTATAGATTTCCTCTGCAGATAGGGTTGTATCAATTACATTATTTTGTTTATTGAATGGTTATACTTTTTACCCTTTCAAAAAAAAAAAACAAAAACAAAAACTTTTATTCGTTAGTTAAAACCATGAGCATCTCCATAGGACTTCTCATAATAACTAAATATCTTGTGGTGGCATCATAATTTAGCATTATAAATTTAAATCATAAGTATCATAAAGTAGCATTATAAGTAGCATCATAATCTAGGATTATATATCTCTTTGTTATATAACCATGGTGTTGGGTTTATGTGGAGACCAATTTGGGTTGGTCTCTGTCTCTTGGGGAGCAAGGTTGAAGAGTTTGAGTGACAATCAAGTTGTTGATTTGTTAGCAACTTCTTTTTTGTAATTCCTTTGCTGTAGGGATTCTATTAATCCTAAAATTGTATTAGCCTTGTACTAGAAATAGAGCGTAGGTGTTAGGCTTATTTGTATCACAATTTAGAGTGTTTCATCTGACCACAAGAGATTGACATGTAATCTCTGTGTTCCCGAGGGAGTTGTGTGAGGCTCAGCTGTGAGTGTTGCGTTCTCAGGTTGTAATTATAGGAAGGTTGTGAGAGATTGTTGAGGTCTGGGAATCTCTGAAACACAGTTGTAATCCTCTGATAGTGCATCGTTCGTGGTTTTTCTCGGTTTAGGTTTTTCCACGTTAATTCCTTGTGTTGAATTTTTATTTATTTTTTGCCCTTATTATTGTTTGTTCGCTAACAACACCCTGAAAATCCTAACAACTGGTACCAGACCTTTGGTTGGAGTGTTGTTGTTGTGTTGGCTAGAAGCAATGGCGGGCACAATTGTGAAGATTCTGGAGTTTGATGGGAAAGACTACGCACGATGGAGAATGCGCGTTGAGGATATACTCCGCCAGCAAAAGTTGCATCTTGCGATGGGTGAAAGTCAGAAAAGATGGAACTGAAGGATTGGGAAGAGCTTGATGATCTAGCATTCAGTACGGTCATGCTAACGCTAGCTCGAAACGTGGCTTTCTACGTCAAAGATCAGAAAACTATGAAAGGTCTGTTGGAGGCCTTGCAAAACATATAGGAGAAACCTTCGGCGATAAACAAGGTATATGTGTTGCGTCGTTTATTTGAATTTAAGATGCATGAGTCTGGTGATATGCATGATAGTATGAATGAGTTGAATATGATACTATCAAAATTGACCTCTGTGGGATTTAATTTTGACGACGAGATAAATGCTAATATACTGTTGGCTACCCTGCCTAAGTCTTGGGATAATTTTGTTACTTCTGTAATATCTTCGGTTAAGAAAGAGGATAAACTAAACTTTGGGGAAATTAGTCACTCGTCTTGAATGAAAGCATCCGTAGGAGAGATTCTGATGTGTTTGAGTCTTCCCCTAAGTTGTTGATGATGATGAGTATGTCGAAGTTGCAGGGGTGTGATCAGTTCAAGTGGGAGCCTGTTGAGAAAAGAGGAGTTGATGGGAGGTCAACTGAGACCTTTGTTGATCTTTGTTGAATAAGATCGAGATGGATGCGCTAAACGATTCGAGGAGGTGTTGAAGTGGTGATTGATGATGCTCGTCAAAGGCTACGTTTACAATTGGTCTCGTAGTCGGAGATTGTTGGGTTGAATGTGGAGACCAATTTGAGTTGGTCTATGTCTTTTGGAGAGCAAGGGTAGAAGAGTTTGAGTGGGAATCAAGTTGTTGATTTGTTAGCCACTTCTTTTTGTAAGTCGTTTGCTGCAGGGATTCTATTAATCCAAAAATTATGTTAGCCTTGTACTATAAATAGAGCATAGGTGTTAGGCTTATTTGTATCACAATTTAGAGTATTTCATCTGACCACAAGAGATTGACCTGTAATCTTTGTGTTCCTCAGGGAGTTTTGTGAGGTTCAGCTGTGAGTGTTGAGTTCTCAGGTTGTAATTCTACGAAGGTTGTGAGAGATTGTGGAGGTCTGGGAATCTATAAAACACTGTTGTAATCCTTTGATAGTACATCGTTCGTGGTTTTTTCCCGGTTCGGGTTTTTCCACGTTAATTCCTTGTGTTGAATTTTATTTATTTTTCGCCCTTATTATTGTTTGTTCGCTAACAACATCCTGAGAATCCTGACACATGGTAACAGCAAGATTATCACATAAAAAAAGTAATATATGACTTGATTTCACAAAGTATTTTATCATGGATTTGGTAGCAAAACTTAGTATCATCAACTTGTAATATCACACTTCACATACATCATGAATATATAAAACATAAATCTCGTCAAGTGCAAGTAATCAACCAAATAAAACCTTATATACATATAATGATTTTCAGCCTTATGGCCCTCTCTTAGGCACTTAGCACACATCCTTTTGGGGCTGAAAATCTCTATCTCAATACCTTGACTGGTGTTTTTGGGTACCCTGAAAATTAGAGTATTTAACTATAATTAGAATCACAATCCTACATAAAAAGCTTTCATTAGCTTTTCACTTGTTTTTAGTTGCTGGAATTTTTAAAGAAATGATTCTAACTCTTGCTTGGATTTGTAATTAAAAGACAACTTAATTTTAATTTCAAATAAAGCTACTTTTAACAAATAATTAACTGTTTGGTCTTGTAACTCTTTTATTAGTGATTTTCTAGCTGAAACACGAAGAATTCAGCAAAAACCTTCAAATTTCTAGATTTGATGCTAAACTCGTGTATCTGCAAAAAAATTAGTTTTGTACCCTGGTTTTGTTTATTTTGGTTCTGCCTCTATACAAAAGCTTTCAAGGTGATTCAAATTGGAGAAGTTAGATTTATGAGTCTAGTTTAACCCAATATTTTTATTTTATTTTTAAGAGTTACCGATTTGTACAAATTTTACAAAAACTGAACCTATGTCAGAGTAGACGTGAATCTGGAAATGGTCTGGTTTTCGCTCCATAACTTACTGATCATCTATTTTTTTGCAAAACAATTTTTCAGTAGATTTCTAGATATATTAGCCTACATATTTCATGCAGAAAGTTTGTCCAAAATATCTTTTATCTTGTGTTATTTTGAGTTCGAAAAACCTGGAAACTTGGTTGTTTAAGCAAGAAAATTAATCTTATGAACATCTATGGTGGCCGATTCTCATGAGGCTTTTAATGGACACTTTTTCAAGTTTTTAACACCATTTTAACACCTAAAAGAAGAGTAAAACATAAAATTCAGATTTAGAGAAAAAAGGTGTCATTTTAAGTCGTTTGTAGTCATTTACCGATTTTTAGAGCAACTCTTTTTCTTGTTTACTTAATCTAACAGGAAGGCTGAAACTTTTGAAAAAAAAGGCACCTTTGAGAGTAACTAGAGTGGATAGAAGAGATTCCTTGGATACTTGAGAACAAAAGCCTCCTTTACAACTCTTTTCTTCTATTTTCTAATGTAATTCTTTTTGTGTTTGAAGGGGGTGTTTGGTATAGTGATGGTCTTGGGCTGATTTGGAATGGATGAGGGGTTTTATAATACCAACTACTATTTGTCACCCCCCTTTACTACTTTCGCCCACTTTTTCATAATACTTTCCAATATCACCTTTAACCCTTACAATTTCACTCTCTAACTTCTCTCTAGTTTCTCTCTCTAGAAAACGCTCTCAAACAACCACCAACGGCCGCCAACACACCACTGTCATCCCGGGAGAGAGAGTAATAGTAATCGCCGAGCTTGGGTAAGTGAAATTGTGTTTTGAAAATTTGGGTTTGGGTTTGAAATTTGGTCGAAAAATAGCGATTTTCCGGAAAACGCACGGTTGCCGCATGACGAACGTGACTTGCGGCGGCCAGAAGCCGCACGCGGGTTGCGGCGCTAACCGTGGTTAGGCTACGAATGGCATGTGACTCCTGGTCGCAACACGTCGTGTTCGTCGTGCAGCTAGCCGCGAAAATCCGGAAAAGTTTTATGCGACTCTTGGCTATGGGCAGTGTTAAATTTTTTTTAATTTTTATTATTAATTATTTTATTGATAATATTATTATTAATAATGTTATTAATAATATTATTTATATATATTATCATTAAGAATGTTATTAATTTATTAATAATAACATTGCAATTTAATATTAATAACGATAATAATAATGATAATAATAACAATAATAATAATAATAATAACAATAATAATAATCATAATATTATTAATAATAATAATGATAATAATAACGATAATAATAACAACAACAACAACAACAATAATAATAATAATAATAATAATTACAAAATTTTATTTAAAAAATTTAATCGAAAAAGACCTAGTAGCACAAGGTGGCCGCGGGCCGAAAGCGGCGCTCCCACGGCTGTAGCCACACGTCGGACGCGCCTCAGCCATGGCCTAGGCCGCGATCCACATGCGGTCGTCGCCGCGGTGCCGCCGCATTTGGCCCGTGACCACAGTGTCTACTAGGTTTTTTTGTCGATTTTCAAATTTTCCAAAATTTATATTAATCAAATTAACCTCTTCTTCTTCCGATGATCTACCACCATTCATTGACATTTTAGGTTGAATTTCAAAAACCGTTAACAATTTTGTAGATTATTGAGTTATTTGAGATTGAGAGAATTAGAGAAGATGAGGGAGAGGAGAGAGAATGATAAGGGGAAAAAGTGAATTTGGGGGGCCGACATCAGTAAGAGGAGGGGACGACGTATGACAAAACCCTTTATAATAGTTGAGAAGGGAGGGGATGACTGAGTAAAGAGAGAAGAGGAGATTATGAGAGATCTTTGAGTGGATTTGGTATGTGATATCTAGCAAAATATAGAGCAAATATTTGGTTGGATAGTGTTGAATCTTCAAGCCCCTAGGTGCATTGATGCTTCTAGTGTCAAGTTGTAGATAAAAACCATGAGCTGTAGATTTGGTGAGGATGAGTGGCTTTAGTTTTGTTTTTAATTGGTATTCTACACCTAGATGCTTCCCTACAATTCTACTAACAATAATTCATTTCCTTTAATCATTTTAATGGGTAACTAACGTTATATATCCCGTGCGATGCATGGGAAGATGGTCAATTATTAAATTATTGAGACTTATATATTAAATCTTTTTTGATAAGAATATGTGTGTTAAGCTCATTAAAATTGAAATATTTATTTTCATATATATATATATATATATATATATATATATATATATTAGAAAATATTTTTTAAATAATTTATTTTTCAATTTATTGAATTAAATATTAATATTAATATGATAAAAGTTCAAGAAATATGTGTTATAATTTTGTCTTAAATACATATAATAAAGAATAATAGTAATTTTTATTTTAGTTAATTTAAATATTTAATTATTATTTTTCAAAAATTGAATTCAATTGGTATAATGTGATTGAATTCAATTGGTATAATGTGATCTTTCAACTTTCATGATTCATACTTTTTTAAAAAAAAGAATGAATTATTATATAACACCTTAGTTTGACACATGACATCATCTTATTATCGGGGTAGGTTATGTTTTAATATATTTAATAGATGAGCTGAATTTTCTTGTATTCTTTTTTCCTATAGGTGACATCACATTAAGGGATTACTACAAAGAATTTTACTAATTAAAAACATACAACTTTCTTTGGTAGATAAAATTCCCGAAAATTCCATTTTCATAATTTATGTGCTTCATAATTTTTGAACCACAAAGGCATGTATATCTTGACATAATTGTCATGTAGTATGAATAAATATTACTACCTCCGTTTCAAATTAATTGTCACTTTGACTAAATTTTGACCGTTAGTTACTCGCACATTATAATGAGTTACAATATGAAATTACCGTCATTAGAAAGAAATTTTCCAAACAATTATAATGGAGGTAATTTTATATAGTAAGTTTGTAATTTGTGAATAATTAATGGTCAAAATTAGACAAAATGACAATTAATTTGGAACGGAGGGAGTATTAAAATGGTATTCTTATTTGACCCTTATCATATAGTACCAGTCTTTTATGTTATTTCCTGGGTTCCGGTTTCCTTGATACACCTAATTTTTATAGGTAATCTCATAGAAATTTTCCCGACGATAACTAATGCTTATAATCACATTTTATATTAAGAAAATATTATGGGTGTTACAGGCTTGAATGTAATTGAAAATCATTATCTTTAATGAACTTGTTTACCCTATATCACTTCGTTGCTTAATACATTGACAAATATTCTTCAGGATTGATCAAGTCTCCATGAAGAATCAGAAGAGTAAGATATGACTCTTCCTTCTGCCCATGTAGAGTATATAAACGAATTTGGATTGAGAGAGGTTGTTAGTTGTGGCAGTTGGATGGATAAGAACATATTAGACTTATCCAAACTGATTGGATAATAATAAAAATTGAGTTAAAACAAAATAATTTGTATTTATCAAACATTGGCACCACGCACAAGCGTGCAAAGTGCTAAGCGCCTCCTAACAAGCCTCCAAAAGCCGACAACCAATACATGTGCCTTAGTAATAAAAACAAAATCCCAAAAACAGAAACATTAACACAAAAGCAAATAGAACATAAAAGAGCGGAGTTAGTTAGTTGCTATATAAACATAGAGAGGGAGACTATTGTATCGGTGCATTGAGATCGATGGTATACGCTTTACAATCAACCCATGTAAAAATATGAACAACTTGTCACAATTAGCCCATAGAGTAGCATATTAGCTATCTAAAGACACATGTTGCAACTTACAACTTACATAAATAAATATCCATATTCCTATGTGAGACTTGTATTCCCCATCTTTATCATTATCATCTTACTTAAAAAACTACCAACATTCTTACGTTATGAGGTAATAGGCAGCCCATTAATTCATCAAAGTCATACTAAAAAGATATTTTTAATCTTCTATTATTGCTATCAAATTTCTTATTTAGACTTCTTGGCACCTTATGGACAATAGACTCATTGCTAAGATTTTCTCCATAAGTTCAATCCAAATGACGATGTCAGAAATTCTAGATAAAAAATGTTGCACAGACTCTTGGTTTTTTATTAATAATGTTTCAAACTTACGTTTTAGTGTTTGCATTTTAACAACGAGTACTTGTTAAACCTTTTTACTACTTTTAAATTCTGATTTTATTTGCCTTTTCAAACTTATCTAATATGTTTTAGAGTAAGTTTGAAGATATGTTTTCCCATGATCACATCTTCGCTATGCATGACTAATTTGCTTAATTCCTCTTGTTTTTAGGTAAATTTAGCATAACCTTGGTGAAGTTTATGGGTTATGGTTGCAGTGGATGGGGGCAATGGAGGAAAAAGAATGGGAAAAGGGAGAAAAAAATGTCAAAGGAAGCTCATACAACCTGCTTGTGCAGGTCCGCACAACGTGCCAAGCCAACGTTGAGAATTTAGAGATTCCCAATCGCGCATAGAATGTCTGTGCGAATCTGCACAATCATGCATGACTATAGACAATTTTTCAAGGCGTGTAATTAAGTTAAAGACAAGTAGTTTTCATTCCTACGCTTTTTTGTTTTTTTTTTTACTCTTTACTCTTAGTTTTAAGGTGGTTTTCTCTCAACTCTTTATCATTTTAGTTATTGAGTTTTTCATCAAAAATTGAAGATTAAATTGGGTAATTGCAATTTCAATTCAAGTTTAGGTATCATTCTTCTTCTTTCACTTTCGTTGTTTACATTCTTTATTATTTTTATTTTGTTTAGGGTTCATGCTTTCTTTACTTGTGTGTGGCTAAAATCGCCAGCTTACGTTAGATATTCATCACTAGCATTCCTAATTAATTGCGATTATGCTTCCTTTACTATTCAAGCATTCGTTCTTCAAATTTCTATCAAGTTACCAATGTCGAATTTCATGCGAGGCTTGAGAGAGTCCTATATTTGAACAATTATGGTTTATATAATATTTGAGAAATAAACATAGGCCTAGTATAACTTGATTAGATGATTAAGGCTTAAAGGCATGAGAATAATCTAGGTCGTTATTAAGGAACAATCAACAATCTTGTGATTCCTTTATTTTAATTGTCGCTAGAACAATCTTTGGTGGTCTATATTGAATTGATTCCCACGATAGGAATGTAAAATAGGATTGTTGGGATGTTAGTTTAGTGAATCACTTGCCTTAACCATATTTTATTTGCTTTCTCTTTGTGATTATTGCGTTCTAACTTTTTCTGAACTCAGGTAAACAAGTGACATCAAATACTTAGAGGACCTTTCTATCAAGGCATCTCCCTAAGGGCCTGTTTGGTGAGAATTTAGGAATGAGATGGGTATGGAATAAGGATTCCAGAGGGTTGGGAATGGAACTAAAACCCTATATTGATAGTGTTTGGTGAGAACAGAAATGGAATTATTATTATTATTATTATTATTATTATTATTATTATTATTATTATTATTATTATTATTATTATTATTATTACCCACAACCACAACCTAACCCAAAAGTGACCTATTCTCACCCACCATCAATTTTGTGTAATCGATTTCCGTAAACTTCCAACACCACTCAATCTAACTCTTAGGCTATGTCTTATGGTGTTCTTGAAAATGAAGAACAAATAGTACAAATATAGTACAAATAAAAATACTTTAATGGGTAGTTGGGTATGGGTATTACTTATGGTAGAGTATGACATGAGGGATGAGGGGAGGAACAAGTGGGGTAGGGGATAATATTTTAATTATATTGTTGGACCCACTTATATATTTACAAGTTATTTATATGAATTAATAATATTGAATAATTAAAAATAGATAAAATTAGGATATAATAATAAAAATAAGTTATAAAATTAAAATTTGTATTATTTTGCCTATGAAATAATAATATAATGTATTGAATTATTTTCAATTGGATATATTATGAAAAAGTAATAATAAATTAATTAAGACATCTTTAATAATTTAATATAAAATAGGAAACATAAATACACATGCCAAAATAAAACTGCGTACACTCAACAAAGCCTCGTACAATATTAAAAAGAAATTCATTTCCACATAAATAAAATAAAAAGGATAAGATAAATGCAAAAAAAATACGATTGAAAATACAACAAAAAAATTGAAACAAAACGCATACATCAATAATTGAAAATACAAAATAAAAAAACAACATAAAGTAGTGAGTTCGCCAACAAAAATTAAAACAAAGTAGTAATCAAGCGTAAAGGAAGAGGTCAATTTTGATTGTAACTGCCTCCATAATGGTTCCAGATATGATCAACCAATGCATTTTGAAGCCTCATACCTTCTTTTTTATCACGTGTCTTTAATTTCTTTTTCAACCATTCTTCAAATGCGGGAAGTCTATCGCTGGTTGGTGGTGAAAGTGTTGTTTCGTCCAGTGGTTGATCATATTGCGGTGTACCGTAGCTGTAATTGAATGTAAGTGGTTCATCTTCGACAATAATGTTGTGGATTATTATACATGCTATCATCACTTTTTACATCGTTGGGACTTCTCAAAACCGAGATGGGCGTCGAACTATAGCGAATTGTGCTTTCAACACCCCAAATGCTCGTTCTACATCTTTTCTAGCTCCTTCTTGGTGAGCTGCAAACAACTTGTGCTTTGGCAATTGTGATTTGCATATCGATTTGACTAGAGTCGGTCTGTATGGATAAATTCCATTAGTAAGATAATATCCATATTTAAAATGTTCACTAGCAACAGTGAACTGAACCTCCGGTGCTTGACCTTCGAGTAAATCATCAAACAATGGTGACTTCTCAAGCACATTTATGTACCGTGATTGTGCCTTGGTAGCCACCTTGGTATTGACCTTGCCATGCCACAGGACATCTGTCCAACTCCCAATGTTTGCAATCAACACTTCCCAGCATACCTGGAAAACCACGTTGTTTTGCAATGCGAAGAAGACGATGCATATCTTCTTCGTTTGGTTTACGCAGGTACTCGGGCCCAAAACATTCTTCAATGCCGACAACAAAATTGGTAACCATGTTTTGAACAGTGGATGGCCCATACGAGAGTATTCGTCTAATGAGTCTGTCACATGATCCATAAGCCAATGCACGCCAAGCAACATTGCATTTTTGAAGTGGAGATGGCCCCACGATTTTTTTCACATGATCCATGATCCATGATCCATAAGCCACACGATTTTCCGGTTGCGTCTCTCCCCTGTGTGAAGAACTCGAAATGATCTCTTAAGGTGTTAACAATGCGAAGAAACAAGTGTCGTCGCATTCTAAACCTTCGCCTAAACATTTCATTAGTGTACACCAGGTTTTAAGAGAAGTAGTCCATATATAGGCGGTTATGGGCTTCCATATGATCACGATTGATGCGTCTTCGCTGTTGGTGATTTGAACTCGAGGTGGTGGAACTATTTGTGTGGTAGTTAGGATAGTACATTTGCACTAGCAACTGTGCTCTCTGGAAAGTCGAACCAGAAGCGACCTCTTCTTCAATGGCCACATCAATAGCATCGTCAAGCTTAAAGTTTCATTATCCTCATACGGGTGGTTAGACATTTTTTCGAGAATGAATTTGATGCTAGTTTGCAAATAGGTATTTTGAAAGTGTAATGTTTCCCAATTCGGTAGTAGTATATATAGAAAGAAAGCGTATGCTATTCAAATATGTGTTTGAAAGTATGCATTATTGGGATAACTAATTATTTTTTTCAAATTGAGTAACCAATACATGATGCTTCATGACATAAATTTACATAATTGCTTGCTTTTCAGATAGAATTGACAATACATTGAAACTTTATGTCAAATTTGTACGTAATGACAAATTTTCATATAGAATTGACAATACATTAAACCTTTATGTCAAATTTGTGTATTGACAACGTAACATTTCAGACAGAATTGACTATACATTGAAGCGTTATGTCAACTTTTCCATGTGTGACTGACAACACCATGCATTTATTGTCATAGGGTTAGTATTTTGCAAAGCTATATAATTAAAACGTGTGTTTTCCCTAAACACAATTATTTATAAGACAAATTATATACTAGAAATTCATTAAAAATAGCAACAACAAAGTGGAACATGTGATACATGCGTACATTAGAATTAAAATGTAAGGAAAGCAATGCAAATGAATTAGAAACTAAACTACTGGATTACAAGGGATGCAAGTGCTAAGCATAACTAAAGTTCATACTTTTATCTGCTTCATTATTTGTTTCTACTCAATTGCTCAAATACCTCTTTTCATAGTTTTAGATACATCTCTCTTTCTTGGCCATCTAATATCTGAGACATATCCATAGTAATGATCCTCATATCCGTCTCCCTTTATTTGAATTGAGCATTTTCTTCTGTTGTTCTAATGCTTGAGCCTTCAATTCTGCAAGCCTTGCAAGTGTCTCCATTCTAGTCTCTTCCTGTCTTGATATTAAACTCAGGTGTTCAAGAACCTCAGTTGGTGGAGCACTACTATTAGAAGATGAAGCCTTGCCTTTTCCTTTTCCTTTTCCTTTTCCCTTCCTTTTTACAGCATCCCTTCCAATTGGGCGACTAGTAGGTGTTTGTACACGAGGTTGCTCTTCCTCATTCGCATCAATTGGAACAGAATTTGAATTTCAACCCGAACTTGTGTATGCTCCACTAGCTGTGTGTTCTTTTTGCAGATGGTGCTTACCCCTTCTCTCCTCATCGCGTAAGAGTCTCCAACAGTGTAGAAACATAAAATTATGCCCATGAAGCTCTTTGTATGTAGCCTTAACTACTCTGATATAGTTAGATGCATTACAACCACTTGGGTTGCGGCGCACTTGCTCTGCATATTGGGCGCAGAACTTTGTCACGGGAATTTTGATCCTCTTCCAGCGGCCCATCATGCTTGTCACGCTCCTATCTCTTGGCCAGCTAACGTTCGGGTACTGCATTTTGGCTTCATAAAAGTACCCCCACATCTTGTTCTCAAATTTATTTGCCTTCTGGCCTGCTCCAATAATTTGATCCTTGCTCACACTTAACCATGCACTGATTAATAGTTCATCCTCATGCTCTATCCACAATGTTGGTCCTTGTGCAACTTCTGATGGTTGTGTTGGAATCACCTCGTTTTTGTTATGCTCGTTGCTTTTGTCTTGAACGACAAATGGTTGGCTCTGAGATCCCAGATGAACTACATCATTTTCATCGTCGGTCAACAATATAGTGAATGACCTATAATGAGGAGGAAAAATGTGGAGTTGTTTGGTTGGTAGCAATTATATGGGTTGAAATTTTGAGAGTTTGGATGCTGGTAGAAATCTATATTTGGATTACTCCCATAATAACTACCATATTGTGGATAAAAATAATCTTGAGAATTGGGAGGAGGATGGGACCTTGGAGAATTTTGTTGATTATTCTCATAACTTCTATCCATTTTGATGTTAAAGGCTTAATGATTTATAACTAACAAGATGAAATGAGTGCAATGAGAGGCTATTTGAGAGTTGTGTGATTCTCCAAAACAGATGCATCCACATTTATATACAATTTGATTTCAAAAACTAGCCGTTGTAAAGTAGCCGTTATAAATAGTAGTTGTTGTAATAATTGTCAAATATATTTATTTTTATTTTTATCTTAAATATCAAATGTAACCGTTACATAATTAATTGTCAAATTAATAAATAAATTATCAAGAAAAGCACACAAATATAACATTTGAAATTTTCCAAAAAATATAGTTGAATGTGAAATTTGTCAATTGTTATGAACATTATTTAACAATTTTTCAAAATAAATATCAAATTTGAAAATAAAAAAAACTCATTTAAATTTTCATATTTATCAAATTTTATGAAAATTATTTATAAATTTCAAAATAAATAAAAAGGTTTTGAAAATTCAATAAATATAACAACATTTGAAAAATGTTGAACAAAATAAAAAATAAATTTGATCAAATTACCATTGAAAAGCAAAGTAAATGGAAAACAAAAAAAAAACAAAAAGCAAAAGCAAAAAAATTGACTGTGAATATGCAGAGGTGGGGCCCATGAGAATGGGCATGGATGTATATAATTTGTGCGCGTGACTCCCATGAGCAGTTATTTTTTAATGGGGTGTCTTGCACGCCCCTTTTTCTTGTGTTTTTTTCCTTTTTCCCCAAATATTATCTCTCTCCTGCGTTCTTTAATTTGCAGAGAACGCCTGAGCGTTCCTTCCACAATTTCAAACTCCTTTTCCTTTTGTTTTTTTCTCTCTCATGCATACTTACTCCAAAAGACCACCATAAGACATAGCCTTAAAAATCAAAATCATATGCCTTCTTCTCCATCTTCACTTCCTCTCAATTGTAGAATCATCATTGAAGCTCTTTGATTGGCAACTTACACAAAATTGTTCTCTTTAGCTCTCTCTTCTTCCTCTCCCCGTCTCTTTTTGCTCAAATCTAAAAAGAGAAGGGTGGATGCACAGTGTTGGGGACTAGTGGTCAACTGTGGATGGAGGTCAGTGAGGACAAAGGTGTATTTGCCGGAAAAAATGGAGTTCAACTGGCAGTAAGGATCAATTGGCAGTGGGAATGACGAAAGAAATTGAAATGATTTTTCTTTTTATAAATATGGGTCTTAATCCCTCATGAATAAATCTCATACCCCTCATATATGGGAGGTATCTAATTCCTCCCATTTGGGAGGGATAGTAATCCCTCTGGAATTACAATTCCATTCCAAAAGGGGTTCTCCGAACAAGAAAAAAAAGGAATTAGAACCCTTAGGTTACTAATTCCATTCCAGAAAAACTCACTAAACAGGCCCTAAGTTAAATTATTGCTTTCTAACTATAAATCCTTCAAACTGTGATTTGCTTAGCTTGAATGGACAATGACATTAGATTGTGTGCGAGACAACAACCATACTACTCACAGTACGACGACAATACCTTCTTCCCGATAAAAAGTTTCTTGAGAGTTTTCCATGCCTCATGAGCAGTTTTCGTTACTATAATACGGGAAACTATTCGTCATCCAGTTGATTGAATGAGGAACAAGGCATTTGCATCCTTCTTGCGAGTCTCCTTATTTTGATTCGGTTGATCCAATGCCAAGTCGGTATTTGTGATATCAATGTCCACTAATCCACTAATCCCCTAACTTCTGGGGTCGTTCCTATAATACAAGAAACTATTCATCGTCCAGCTGATTGAATGAGGAACAAGGCGTTTGCATCCTTCTTACGAGTCTCCTTATTTTGATTCGGTTGATCCAATGCCAAGTCAGTCTTTGTGATACCAATGTCCCACAATCCCATAATTTCTAGGACCAAAGATAGTTTTCATTTTCAAACTTTAACGGCAATGGTTTTGCCCCTTGAACATAGGTAGTTGAGAGAAAAAATGATGTTGTTGGCCATGGCTCTCTCATGTTTTTCTTGGTCGTCTAATAGGTTTGGGCTCTCTCTCTTTGTTTTTACTTCACCTACACCATTCTAGTGAAAAATCTGACCTAGTTTTTTTTTTGAGTGAGTGTTGCAATTGCCTTTTATGCTCAAAAGAAATGTTATGATACGATAATTGTGGGAGTAGAGAGTTTAACAGAGAGACCTTAAGAATATTCTATGGACTACATTTCATTAGGATAGAGAAATCAGACTTTAAACAACCTTTACAACTAAAAGAAAAAGAGCTCGAAGCAAACAGCTAGCTAATGACCCATTGTGTTGTGTATTGTCATCTCTAGAAGGAATAAAAAAAGCTAAAAAAAAGCCACTAACTATATTTCATTTTGGCATGATTGGTGGTGTGGTGAGACTTCTTTGAAAGATCTCTTATCTAGTATTCATGTGCTTACATTGTATATAAATGTTTGTATTGCCAATTATAGGGAACAATTTTTGAGATCAACCGTTTGACCTCCTAATTTTGTACGAGATGGTTTTATTGATGAAATATCTTTTACTACGTTCTTCACCACCCTTAACTAGGCCAATTTAGGAGCTCTTGACAAGCAATAGTGAGATGAAATTTGAGCAAGAAAGGGTTATTTTCTATTAACTCCTTTTACTCAAAATTTCTTAATTCGCAATCTTCATCATTGCATCTTTTCCACCATTGTGTGGAAGTCTTTGGCTCCTTTGAAGGTTGCATTCTTTGTTTGGGAATAACATATGCCATCTTGACTCTTGATAATTTGAAGAAAAGGCGGAGGACTTTGGTA
Organism: Portulaca oleracea; assembly: GCA_029582165.1. Classification (NCBI taxonomy): domain Eukaryota; kingdom Viridiplantae; phylum Streptophyta; class Magnoliopsida; order Caryophyllales; family Portulacaceae; genus Portulaca; species Portulaca oleracea. The sequence goes on from CM055868.1 coordinate 16,296,817, forward strand.
AATAGGTGTTTTATGTGCAAGGGAGATTTATAATCAGCTGAATATTTATTGCTTCATTATGACTTTGCAAAGTGTCTTTGTGATTCGGCATTTGGTTGTCTAGGTGTTACTTGGGTCTTTTCCTATTCAATTATGAGTCAGCTTCTGAGGGTGTCTTTGGTATGAAACCAAAGAAGAATGTCATGGTTAAACCTCATGTGATTTTTGGAGTACTTGGAGATAAAAGAACCCAAGGGTATTTGAGGGTGTTGAAACCCTTTTCAATGCTTAAAAGACAATTTCATCACATCTATCTTCTTTTGGATTAATGGGAAGATTAACTCTTCTTCTTTGCAGGCGACAAATTTTGTGGATAGTCTCTATTTTGATTGTATATAATTTTGTAGGATGCTTGTTGAACATCTATTCTTTTAGTTATATTTATATGATATATTCATACTTTTTCTATATATAAAAAAAAAAGAAAATAGTTCCTAATTTGAAAAACCTGAAATAGAACAATCAACTTGTGTGTGATAGTCATTTCTTACTGTCCCGTCTAAAACCTGTGGAGTTGAAGGCCCCACAACTAAGTGCCCTAACAAACATATGACTATATGTGGCCATTGAGTGGCTCTTTGTCCCTGTTTGGAGGGGAAAGCAAATTAAAGATAAAATGCATATACAGTATCATAACTTTGCCAGTAGACCTCGACTATAGTCAAGTACATTATGTTTCAGATTTGGTTCCACAGTATCATTTGAGAAGAGAGTTGCAACGACCTTGACACCTCGTCTTGAGCTATTTATCAAAAAAAGAGGCCTGCATCACCAAAATCTCAATGGATTGATCTTTTAATCCCTGAGCAAATCGAGAAGAAAAAGATTTCTGTAATACAATGGCCTGAGAACACAACTTTATCTCTGCAAATGGAAAAATAAAAAAGGAAAATGATGCAACTACAAAAGAATTGATCCTGATAGTTACACCCAATCACAAAACAAGATTGTAGCAGATGAAGCTGCAGGGAAAAATAAAAAAAAAAGCTCATCTACTGTTATGCTCACAGACCCACTAAGCAAGCTGTACATGTTGATGGTGACACTCACAGAAATCTTCTTATAGGATTCATTTTCCCTGGTCATATTTGCAGCGCTCTCAAAGCTACCAAATGCATCTTTCACTAGGATGAAGAATTTCCCGTGGAAACACTTCCACTTCTATCCAAGTCGGCATTGTTGAGAGGTTGTGATTTGTCACTTGTGTCTGAGCATTGATTCGTTGCTGATCCATTTTCCATTTTCTCCTTTTTCTTCGCATTGAGAAACCGACCACCACATCCTCTGGCTCTCCTTAGTGCATGTTGGTGACGGGATTCATGCAGGTATGGCTGCCAATTCATTTAAATCAAATGGTGAAAAGGCAATGACGTAACTCGTTCTTTTCCCTTTCTTTAGAATATGGTTGGCACGGTAGCCCAAACAGACCCCTATGAATTAGTCAGACACGACTCCATCCGAATCAAGAGGACGAACAACAATTTCTAGTGTGGGTTCCGTTTTCACTCGGTCAGTAACTCCACCAAAATACAAACACCATTCAACAAAAATTTGATTTGACAATCGCCTATAGATAGGCTCATTTGCAACAGAGCCAAAAAAATGAAACCATGTTCAGCTTTGGGCAGCATGGGCAAAGCTAACTTCTCTATAATCCTCCACTAATTGTGAAGTAAAAAGCAGTTGGCAGAGGGGACATGTCTATGGTGTGTCTAGATTGGATGAAATAGCCTAGATTCCAACATTTACCTTCCGGGCTTTAAGGGCTTTACTTTCTGCTTCAGCTTTTGCACGAGACTGTCTACGTCGCAGGATGCCATGATATTGTTTTGCATTGACAAATATTGGCTCCTCAACTGCCTCTGATGGCAAAGGAACCCCGGCCTGTTGAATTCCCATCAATGGAACATGAACCTAGAGCAAAAACAAACACTGATTCCTGAGAAAAGCTACCTAGCATGTGTTAGTAGTCCTAGTTTCACCAGCAAGAACGTACAAATTCAGAGGTACAAAGAATGACACAAAGCATGAGATAGCTTAATGGTTCAGAGGACGAAAAATACGGGCGCTCAGCTGGCATTCGAAGGTCAAGGGTTCAATGCTTGTCTCTTCCATTTTCTATTTTTGTTTCTCTGATACTTCAACATTTGCTACATAGCCGCGCCTCACATGTTTTTTTGTTTTATTTTATTCGAATATTTATAATTTAAATTATCTAGATTATTTGTTTGATTGAGTGATTACAAATTAAAATATTTGTTACAAGATAGTGATTGTGTTATTTTTAATTGTTGATTTCTAATACTCAAATATGAATGTGCTTTAGAGGAAGCTTTGAATTTGTAAAATTAATTCATTTTTAAATTGTTTGTCATTTCAAAAATTATCAGTAAAAGGGTGAAAGTATCACATAGTTTAAGTTCCACGATACAAAATTCTTCGTTACCTCAAAAAAAAAAATTTAAATGATCTTGTTGATAAGGCAACCAACGAGGAAATCATGCTTTAGTATCAGAATATGGCTACTCGTTAAAGACAACTTTATATTTAAGGTATGTATGTTTATTTTCAAAACTAATGTTGTTAAACTTTGTGTTACTTGAATATGTTAAATTTTCGTAATTTGGTCGGGTAAAATCTATCTATTTTATTAAATTTTATTTTGACCCCCCTGACTTTGAATGTTGGCTTCGCCACTGCTAACATCTAGGAAAAACTGGACAGATTCAGCCAATTGATATCTGCTCACCTACTAGATAGCCATAGAATAAGTACCAATGGTGGAAACTTTTGCTAATTCGTCAATTTGAAGATGACAATCACTCTTCAAATACAGGAACAGAGAACTTGAGGAAATTCTGTCATGATAGTTATGCACATTTAACCGTATTATTTCTCTTTCTTTGATTTCTTTAGAATTTTCAATGCTCGATCATGATCTTGCACCCATCTAAACACACAGACAAGCTCAAGGCAAATAAGCACAATCTTCACAAACTCATGCATTCGTCAAAGTGACTCATAAATTATGATATGTAGTAACAAAATTGAGGCATTACCATGAAAGCAACAACGAAATAAAGAAAGTAGAATAATGAAATGTTTCATAGAAGCATCTTACCATTGCTCCAAGAGGAGGAACTACTGGATATGGAACGTTGGGGAAGGTATGTCCTGTGTCCAATTCAGGGGTTCCTACTAATGATGTACAGTGACTCAGATTTTCAGACTGGTTCTGCCACTCATCAGCTTCACCGCTATCTGCATAATCATTACATTTCTGGATTTAGCAACCACAGCAACCAAATCATCAAGTAAATGTTGGCAATTTCCTTCATTTTCATCTTTCTTTCTTTCGAGTGAGGGTCTTTTCGGTCCAACAAAAATTGCATCCACATAGTGCCATAAGCTAGAGACATCTGTACTGCGCTTTCTCACTTGCAAATAGCAACCAATTGCAGACAGAACAATTCTATGATCCTAGAATTGGGGGGAAGAAAACAGACATCAAGGAACAACCGAACAACAACAACAACAACAATTTCCTACATTCATAATCGCAAGAGAATCACGGCCGTTCCATTAAATCAAGCGTTGCCATTATCATCCAACTTCTTTGAGCTGATAATCAATGCTCAAAATTACCATTAAGCTGATACCCAATACCCGGCAATCAACCCTCCTCCAAAAACTACGAAAACCCATGAATCCATCCTTTGCATTCACCTAAACGGCCCACGTTACTACAAATTCTTAGAATTTAGTAATCCGACATAGAGAAAGTAAAGGAGAGGAACTCTTTCATCCGTGAGGTAATAGTGATAGGAATTAGAATTACCAGAACATTCATTGGTAGAAGATGTCATGATGATAAAGATGCCCTTGAAAGCAAAGCCAATTGAATCTGACTGAATCAGGCAACACTGAAAACGCCAAGAGAATAAGAGAATGGAGGAAAATGAAACAGGAAAAAAAAAAAGCAATGATGAGGTGAAAAATGAGCGATACCAGAGAATACGATGTGAAGAAGCCAAGAAGGGGTGGTTTGTGCGTTAGAGAGACTCAGAAATCCTCAAAACAGGAACACAACAGAGTCACGAACTCACGATAGCATTTACAGACTCAGACATAGATAGAGAAGAAGAAGAAGAAGAAGAAGAAGAAGAAAATGAGAAAATGTCAAATGGAAGTGAGTGAATGAACGCGTGTGTGTGTTGTGCGCTTCTAGTTTCGTGGTTGTTATTGGCTTGCCCTGCGTGTGCCTCGTACGTGTGAACTCGCAACCCCCCTTTTTCCCATTTTTTGGTTGGAAAATTATTGTATACTCAAGCGCGGTTGCTCCCTCCTTACTTTTATATGCACAATTTACCCTACCTGACATTTGTGTTAATAATTTTTGCACACCTGACATTTGGGAAATAATTTTCACCCTACCTGACATTAAGTGAAAGTGATTTTTAATGACAAAATCCGATCACTTCTCATCAGAAATAAAACGATGAAAGGATCATTTAAGTCATTTCCTTCTAAATATTAATGGACAACATGATACATTTACATAGTCATATAGGAGAATTATTGTATTTCTTCATTTCCGATGAGAAATGACAAGATTTTACCGCTAAAAATCACTTTCACTTAATATCAGGTAAGGTGAAAATTATTTCCCAAATGTCGGGTGTGCAAAAATTATTACCGCAAATGTCAAGTAGGGTAAATGTAACTTACTCCAATTTCTTTTGCAATTTATATAAATAAATTAAATTTTCAAAATATTATCCATTAATTTCTTATAAAACCCAAAAAAAAGAATTCTCTTAGAGAGAGAAGTTTTTTAAAGAAATTGCTCATTATTCTTCCCATCTGGTTCAATGAAGAACCTTCCTCCGAAGCCGCTGATCCTTTGTCTCCCTATGATTATTTCTTATTTTGTTTTTTTTCTTATTTTGCTTTTTTTCTGTATGAGTTCTTGTCCAATCAATCCCTCAGCCTCTCTCTCTCATACTTTTTCAACAGGTTCTCCTTCCGAAAATCTCTCTCGATTTCATCATAGCCCTTGTTTGATGAAATTTTATTCATTTTCTTCCCCGTTCTTCACAGATATAGCATTCTTGTTGGCTTTATGGTATGTGTTTTGGGTTCTGATAGTACTACCCAAATCCTACCTCGTTGGATTATTGCTTATCCCAACATGGAAAGATTGGATTTTGTGCAACCATTGTTGTTGAATTTTTTTTGTTGAACTTTTCAATGGGCTTGGATTTAGGTTGAGCTAGATGTTTACTTACTTTGAGGAACTTATGAAAATAAAAGTAAAGTCACATTAAACTACTTTATGGCCCGAGACAAAATCTAGTATCTACACTGGCTTCTAAGGAACCCTCGAAGAAGTTGGAAGGAAAAAAATGCTTCAAGTGTCACGGCTATGATCACTACCATACTGATTGTCCCTAGGGATGGCAATGGGGCGGGGAATCCCTGAACCCGCTGGGGCCCCGCCCGACTCTGGGGAAAAATCCCCACCCCCATTGGGGATAGGGACGGGGATTGGGACGATTTTTCAAAATCCGCTCGGGGACGGGGCGGGGATGGGGACAAAATTTTCCCCATCCCCGTCCCCATTTTCCCCGCCGGGGAAAATTTCCCGTCCCCATCCCCGAATCTCTGTCCCCGAAAATTTTAAAATTACCAAATAACCTTTATTCTAATTCAATATATATATTAATAGCAATGATAAAATAGTAATTTTCTTTATGGTTGTCTGTGTTTATGCTTTTTAATTGTTTTTTAGTTTACTTTATGCTTGTCATTAAACTTGAGGAGGATGTATCCTACTCTGATTCACACTTGAGGAGGATGTATTATTGTATTTTTTTTTTTCCGAATAACACTTGTTGATGTATTATTGTTTGATTTTGATGTATTACTGCTTAAGCAAGTTAAATACGTTGTATTTTGAATAGGTTAAAAATCGGGTCCAATTAAAATTTGGTTAAATTTTGGATACCTTTAAAAAAAATCCCCATTGGATCCCCGTTGGGGATGGGGAATCCGCGGGGATGGGGAACGAGTTTTGGTAGCGGGGATGGGGACGGGGATATACTCCCCCATCCCCGATCCGCCCCGTTGCCATCCCTAATTGTCCCACCAAGAGGGTGGTGACTCTTCTAGAGATCGAGCAGATACAAGAAGTGGTTGAAGAGGAGAATGAAGAACACGAGAATGAGTTGGCCCATCGGAAGAGATGTGTAGAAACCATTGAGATTCATGATGATGATGAAGAATTACTTATTTTGAGGAGTTTACTACATTTCGATGATGCTCCACTCGACAATGGTCAAAGGGATTTGCTTTTTCACTCAAGGTGTATTATGGGAGGTAAAGTTGATGAACTAATCATCGAAGGTGGAAGTCGTGCCAACGTCGCCTCATCCACTATGGTGGAAAAGCTCAATCTTCCAACCACTCCACACCCTCGACCGTATGTGCTAAAGTGGTTAGGTGACGATGATTACATAAAGGTAACCAAATAAGCCCTTATCAATTTGTCAATAAGTTCTATTTACCATGATTTGATATTGTTTGATATTGTGCATGTGAGTGCTTGTTATGTTCTTATAGGAAGGCCTTAACAATTTGATCATTGTGTTGTTCATGATGGCCAAACGAATATATATTCCTTTACTCATGACCAAAAGAAAATCAACTTGTGTTCCCTAACTCCATAACAAATCAAACCTGAGGTGCATGGTGACGAGAGAAGCCTTATAACAAGAGAAATACGGGATGAGAGCGCTCCTAATAAGGGTGAGCAACCACTTGAGCCTAATGAGGATGTGTTCCCAAACTCCAAATAAAATTCCTTCTACCCTTCGTTGTCCCTTACCTTTGCACTCCAAACCTCCTCTCGGACTTTACTTCAATGATGATGGTTAAATTGTGGGGTTTGGCGTTTAAGGGAATGTACCCTTAAGATGATAGAGCTCTAGGGAGCATAGTTCAATTAATGAGTTTTCCTTTGAATATTACTTGGAGGGGTTTAATGAGACCATGCAAAGTGGTCATACTTGGAAGGGCTCCAAAGGCGACCTCTCTACACCCCTTTCTTCAAAGCTTGTTAGGCCTACGAGAAGGGTGGAGTGTTGAGAGTCGCTTTATCTTGGGTACATGGAGATCTCACTCTTGGAAAGCACAACCTTGAGGGTTTTGAAGTCATTCTACCATCCGAATTTGAGGGCAAATCCTCTCGAACCTGGAGAGGATGATACATCCTCGCGCCGCACCTTTTGGGTTGTTAGGACCATCTCGTGTCCTTCTAAGGGGACTCTAAAATTTCGGCGCAAATAAAAGGCGGAAGGGTATGTTTTATCGTCAATTGGCACTCAAGAATATTTTGGTCATTCCACGACTAAGGAGGACCTTCCCAAAAGTGATATGGACCTTTAATTAAGGCTGCTAAGGGTATTTGGGTAATTTAATTCAAGAATAGGAGAATAACCGACCAAGGAACGGAAGAAGAAAAGGGGCACATGATCGTGCCGCATCATCACACGATTGTGCCCCTCACGATGATCTCGAGGCCATATCTTGAGGTAGAGGATACAATTGTGTCGTCCTATAACATAATATTAACTTGCCATCAAGGAGCCAAGGAGGGGTTCATAACTGGGTTGGTGGAGGACACACGTGTGTCCCCTTTAAAGAAAAATGGCGAATTCAGCAGATCCGGGGGACATGACCCGTGTCGCCTAAGACATGGTCGTGTCGCCAAATGACATAGTCTTGTCATCTGAGAATCTTCATGGTTGCTTGGTTACTTTCTAATTTTGATGGATTTTTCCTTAATCTATGTAATTACCCTTTTGCCAATCTCTATTAAGATGTGCCCTTCTCCCTTTGGTAATTTTATGCAAGCTCTAGTCCTAGTTTGTAATTAGGTCCTCTCTTAGGAAACAATCCAAATCAAATGTCTATATATACTTAAATATTCTATGAAATAGGCAACTAGTGACATTTTATGAATGACGAATATGAAATTTGGGTATTTTCAAACCCTTTTCAAACACTAAACTTTATCCATGGTGATCTATGATGATGCTTTTGATTCCAACCTTTAGAGGATAGTTGGTGATCTCCTTTATGTTATCCTTGGTGATTGAAGAGGTGTAATCTTGGTTTAGTGTTGGTGATCATTCTTTATGTATTCATCCTTGATGACCTCAGTTTACCTTGGTGGAGTTACTCCTTTAGAAGTAATGTTCTCTTTTCTTATTTTAAATACAAAATTGTAGCTTTGTTGAGTAGTGATGTGTTGGCATGCTGAATGATCAATCTTGAGATGTTGGGGTTCTGCATGTTGGGTTTGCATATGGCTATTGATCTAGGGGCTTGGATTCAAGTTTAGAGGTCTTTTGGAGTTATTTTGGGAGTGTTTTGATTCATTTTGCTGATTTGAATTTGAATTATGCTTTCCTTATCCTTAAGCCAATCTCCATGTTTTGTTCACTCTAAAGACCCCGTGCAAGCATGCATTATCCGACATCTAGTTTATCCCAAAATGCGCTTTGTAAGACTACTCTTTTCTTAATCAAGAATTAATTTTTCTTCATTTACTCTCCCTCTTTTCAATATTTATTGCTTTGATGAGTTATTGTTCAACATTCGAAGATTTTTGGAGGCCACTAATTACTACATTATTAGTGGGTATTTAGTGAAGGAGTCTTCATTACTAGGTATATTTCCTTTATTTTACTATTTTATCGCATGCTTGAATATGATCCAGTAGTTTTTAGTGATTTTCTTGATGATTATGTGTTGTCTTGCTAAGATAGTTATAAACATGAGTAGTTTTATTTTCAACATGAGTAGTTTATTTTCAACATGATTAGTTTTGTTTTAAACATGATTAGTGGCTAGTTTATCTTATGATTGGGGTTTTAAAGCCGCTAATGGGTTTTAATCAAAGATTTTAGTTGAATGGAGGTGGTTGGCCTTGTTCTATGGATTTTTCACCGATCATCCCCGTTGTATTGTGGGGTTTACTAGTTTAGGATATCACTAGGCCTATTAACACAATATTTGCGGTTTGGGTTGAATAATTGAGTCTATCATCATGGGAATAGTTGATAGACTTGATTAGTGATTATTTGCACTTTATACTTCCAAGGATTATCATCATGGGAATAGTTGAAAAGCCTTAGAAGTTAATCTCATATAACCTCGAGAGAGGACCTAAAATGGGTCTTCTCAGTCCGTATTTTGGTTCAACTATCCCTATTTAGTAGACCTCAAGATTCAAATGCTCATCAGGCAGCCATAAATTGTCCCTCGCCCTATTCCTCTTATTGCGTGTTCGCATCTTTTAGCTTAGTCTTGTGATTAATTGTTGTTAAATTAATTTTAGTTAATTTCTTTAGTCAAACTCTTAAATCGAAAACCGCACTTGGCTATGATTTAGATTGAAAACGAGTTTCGTTAGTGGAATAGGCCCCTTTGCTCCCAGAAGATATGACATTGAAACATACTCTAAATTACAATTGAACAGCTACCAAAACATGTCCCTATAATTTTAGCGAGTTAAGAATTCCACTGGAGACTTGTTCTATTTAGATCTATTGATGTTTGGCTTAATCATCCAGGCTTTCTGGAAAGGTTTATAAAAGAATGAGTCAATTACAAAGATACATGCCAACAAAAAGTTGAAGACCATAAAAGTCATTGCCAAAATGGAATAGGTAGGTTTTTAGGTTGATTGATTTAAGCATTTAATTATGAAAAAAGGAAATAGCTATTATGGATGAAAGAAATCTGCAATATGGGATTAATGAGATTAATTATATATGAGATATAGGATAATGGCACAAACCTAGTTTTGGCTCCACAGGAAAAGAAAAGGTACTAGAAGCAAATGGCTAGATACAAGCTGATACAAGCAGGGTATCAAAACACGAAATATTTTGATATGAAAGCACTTTCAGGAGAAGAAAATTCATGTGGATGGACTAAACATTACATAACAAAGGGAGAATTAAAAGCATACATTGCGCCACTTTGAGAACTTATACAATAAAGAAGACAAGAATAGGAGCTTACTCTTTTTATGTGGAAATGATGGCATTGAATAAAATCAAACCAGAGGATCAAGCTCTCCTAGAAGTTGATATAGATAAGGAAGAGATTTAAGGGCATTGGCAGATTGTGAAGCAATAAAGGCAACAGGCTACGACGGCTTCAACCTTAAGTGCATTAAGCGAGTTTGCCAATCGTTAGGGATGATTTTATCAACTACATCAAGATGAGGGCCACTGGATACTTTTGTAACAACTGGGTATTGAAAGCCTTGCTCTATTCTGTAACTTTGGATGTTTTGCTGTGGGAGGCTACTGTTTTCGTGCCATTTGTGCACTGTGACTCTCACTTGGTGATAATAAATTTGGGCTGGCTGCCCTAATTATCGAAATAAAAATCAACTACATCAAGAAGCTTTTGAACAAGCTAATGTACCACCTGTTGGAAATATAGGAACAACAACGAATGGGTAAACCGGGTATAGCTAGAGAGTCGCAGGCGCACCTACTCTCCTTAGACTTTTGTATCGACCGTACAAAGTCTTAGGCATAAAATTCTACCAAGGAAACTCTAAGAACGTAGTTTCAAACTTCCAATGACAACTCTAGAATGCTCGAGCCCAAATCTAGAGAGGCGTGTTTGGTTGAAATGAGAATAAATCAACAACTTGACTTGTCACTTGTTTGTCTCTTTTTTTTTCTCCTTTTAATGGCATCGATGACACATCCTATTTATAGGCCTTTGAAGAAGCACTTGGATAGGATTTGGAAATGGATAATTATCCTTAATGGATAAGGATTAATAATCATCACTAATGGATAGAACTTGATAACCTCCATTAATGATAAGAATTGGATAAATGATGATTATATCAAATAAGATCATCATTATCCAAAACAACGATGATTAGGAACTTATCCACTTATAGTTCCTAACCCTATACACTTGAAATTATCCAACAATCCCCCGTCATTTCGAGTGTATGAGGTTCACAAACCAATATCTCAAACACCCCCGCCATTTGGAAAAAAAAAACAACTAACACTCAACCATAAACACCAAGGAAGTAGGGAGTGAATTATATATCATGAGAAGTGTCTCACGACTTGAACTTTCCATGTGGTGAACATAATTTCAATTAGCCCAAATGACATAGTAGACAAGCTTTGAACTATACACTTTTATTGACTAATTGGATACATTACACCGATACAACCACTCAACTATTGCTCTTTAACTTTATGATACTATTAACCAACATGTGTCCATATCCTCTCGTGAGCGCATAGAGCCAAGCCCAATAGCCCTTTGAGGCGGCTACACCTCACACTCACATAGGTAGACTGCATCTGTATGCTCCTGTAATTGAGCACTCATCCTAAACACAGTCTATTAAGAGTATTACAACTCATCCTCTTATCATTACAGCTAGTCAAGCACTTTCTTACCTGGGACGGTTTAAGTATGTGCTTCCAACCACTATATAATAGAGTCACCCACCTCGAGCTTGACATCAAGTCAAGCATCAAGTAGGGGCTCCATTACTAGTGATTGTCAAATTTGGGCTTATTCCCATCCCCCTAGATAATATTATAAAATAATATCACCAAGTCCTTGTTTAGTCCTTTACTCAAAGGATTAAACCGAGGTCCTTATTTTAACTTAATTTCTTGAAAACAATGATCTACTTCATCCTTGACTAATAAAGACCACTAAATAAATCTGTATCTTTCCATGATCATTATTAAACTTTGAAGGTAGTCATACTTAATAACACTTGAAAATTAAACTTGAATACTTATATACATCGATCATATACATAAAACAAAACCATTGTACTATAGTTCGATACTAATTAAGAAACTTTACTTACGCAATCAATACGATTAAACCATCATATTGTAGGTGCTTTGTAATCAATATGACTTGAACATTCATATTGTAGGCACTTTAACAATCAATATTGTATGCTTTAGCAATCAATATGATTTAAACTATCATATTGTAGGCTTTTATAAACAATCAATATTGTAGGCTCTAAGATAAATCTCACACTAAACCGTGTGTTTAATAATGGATCTATAATTAACTTGTAACCTTTACATTATATACTTTTATAAATCTCAAATAATTGGGCCCCAGAGACTTAAAAAAATTTATAATATTCTTAACTTGATTTTTGATATGTAATTAAACTATTACATCTTAAACTTAATATAAACTTTATTAAGTTGTCATGGAGAATAAATTCCCTATAGACTTATTGAATTTAAAACTTCATCTCATATATGTAATTAAACTATTACATATTAAACATTTGCTACAAAAAAGTAATTACAACTTAATTACATCTTACATTAATTGGCCATAAATACTCATTCATGATCTACAAGATCATCTTATAGAGAATACTACTAACTCATAATATGAATAAATCTTCACATTTACTTATAAAATATTCTCTTCATGACTATATCCAAATAAATAACCATGGATTCATAATCATATACATAGCCAACTTTAAACTTAACTAAATAATCAAATGTACATAAAATATACATTTCTTTTATTGTAGCAAAACTTATACTTTAACATGCGTACTTAAATAATACATAAAACACTTAATTAATATATAGACTGTACACTTAAATCATGATAATCTTATACTCATAAAACAATATATCAATATTGTCATCTTATCATATGATCATGAATCATAGTCTATATAAATAAACATATGTACGATTAAAATCATGTAACATCATAAATTACATCATGGATATAACATCTATAAATAAATTATACAACTTAAACTTAATAATTATATATACATAAATTTATGAATTAAAAGATCATGCCTAAACATTGGATAATCCCAACAATTACTGGAAGTTATTATCATACACGTTGGTCTAATTAATAAAACATGCATAACATCCGATAATCAAACACAGACATTGATCATCAAAATACTTAACAAACTTATGCATGCATGCGAAAACCCAAGATAAAGAATCAATAAGAACTTCCAATTATCCCACCACAAATAAAGGAAACCGCATGACCGCAACACCAAGCGACAACCAAACTAACTTGATTTTGCACACAATCACTCTTAAAACATTATCATGAGAACATGCTTTATCATGAATACACCAATAAAAACATATCAAAGATAATTTGCATATATTTAAACATGATCCACATATACTAATGGAACAAACATAGGCTACTTATACGCCAATAGTTTTCACGTTTAGCCATGCTTGCAACTATCATATGATCAACTGCATGCCTCTGAACACATGCGTACTGGACATGCAAAAACTCATCATCATGTATGTATGACCATGAATGTTTGCAAAGAAAAACACATCCAAATAAACTTATACTTATCTCATGTGTTGATTCAATCCAATCTCCATAATAATCTCATGATTGTCCCATCATTGATAGAACAATAACCACTAGCGTGACTTTGATCAATCCAAGTAAATCATCAAACTTGTCCAAACACATCATCATTCTTGATCTTGTCTTGCTGCAACTCTAATCCACTTATACAAAAGTCTAAGATTGTTGGCAATATAGGAACAACAACGGATGGGTAAACCGGGTATAGCTAGAGAGTCACAGGTGCACCTACTCTCCTTAGACTTTTGTATCAACCGTACAAAGTCTTAGGGATAAAACTCTGCCAAGGAAACTCTAAGAACGTAGTTTCAAACTTCCAATGACAACTCTAGAGATGCTCGAGCCCAAATCTAGAGAGGCGTGCTTGGTTGAAATGAGAATAAATCAACAATTTGACTTGTCACTTGTTTGTCTGTTTTTTTTTCTCCTTTTAATGGCATCGATGACACATCCTATTTATAGGCCTTTGAAGAAGCACTTGAATAGGATTTGGAAATGGATAATCATCCTTAACGGATAAGGATTAATAATCATCACTAATGGATAGGACTTGATAACCAACATTAATGATAAGAATTGGATAAATGATGATTATATCATATAAGATCATCATTATCCAAAACAACGATGATTAGGAACTTATCCACTTATAGTTCCTAACCCTATACACTTGAAATTATCCAACACCACCGATCGTGAACATTATTTAGGTTACATTAATTCCCAAGACCAATGATCCAGAGAATATTGGTAATTTGGTGGGGAGCAAATATAAGATTATTTCCAAAATCTTAAGCTTTAAACTAAGGGTTGTCTTATCCACCTTGGTATGAAGGACTTGGACTGCCTTCACAAAAAGTAGACAAATACTGAATGAAGCTATGATACTAATGAAGTTGTGGACTAGTTAAAGAAAAAGAAGAAGCGAAGGGAGTATTGATGAAACTTGACTTTTAGAAAGCATACAATATGGTTTATTGGGATAACTTTGATATGGTGCTTGCAACGATGGGTTTTGGGACCAGATGGAGAGATTAAATAAATGCATGCCTTAGGATGACCACCATATCAACTTTGATCAATGGTGCACCCACAAAGCCGTTCAAATTAGTAAGAGGCTTAAGACAAGGGGATTCGTTATCTCTTCTATTTGTGATAATGGTTGAGATCCTCAACAACATGCTCAAAAGGCTAACATCTTAGGTTACTACAAGTAGGGTTGTTCATAATCCAGTCCAAACCAAATAAAGGATTGGACCGGACTAAACTGAGGACTCGATCGATAGGACCGAAGATAGTTTGGTCTAGTCCTCGGTCCAAATAATACTGAGTGTAACGACCCACCCTAAACCCGTTTTAATTAAGACACTAAGTTCGATGATTAGCCGAATTACGCTAATTAAAAATTTCTTTATTTATGACACGCCATTGTTATAATTGGTTATTACGTTTTTCTTTATATGTATGTTTATGCGTGACAGGTCTCGAGCAAGATGATGGTTCGTGGGTTAATTTTATGTATTATTATCTTATGAATATTATGTTGAGGTTATGAGTATTTTACAATAAGTTATTTGATTTATTTTATGTTCTAAAAATTTTACGTCTAAAACCGAGGAAGGTTATATTAATTTTAATTCCGTTCTTTTACGATTTATGCTACCCGAACCTCCTAAGTACATTTTATGGCCCCAAATTATTTAATTAGTATGTTTTATCAAGTTAGTTTATATGATTTTAATTTTTGGTATTCTGCTCAATTTTATTCCCAAGGAAATTTTATTGAGTTATATACTAAGTAATATTATCAAGTTTTATGTTGTTAATTTATTTGGGAGGATTACTAATTATTCTTACCTAGCTAATTTATTTACTAATAGTTTAATTATGTTTTAATTGGAGGGTAATTTATTTAGGGAAGGGGGTATTTTATAAAAGGGGTAAAAGGCTTTATTCTAGTTCAATTGCAAAATCTGATTTCTATCACTTTCTCTCTCTACCTTCCCTCTCCCTCCTTGCTGTCTGCCTGCTGTCCGTGCACAGCCCTTCTGCCGCCCCTGCCTGGTGGTTTCCGGTCTGCGTGCGGCCCAACTCCGGCCACCACTCGCTCCTCCCTTCTCTTGTTCAATTTCTCACCTCAAATTCAAGTAGTATAATCTCAAACCCTAACCTAATTCTCTTGTTTCTAATCTGATTTTCTACTTCAAATTCATGGTTTCTTGATGTTTTTCATCTTCTTTATGTTTATTAAGCATGAATTTAAGTTGTGGTTAAGTTAGGGTTTAAGTTATAAGTGTATGCATGTATATTTCTAAGTGTTTGTGAGGTTTTATGGTTGAATTCATGATGGATGATGTTTATATGTTCTTGCATGTGAATTTCTTGAGAGATTCTAAGCATTTAAGGGCTGAGTTTATGTTTTAAGATTATGAATTAAGTGTTATTATGTTTAATTTGGGTGAATTAGTGAGGTTTTGATGCAAAAGTTCAAGAATATGTCCTTGATGTTGAGTTTATGTTTAATCCATGGATGCATGTGGTTTTTAAGGCCTAAGATGAGTTAATTATCAAGGTTTATATTCTGGAAATATGATGGATTAAGGTTATATGGGATTTGGTTGTGTTTTAATATGATTAAGAGTGGGAAAATCCAATTAAAAGATGAGTTTTAAGTGTTTTAGCTACTGTTTTCAATTCTGGAAATTTACAGAATTATAAAAGTGAGATTTTTGCCCAAATTTCTACTCCATTTGATAGCTTAAAGTGCTAACAAACCATAGGCTTTGGAATTTCGAATTTCCGACATGTATAGCCCGAGTTACGACCAAAACCGTGAAGGTACAATTTTATATACGAATTCTGAGTCAGTGTTTTGAGGGCTGTTTTTCGTCCCTTTGGAGACCTCTTTAGTTTTTATGGTGAACATGAAAGTTTTAGGCCACGTTGCAAGCTTTCCGGAAAGGTATGATTCGTAGTCATCCAATGTCGGGAGTATGAGTTACGAGCCCGGGAAGCAGGGCTGTCCGGAACAAGTTTCAGCCCAGAATTTTTATTGCCTTTTTAGCCTAAAATTTGTAAATTGGGTCTTTTATGGAGTTCTTATGAATTTGTAACCTTTTTGGTGTTGTCAAGATAGTTGGGATGAGTTTTCTAAGCTAATTTAAGTTGGGTTGATGTTGGGGATTATCTCCTAAAGGATCATAGGTAATTTAGCAATTCATGGGCCAATTCGGTGAAGTTTTAAGATCCAAGTAAGTATTGTTGATGAATAAGGGTTATACTTGAGTCCCTCTATGTCTAAGTAACCATAAGCTCGTCCTTTCTTCATATCTAATTTACCGTTCATCGATTCGAAAATCGTTTCTAAAAAAAATCCATAAACATGATATTGTCCTTAATTCCGTCGTTACGACGTTCTTCATGTTTTCACTAATCGAATGGTTTCTTTTATTGAACCTTCAAGTGCTCCATTTCTATGCTCCTTTAAGCCAATGGTTGAAATGCCCCATAAGCCATGAACCTTCTCTATTGTTATTCAATTTTCACCATGAGTTCCACTCTAAGTTTTTAAGCCGTTTTATAATTTATTCATGCACTGCTTCTATCCGGGCCATTTTTCGAGCCCTTCCTTTCATTTCTAGCATTTGGGCCAGTTGACAAAGTTGTCGGTCATGATTTTCCCTATTCCAGAAAGTACTCGTTTGCAAAAATCCGAGTTTTCTAGCCCAAGTTATCGCCGAAACAGCGAATTGCTAAAATCTGAAATTTTATTTCCTTTCTTACCTTTTATGAGACAAGTTTAAGTATTGTATGCTATTTTGTATGATTACACGAACCTCACCGATTTCACTACGCTCTTATTACAAATTCCTTATAGTCTCCAAGTCGCCCACGCCATCTCAAGCTCGAGACTCGTCGCTAAAGCTTTCGTCTATCCAAGGTACGCGAATTGTCCAACTCTTCACTCCTTTATGTTTACGATTTATGCTTATGATTTATGATTTATGTTTACGATTTATGCTTATGATTTATGATTTATGTTTACGATTTATGCTTATGATTTATGATTTATGTTTACGATTTATGCTTATGAGTTATGATTTATGTTTACGATTTATGTTTTATGTTCACGATTTATGCAAATGTTTACGATTTGTGCTTTATGTCAACGACTTATGCAAATGTTTACGATTTATGCTTTACGTCTACGGTTTATGCAAAGGTTTACGGTTTATGTTTTATGTTCACGATTTATGTTAAAGGTTTATGGTTTATGTTAAAGGTTTACGGTTTATGTTAAAGGTTTACGGTTTATGTTAAAGGTTTACGGCTTATGCTAAAGGTTTATGGTTTATGACAAATGTTTACGGTTTATGACCAATGCTTACGGTTTATGATAAATGCTTACGGTTTATGATAGATGTTTATGGTTTATGCTAATTTATGCTTTTATGATTATTCATGGTTTTAAGTGGTCCCATTTTATGGATTCTATGTTCTATGTTCTAGCTAGTTACGAGAAGTGCTAGCCTTTTATGTTTTAGATGCTCCTGATCAGAGTGTCCTAGACCTGGCCAGTGTCTGACTGTCTAACAGTCACCCATCCAAACTCCAGATCGGTTTGGGCGTGCGCGCGCGAGATGCTTTGCATCGATCTAAAGGGGACCCAACAAAACTCTTAAGTTTATGTATTTACTTCTAAGTTCATGTTCTTTCTTTATGAATTCAAGTTACTTTTACTTATGTATAAGTTTATGTTCACGTCATTTCAAGTTGATGTTTTATTACCCCTTCCCCGTTTTCAAAATGAATTTAAATGCCGGCACTAAAACCGTTTTCGAACGGTTTGACGTGTTGCGAGTTTACGTCTTGAGTGTTTCCACTCACTTTTCGCAATGTTTTTAATGTTTTGTTTTAGGGGTCCAGTACCAAGTAAAGGCAAAGGCGGTGGGTAATCGCGTGTTGCAAGCAAGGTAGTCATGGTTAAAGTATCCTGATCGACTTGGGAGTCGCATGTTTTGAAGTAACCATGTTTATGGAAGAAGTCGTTTTAGTTTTAAGCTATGTTTAAGTTTATATGCTTTATCCAAGGGTTGTATAAGTTTTATATGTGAAGGTTTTTAAGTTAGTAGGTTATTCTGTGGTTTTGGAAGTTTCTTTGGTGTTGTTGCCTTGTCTCTTTTGGGAGACGGCGGTAATGCCTCGACCTAAGGTGTTCCGCTGCGCTAATCACGGGTTTGGGATTCTAAGTATAGTCTTAATCTTGTGATTAAGGTTGGGGCGTTACACTGAGTTTCAGCCTTTGGTCCAGGGACTGGACCGAATTAGAGGATCGAGGACTGGATCGAGGACCGAACTACAAACCAACCATTTTTCTATGGTTTTCAACTTTTCATCACTATTTACTAATGTTTTTGCAATATATATTAGATGCACTCGAAGCATGTGCTCCAGATATTTGTGAGTGAACAATCATAATAATAAGAGTGAACAATCATAATAATCAAAGTGAACAACCTAATATATATGGATGAACAATTATAGAATTTGGAGCACATGCTGCGAGAGCACCTAATAAATTGCAATCTTTTTGAGTTATCAATCTCAAACCCTCGACGCTCCCAGTCCCCACTCCACCCTCCACCACCCACCGTCACTGGGGGCCACTGCTAGCACTGTCAAGGCCATCAGAGCCACCGCCCTCCCTCCGCACTCAATCGCTTCATTAGCACTCCCCACTCCCCAAATCCGTTGTTTTCTCCTCCACAACCCCCCCACCACACAGTCCAAGCCTAGTCGACCACCGTCCAGCAGGCCACCATGCACAGTCAACTGCTTCACTGGTCAGGAAAAATTTAATCGCATATCTTACCCATAATTTTGTCCATTCGGTCGGTCCAGTCCTGGACCAAAATTTTTCGGTCGGTCCAGTCCAGGACTGAAAAAAGTTCGATCTAGTCATCGGTCCAAGCTAGTCCCTTGTTCGGTCTTCGATCCAGTTCGGTCTGGTCTAGTTCAGTCCAGTCCTAGACCGATGAACAACCCTAACTACAAGGGATTGGAAGTGGGGAAAAGGAAAATATGTGTGCTTCACTTGCCATTTGCTGATAACGTACCAATATTCTCCGAAGCTCAAGAGCCACACATATATGCAATAAAAAATAAAACAAATTAAAAATACTCTCGATGAACTTTCAAAATTTCTCCAGTCTGCAAGTAAATTATGCCAAGTGAGCTTTAATTGCCATAGCTAAAGAAGAACATACCAGAAAAATAGCAAAGAAATTTTGATACAAGGTGGTTTAACTGCCTACTACTTATGTTGGGATACTTTTAGAGCAAACAGGAGGACAAATGCCGCTAGAAGAGTATCCTGGACAAAATTTAGGCAAGGTTAAAAAAAATCAAGAAAACAAATTGTCTCTCTAGAGTAGGAAAATTAGTACTTTAAATTAGTACTTAGAAGCTTTCCGTGCTACTACTTCTCTCTGTTTAGAATACCAAAAACAGCCAATGAAGATATCATAAAAATTCAAAGGAGATTTCTATGGGTTGGATCTAACTAAACTAATGACATTGAATCTACATTATTATTAAAGTGGTGGTGGAGATTCTCAAAAGAAAAGGCTTCCCTGTGGAAGAGGATCGTAACTTTAATACATGAAGAAGATTACTCATTAATACATGTCAATTCCCTAAGAATGATCCTAGGGCCTTGGAGGCACATGAAAATACTAGCAAATGGGAATAATACATAATGCCTTCATGGATTGTATAAGCACTGACATTGGAAATGGGAGCCGAGTCTATTCTAGGACAGATGGGCTACGGAAGATGATTTGAGGAGGAAATTTCATAGATTGTACTAAGTCTCAACCCAACAAAACTATCAAAATACTAAAATGGGATGGTTTTAGGGCCTTATTTGGCATTGGTCACTAGCGTGGATAAGAGAATTATATAATGAAGAATGACTGGATAAGATAGGACATAATGCAATATTAGCTAGCAGATTCCCAAAAAGAGATAACAGTGACAAAATTACATGGAAAGTTGGTGTGAATTTTAGTATCAAGTTGTTGATGGCAAGATTAAATGCACCAAATTTTGGAGATGTGGATGTGGATAGATTAGTGAGCTCGGTGTAGAAACACATTGCTCCCCTGAAGGTGGACTTCAAGGTATGGCTAGCCTTGTTGGGTAAACTAAACACAAGAGACATGTTGGCTAGGAAAGGGTTGTTAATAAAAGATAATAACGCATGCACATTCAGCTCAAGGCACCATAAGAGCTTGGATCATCTCATGTTGCATTGTCCTCTTTCATGTACATGTGGGAAGGCTTGTTAGTATATTTCAATCAACCAATGCACAAGAGTTTACCTTCAAAGGTTGATACAAAGAGTGTGTGATTAGAAAATTCAGGAATAAATTGAAAACAAAACTTTGGATAGCAACATTCTTGCAATTGGTTGGAAACTTTGGATGCAAAGGAATCAAATTACCTTTGAGCATAACCAACCAGATGATGGAGAAATAGCCATGACAATACAGTGGAGAGAGGTTGTTCAGTCACAATATTGGAAGGAAAAAAAATGTCGTATATAGCATAAAGAAATTTTGATTTAATACTCATGCTATTCATATTCCCTAAAGGAGAAGGTTAAGGGGATATTGAGGAAAAGGTGAGGAAGATGGAGCTAAAAAAGACATGATAAATACCAAGAAAATGGAAGAGGATAAAGGAGACAAGGTTAGAAAAAGAACTTTGTATGGCTAAACATTTAGGTTGTAGCTATTATGTTGATGTTTTACATAAGTGTAAGATTGATGGTCATGTGATATCTTTTGATTGATTTTGTCCCCAGTGTGTATATCCCTTTGGTCTGCAATATTGTTGGTCGATAGCATCTTATTTGTATTGTTTTGATTTCTTATAATGAACTTGGCTTATGACCTTATTTATCGGAAAAAATTAGCATAAGCAGAATGCATACACACATTCCTCAACTCTCATATCCTTTATTCGCAACAGAAAGGCCTAAGATTATAACCTCGTAGGAGTTATACACTCATACCCTAATGAATCTAACTTAACATCTAAATCCTAAAAGCCTTTATTTCTTGTATTAGTTGTATGTACCAAAATTTCAATCAGATTCCAAAATGAAGCAGAAGATTCATACACAGATATAACCCGCAACTACTCCTTGCAGGAGTACGCAATGAAATTTGACAGTTTCGTACTCTGAAAAGTTGGTCGTAACTAGTAACTTAAAGTAAGGAAAACACAAACTGCTCATCTGATGTATACAACACCGCCTAATCGGAAAAATAAAATAATGTCATTGCACATCACTTAATGCAAGAAAATTCAGAAGTCAAGAAGAAGCCAACGTTGTATTCTGTAACGCAGATCATTCCCATGGCCCCATATCAGAAGGGCACAGATTGGGTTATCTGCCAAATATCACCATATACAATTCCACTGCTCCATGGATTACACTATGCGTCTATGCCTAAACTAAATCTCTGCCAATTATCATCCTAGTCCTAGGGATCCAAAAGGCTCCCACTTAACAGCTATTCTCAAATACAACAATTTAATTACACTCATAAATTACATTAAGACTCATCTATCTTCTCCCAAATTACATGCTTAATCTTTGATCAAATCCCATCGCTGAGTGCAGAATCAATTATCTTCTGCAATTGGCATCAACAATAGAGGACAACGGTTGATCAGTGTCGGGAACATCATTTGTTTTCCTCCGATAAAATAGCACATATGCAGCATTCGTCTTCACGTCTTCTTCACTGATCGCTCCTATATGGCTATCGTCAAAGTTGTACCACCTGTTCTCGTCCATTAACTGTGAAACAATTTGAAGAATAAGTAAAAGCTAAACAGATAGGGTAAAGGACAACAGATGTACTAAATAACAAAATCAGCAGAACTGTTTTATAGTTTCAGCTACCAGGACAACTTGAATTCATACAAAGGCACGAGGGACCTACAGTACACATTGCAAAACTGTAATATTCCAAGTACATATGCCAGGTTCTTTGGCAAAGTAGAATTATTGGACGCATGTAAAACCCTCCGAGTACATGTCATGTTCTCATAACTACATAAAGCAAGTTTTCACAGGAACTTGAGAAAAGACATTTTCAGAGAGAAGCTGCACATTTTCGCTTCCAGGTTTTCACACTAAGGAAACACAGAAGCTTTTGCACATCATTCTACAGTACAGCAGATGCAGTTAACCCCCCTCCCCCCCCCCCCCCCAAAAAAAAGTACAAAATTGCTCAGGGGTACACAACATTTTGGGAAGGTTATTTAAAGGGGACAATTTTTCAGAATATACTGAAAAGTACACTACAATTTGGGGAAACTATTTACTGGAGACATTTCCGGTGCGATTTTACTTTTCCGGCATCTCTTTATTTTTACTCTAATCTTCATAGTGAATGACAATCTTTCCCTAAGTAGTTTAGGTGAAAAGGCTGAGTTGTTCAGGGCTTTTCATTTTTTTTCCCCTCATCTAACCTAGCTCCACTAGACAACCATTGAAGGGTCTCCTCTCACCTTGGCACTCTTCTTCCTTTGACCTAGTCCCACGGCACAACCATTGAAGAGCTCCTTCTCCTCTTTCCTTGGGGATGTTCCTCCTCCCACTTAGCCGCATAGCACAACCATTGAAGACTTAACACACCAATGCAATCCATAAGATCAACAATCACTTGACATGTTTTCCGCTTCTCATGGTTTGACCTTGGAGCTTTGCCTATGATTGTTGCATATCTTGGGAGGGGACAGACTGCAATAACAGGGCAGGGTCGCCCGTTCGCGGCTCCCCTTTAGAGGATTGAAGGGCAATATTTCTTCCCCAGGGAGCCTGCCAACACTTGCTCAATAAATCTCATAATTCTCTTTCGGGGGTTATCCAAGACAGGTTTTCACTTCATCAAGTAGCCTCAAAGTCCTTGATGTAAGCTGCAATAGACTGCAAGGAAATATGTTAACCCCACTAGCTGACACCGGCACATTCCCTCCCATAATACAGGGCGTAGACATATCCATCAATCAACTTTGTAGAGTTCTTGAGCTTTCTTGGTTTGTTTCCAGTGCAAAATTGATGATTTTTGTTGTCAGTGACAATAGCTTCGCAGGTCAAATCACTTCATCCATTTGCACCCCTTTTCCAATACTCAGGCCACTTGATTTCTCCAGAAACAACTTCAATGGACAGAATCCTGCTGATTTGGGAAGATGCTCCAAACTCAAAAAGTATTCTGGACAGGTTTCAATTCTCTCTGGTTAAATACCCACCAGCACTTGGGCCAAAAAAAGAAAAATACCTACCAGCACTTACAACCTAAAAGTGATTACTGGTTGAGTAATCAGTGCCTCTGAATCACATAGCTGGAACCATAAAGGAAGAAATGCTTGGCCTCACCAACCTTAGGATACTCCATCTGCCAGAAATAATTTTTCTGGAAGCATCACTCATGGTATGGATAAGCTCAGTAAACTATAGCAACTGCTCAAGAATGACAACCATCTCAGGGAATGCTGACCTGCGTTGCTGATGAACTGTATAAATCTTAGCAATTCAGCAGGCTAACTTTACATCTAATCACACAGCATTTAGTCAGGTGTAGGTGCCAAGGGTATATTAGTCATCTAGTGATGCATGGGTTCTGAGATTTAAGAGTATATTAGTAATTACATATGCCTTCACCAGAAAAATAAAGAGACTCGTCAAAAATCTCCTGCAAATGGTATCCCCAAAATATTGTGTACTTTTCAGTATATTTCTCAAAAAGCTGTCCCCTATAAATAGTTTCTCCAAAATAATGTGTACCCCAGAGCAACTTTTTGTAAATAACTAGCATTTGGAAGGCTGAGGCGTGATATTGATAGCAAACCAACAGCAAGAAGCACAATCTAACAGACATTGACAACGCTGTGCACATTCATCCCAAAAACATACCAAGGAGGACAGGGGGTGGTTTGCATACAGTTGGATCATTTATTCCAAGTCAAGCTGGTATTCCTAACTGGACACAAATCAGTCAGTACCAGTTAAGCAACTCATAGGATACAACTAATCAGTAAGCCCCTACTTTCTGTGAATTACTATTACTCTAATTAACCAATAGGCACTGAAGCCAAGTATAAGACAAGAAAAAGTTGAGCATTCCCCATATTGGCAGATTAATACCATAATTTCACTCAAAAGAATCTTAAGCTTGCCAAAATTTTCAATGCTTTAATCGTCGTTCACGTATAAGGAAATGGAGGCTTACCTTGATATGCGCAGTGTAGTGCCCACTGCCCATGCTTCCATAGTGATTAATCAAAGCATAAAGCTCATAGAGATGAGGTTCAGAGTTGTTCTTGCTGGCTATATACTTTGTTAGGTCAAGATCGTGAATAGGAAAGTTCACATGTGTGTCTAACTTATGCTTAATGGACCTGTTAAACGAGAAACGCTTTAGATGAATGACAAGAACATTAGGAAGCCTCCACAAATCTAGCTTCTTGCTAGCCTGCCGTCGCTCTTCACACTGAGGACATTTCCTGCATGGTATACATACAGTTCAATCAGTACAATCTACCGAGCCAATCAAAAGAACTCAGGATCAACCACACCAACATTCAAACGCTACACCTAAAGGATATATATACTAAGGTTTGCAGCTGTGGAGTGGACATCAAGCCAGTCATTACAAAAGATGAATGAAATTCCATAAACACCATGATGACAAAGTTCACTAATTCATAATTGGTTGGACAGTGCCAGCTTTCAACACCTACCCCACAATTGCAAACAATTTCACAATAAGTAGAACCAGTATCACTCTTCATCAAAAGAGCACAATTATGCTGTTGAACCATTTCACAATACATTTAGGAATGACGAACTGAATTACCTCGGGGTTGGGACAAAGACTTGCAACAAGTTTATGCAATTATTTCCTCTCTTCCTGTCTCTGAATGATAGCAGAGGCTAACATGTTTTTAAGTAACTCCAACAAATTCCATATAAAAGTAGAATGCTTTATCTGGTAGACCGTAAATATTACAGAAAATGCAATACATGGCCCAAGCATCCAAAAACACAACAGAGACCTAGGCAACAAGGAACTACTTAAATTTTAAAAGAAGCAAGCATTACGCAGGGAATTTGCTGGACAAGAGTGAAAGAGGAAGCGCAGACACAGAGAACTACAAAAATAGAGATGGCAGATATAAAGAGAGGAAACCAACCACATGTCTGGCTCAGATACCAATGGCTCTTCACGCAAGAATGCTTCCAGGCAGTTGTACAAGGATAAAGGTTCTGTACGCGCCTTCTTAGCTGGAGGTGGTCCGTTCTTGCAGACTTCTGGTAAGTTCTCCAGATAAGAAGTGTCATATTTCTCTAGTAGCTTCTTTGACCAATTAATAAACACAAGTAGAGATGTTGATGATGGGGAAACCTTGATGGTTTTCTCTTCTCCTACAGTTAGGTCAATGCATACATTGTTTTCGTCAACTAAGTGAAGGGGCAATTTCGTTGATGCACAAGCATTGTTGCCACTTTTCTCTCTTAAAGAGGCACCAGAATCTGCATGTTCTATTTTGATGTCAGAAGAAGGTTCAACCGTGGATGAAATGTCCACTGCCGTCGCATCAACATGCTCCCGAAACTCTGCTTTCAACATTGGAGATAGCATAGTCCGAACTATTGTTTGGACATCACCTCTAGTTGTCACATCATCACAAGATATAGGTGACACGAGTGGAGTTCCATATGGTTTCCAACTTTTCGCACTCTGATTATTAACTGTCTCCCTGAAAATTTATAAAGACCAAAAGCAGAAAAGGGAATGAACAAATTGTCCACAACAGCAGTTGCAATAAAACATGATAACTGTTCAGAATTGAATTTGTGAAACCATTTACAAGCCTATAACAACTTCATGTTAGGGCATCACATTCACTCATGCCAGAGCGTAATCAGAAACAGTACGGCAGTTCATATATGCCAGCATTACAGCTCTCAAAAGAAAGCTACCCATGAACAACAATAATAAAAAGATCTCTCAAAAGATTTTTACACGTACAACCCATCAGTTGTAAAGAATAAAACCCTCATCGGTAATGCTTTCAGATTTAAAGTGTTCCCTGAGTACAAGGGTGGCTTTTACAAAGGACATGAATCTCATGAAATGCACTACATCAAACCTTCCCTTGGCCCCATTTTAAACAAGTATCCGATAGTTAATTTGACTTGTTTTTCTCCCTCACAATATTGGGTGACCAAGGCCAGGGAACACTTGAAGGTTTAACCACTTTCAGCAACTCTAGAATTCAAGTAAAAATACAATTAAGATAAAAACATTGGTCTGCCTCAGTTAGTTAAAAATCACCAACAAAAGGTCCAAAACGAGACCTACTTAACCCATTCTCACAAACCCAATGCTTTCCCTCTTTTCATCCTTTTTGAATATCAATCTCACAAGCCTACGGAGGCTCTTCTTCTATTTCTTTTTCTTTTTCCTTTTCTATTTTCTACAGGGGTGGTTGAGGATTTTAGGAAGTGGGAACAGCCATTCATCGTATTAGTGATTTGCACCTACCATCCACAATTGAACAAAAATACCCAGTATGAAGGAAATCAGCTATACAACAGGGAAAAGGTACCAAACTTCTTAATAATGTGAGGACCGAGGAAAACAACACCGCCCATTAAGGAATAGGAAACAAAAACCGAAAAAGAAGATGAGATGAGATGAGACGGTATAGATAAGAGTTAGCAATGTATCAATAAGAGGTTCCAGTCCAACTGTGCCAACATATCCTTGAAAGAATGGGAAATATGATCACGTGATGATTTAGTGATCTACCAGAGAAATTATTTAGAAACCAACCATAAGAGTAATAAGAGGGTTTCCAAATTCAATTTTTCTAACATACCCAAACACAACTAAAATCCTACTCAGCAATACGGACAACGTAATACGTACTGTTCTTCACGCCGGTGAATTAACTGAAGGAATATTGCTCCTTTCGCTGGAGAGGGAATCCTATATGCAGCAAGGTGGTCATCATCTTTTATGCAGGACAGGGATAACAAAGGGTCTTCAAAAAATCTGTGGATCAAGTGGTTCTGTATCTGTACAACAAATTTCACATGATAGCATGAAAAAGGCCTGTACCAGCTTTAACCTTCGAGTTGAATGAATTCAGTACCACATAAGTCTGAGATTTAATCATTTTTACCACCAAGCTTTCAAGTGAGTTAAATATGCCCCTTAGTCTGAAACTTTTTCAAAAATGCCACAAAAGACAGTGATGACTGGTTATACAGGTGACATTTTTTTAATTTCCTTCTTTCTTAACAGGTTACACTTTTTAAAACAAAATTTTTCCTTCATCCCTATCCCCTTCCTTCCCCTGCTTAGTAAGGGTTTAGCACCTCAACCCAGAAGAGAGAGAGTTAGAGCAGAACCACCAGCCACTGTCAACCATCAGCCGCTGCCTACCGCCATCACAGCTGCCCACCGCAGCCCACAACCATCATCGCCACCTGCCATCCCTCACTGCTGTCCCTTAGGATTTCTCTTGTTGGATGAAATTCGACATGGGTTTTTTTTATTGGGATTGGGATTGGGTTTGCGCTTGTCATTTGTCAATATTGATTCAAGGCAAGGGTTGCGATATGATCATTATGTGGAGGACAATAGAGACAGAGAGAGAATTTGATGGGTTCTGATACAGGGACGGAGAACAGAATAGGGATGATGGGAAAGAAAATATTAAAGAAAAAAAAATTAAGTGTAACCTATAAAAGAAAAAGAAAATTAAAACTCTATTTTACCTTCTATATCCGGTCATCTCTTATTTTTGTGGCACTTTTACAATTTTCCAAACTTAAAGTGACATATTTGACTCAATTAAAAGTTTGGCGGCAAAACTGACAATATGTCAGGCTTTATGTGGCACAAAGTTTATTAAAGTTGCCTGTAAGAGGCCATGGCTGTAACTGACCTCTGCAAGCAGAAGCTTTTCACTAGGCTTCAAAGAACAAGCAGCACTAAGCGCTTGGATCAAGTCCCTGCAGCGTCCTTGCTTTGGAACGGTCACAGTACAAACATTAGGTAGCATACCTCCATCACTACTGAAGATTGTCACAGTCAAAGTGCGTGTAGCAGTAGACTGCAGAGGCAAAGACAGATACATGAACGGATCAAAGGTGACTGAAACTTTTGCACACACAGGGCACACCAGAGTTGACTTGTATTGACCCTGTCAAAAGAAGAGAAAAGATGTTATCAGCACCAATATTAAATGCCATCTCCTCATTCACTTCTGGATGGATGCTAAAGTGTATGAACATATAGCATAGTATCTTACACAGGCTACAATCAGGAGTTTATAGATAGTCTTCTCTGCATCCATATTCCTTTTTCCGCCCAATTTACCCAGAACTTGTCCACAGAAAAAAGAAGGGGGGGGGGGGGGGGGGTTGGGTTTCGGGGGATTTGTTGAATCACTAGGCAGAATATGCAGTGTGGACAGACAAGCTTTAATATTATTAGCTCAATATTGTGAATCGCAAACCATGTCATACTAATTTATCCTCAAGTTAATTAGGAGCAAAAACCTAGTCTAGTATAAACTCCCCTCAAAGGAGATCTGAATAGGAAAATGTCATTTTCCACAGGCTGTTACATGCAAGATGAGCTCCAAATATCTATTTAGGGGGCTTAATGCATTTTCTTAGAACGTTGTTTCCAATTTCAGAATACTCCCTGAAAAGCTAGAGTTATGATTGCTCATCAAACAATTTCACTTGCTCAGCAAAGTGGTGATAATAATGGGAAAGAAAAAGCATCTGTAATGTTCAGTTCTTTTTACAGTTGGCCAACCACGCATGGAATTTTAAAGGACTGATTGCCAACGAACAATTGATAACATGGGTAAAGATAACCCAGCAGCTCACCTGACAAACATCGACAATTATGGAATCATTACGAGCTTTATGATTGGCCCAATACTCATCAGCAACCTCTTCATCAGGCCGGCCATCTGCATCTTTAGATTGTATATAAGGTTTATCTTTGACCCGATTCAAATCTTCATGTAATCCATCCAGCAGAAACGCCAGAAGTTCCTGGGATACTTCATTATTAACAAAAGTTTCACACGAGGAATAAGTGCTTCTAATATTTTTCAGATTTTTCCAAATCCCAACGTCCGTGCTATATATATGACCAACCACAAGAAAAACTAATTGCACTAGCTAAATGATTAATAATCACGAACAATATTAATCAGAAATACACTTTTGCAAACGGTATCTAATCAAAGTTAAGGAAAAATACTTGGAAAAATACAGCGTACCTGTGAGTCATGTTGATTATATCCACTGAACTGCGGAGCAAAGCGAGCAAGCTTTGCTTTAAATGGACGAGGAGCAACAGGAGTTCTTCCAGAAGCCCACAGTTTTTTAACTAATTCACCAAATGCAAGAGCTAGCTCCCCCTGCAATTTACATACATGGATCTTTTTAAGAATTGGAAAGAAAAGAAAAGGAAAAAAGATATAGTGCATGACATTTGATCTGGAACACTATCCGGGATAATCTGTAGACTCTCCAAGCTGGAAGCCGCACCAGAGTTTAGAGCATCATGATATGAGTTCATTTAACAGAGATTGATTGGATAGCCAAAAAATTTTTTATAGGAAGTATACACACACACACACACACACACATATAAAGGTTTAAAAAGATCATATCCTCAGCTAGCATCCACAAAAATAATGTACATCCAAAATTACAAACTACAAACAAAATCTAACACATCAAAAGGGAAAAGAGAAACTTCCTACTAACCCTAAAGTAGAGAGATTTGATAAAATCGCCTCTCAAGAGTTGAAGAGGCTTTCAACTCCCTCAGAAACCCTTTGGTTCCTTTCTCTCCAAATAATCCAAACAATCTCATTAGGTAAAACCAAGGCCGCCTTCTTCACTTTCCTCCCAAAGAAACCCTCCCAATCTCCTAATCAAGGAGCCAACCAAAGAATAACCTATGCGATCAAAAGATAATTCTCATAAAGACCTAGCATAGTTGAAGTGAAGCAAAGGATGATCCGTCATTCAAGATCCCCCATGCACATATAAGACCTATTAACCAAAATTTTCTCCTTTCTATAATTATCACAAATCAAAATATTCCCATGGGTTGCTGACCAAACAAAAGAGCAACCTTCAAAGGGGCAAAAGACTTCCAAATAATGTTGGATGGGGAAGCAACATCCTCGAAAAGAAGCAACTAAGAAGATTGCATATTAAAAGATGGATTATTGGACGATAATACACTTAACCTTAGGGGTATTGGACAATAATGCACTGAACTTTTCTTTTGGACTCTAATACACTAAACTTTGAGGGTATTGGACAATAATGCGCCCGGAACAATTCCGGTGGTAGTTGGTTGACACGGTGGCGGTCCTACTTTGAGGTGTCGTTCTTTTTTTTCAGAAAAAATAAACTAGCCGTTCTGCTTGTGTTTACCTTCTTACATGGAAAAAGTTTTAACTTTTTTGCACGTCATTTTCTCAACCGGCCACGAGGACCGCCACCAAGTCAACCACGACTGGAATCATTATTGTTCAATTTTGTGTACCAAAGATCAAATCTTATTTAGTTATGCAGGTGTTGGGGAAAACAGGCTATACTTGTTGAGGGTATTGGACAATAATGCGCCCGGAACAATTCCGGTGGTAGTTGACACTGTGGCGGTCCTACTTTGAGGTGTCGTTCTTTTTTTTTCAGAAAAAATAAACTAGCCATCCTGCTTATGTTTACCTTCTTACATGGAAAAAGTTTTAACTTTTTTGCACGTCATTTTCTCAACCGGCCACGAGAACCGCCACCAAGTCAACCACCACTGGAATCATTATTGTTCAATTTTGTGTACAAAAGATCAGATCTTATTTAGTTATGCAGGTGTTGGGGAAAACAGGCTATACTTGTGATTATAGTTGGGAGATAGATCAATTACTTGTGTAGGTCAATTTTGGGTGTTTGGTTATTTGTTGTTGCTTACAGTGGGTTGTGTAATTGGGGTTGTCCAATGAGGAGTCCCCTAAAATGGCTTAATCAAGGTATTAAGAAAACTATCCAAAGTGGAATCATCAGCAAACCCAAAATAAATAAACAGAGCCCAAATATTAAACCCTGAAAGTTGCTCTCCGCAATTGGTGTCGGAGCATTTCCATCCATTGCGAGAACATAAAGATTGGGGGAGAGATCTTTCAAAGGTACCTCATTGCACCAATGATCATGCCAAAAGAAAAACAAAATGGTAGAGACATCCCCATAAACATAAGCAACAAGTGCAAAGAGACAATCCCAGCCCTTAGCAACAAACCTCCAAAGATTACGCCACAACTATTAGTGTCATTCACTAGGCGGTACTAAGGTCGTCCACCCAAAACCAATCAACTTCCTCTAAAGATCGCCCTTCATAGATCTCCATAACCATTTCCCCAAAAGGGCCATATTACAAAGCCGTAAATCCCTCCAAGATAGGCTAAAGAGTTAAAGGTCCAAATCTTCTGAAACCCTCCCCCCTCCTTTTTTCCCCTCTCCTCTCCTAACTCTCTCTTTTTTTCACTCTTTTTAGATGGGACCAAGAACGAAGTTCACAATCTTCTCTCTTTATTAATTTGTCAACATACTACAAAGATCATGCCTTGACATGATGTTATTAGCCTATGCAATAGGAACTTAAAAGTCTTGTATTTGGCAATTGAGGATTATCAAACTTTTGGGTGATTTCCATGCTTTTTGCTCAACCATCCTCCCCCTCTCTAGTGTACATTTCATTTTCTGATTCTCATCCATCTCCCATTCTCTCTTCTCTTATTCTTCTATCCCAATTGGCTCCCTCATCCTCCTGTAAATTGATCCCGCATTAATAGCAAACTAGTGAAAGATTTATCTGTTGTTAGCCATCTACAAGACTACAACGAAAAAAACAGAAGCGTATTTTTCATTGGTCTCCGTAAGAATGGCCATTTCAGTTCTTCTCAACTTGAAAGGATGATCACATGATAGTTCACAATTGGAAAAAGGATTCTAGGGTACTGTTGTAGGAATAATAATAATAACGCAGAAAGGGGGAAGAGCAAAAAGGGAATTTGTCAACTAAAACCCTTTACATAACCACAAAACAGAAACAGGAGAATGCGGAACAATTCAAAAGTACAAAGAGAGGGGAAAGAGATTCCAAAATGTCCATAATGACCAGAAATAAGGACAAATGGGGGAGAAGCTGAATGAGAGAATCGTAGCCTATTAAGATCACTGAACAACACATTTGATGACCGGCAAACCATGGTTAAGGTTACATGCATCTCAATATGGAAAAGAACAGCAGAAAACATGAAGAAAGTATGGTTTCCTTTGAGAATAATACTTACAACCATGCCCATAGGATTCTGCCAGTTTATCTCACACCGATAATCGTCCCGAAAATATCTAGCAAACTCTGGTGTATGAACAAGGCATTGTATGGCACTATTCATAAAACAAGTGTTCCCAAGATTTAGAAGCCCAGTGAGACCAGCAGTAGCACCCCTAGTGGTAACACCACTTAACTCTTGGACACTATTGGACTCCCTGGGTGGAGAAGCCAGAGTCTGACTCTGAGAGAATTCCGCGTTGCTGTTTCTGGATACACCTTTCGTCGCTGATAAGCCACCAGCAATAGATAAGCCTGACTTTGAAGGTTCTAGAAGAAAAGAGTTTGATTGTTTCCCTGGAGGCTCATTGGTCTTCGCAGAAGGTGTTACATTATTCAATACCTCAACGAGAATCTGTAGAAATGCAGATGTCAGCCTATACATAAAAATAAATTAGAAAAATTGAAAGATAAGACATTAAATATCATGTTACTACCATGTATTATTTATACAGATTAAGTACTTGAATGGATCGACAAGAATCAACACAGCTATCTGGAGATATACTGTCAACAAAGTTTCTTCTGATATAAGAATTGGCCTGGAGAAAACCAAGTTATAAGAATCACAAAGTTTTTGCAGTTTAATGGTGGGTCAGTCCGTCTCATAAGACCTTCAAAAGGGTCATTCTGATCAATTCCAGTTTAGTAACTACAAATCAGATTAGGAGTGGCTAATTGTATTAACAGGTGCAGGTGTGATCACCACATATACATATAGGTCAGAGTCAGGGTCAACATCAAATAGTCCAACATGCTTGTTACAGAAGACCCATATATATTGGATAAAGCCGAATGTTGTAAATTGAGTAACCTCATTTCAGGTTAGATATGGTTGTCCAATCAGATTTGGTTTAGTTCAGTAGATTCATATATTATGTGCCAAATACAGAATACTTTGTGTGAAAAAGAACTACAGGGCAAAAGATTTCAGAATAAAGCTTTCTAGATAGAGAAAAATTACTGTCCCCAACGTATGAAAGCTACTTAGGATAACAATCTCATGATTTAGTACAGGAGGTTTCATGTTGCAAATAATTTGCAGAAGATGCATATGGAAGACAATATTTGCCCAGAAAAGAACATTGAGAACTATCAAATGTTTTCTTCACAGCAGGGGCATTCAAAAGAGATAGCATGTAGAAATGTAAGGTTATAGAATAAACAATCCCCAGTTTAAAATTGGCCATCTCCCTAGAGCATATTTCCTAATGTAGCACATAGAAACTGCTCAAAAGTGGAAAACAGCAAAGTTTACAGCAGAACGAATAGCAGATACATCTCTCTGTTATTTCTATGATAGATTAGAAATACTCAAACAGCAATGTTTTTTTCTTTGGTAAGAAAAATAATATTCAAACAGCAATCTTACTCGTAACAGGGGGAAAAACCCTCAAACAGAAATCTTAAAAAACCCAAGATAAAGGATATCTGAAATTCCATGCAGATTAACAAAATATGCAGAATTTCAGATCTAGCTTTACAAAATGCACAGAGAACGTTTGACGCAGGCACAGAAAACCTACTTCCTGATCCATCTGTATATTGGCATCATCAAGTGTTTTGTCCATGTCATTTGGCAAAGCATGCTTCTTACGCCCATAAAAGTCATAAATGCGTATCTGAAAAAGGACGAACAGGATTCATAAGTAACAGAAACGAAATTATATGTACATGTAATTTCTAAACACTGCTAATGGGACAGCAACAAACATCATCAGAGAGGGCAACAATCGCATTACCTGCTCTGAATCAAGATCAAAAATCTCCCGAGCTCTTCTGTGAAGCTCCCTGATGGTCTCCTGCAATTTTCAATTTAGATAAATATTAAACAAAATCGCCACAAGCCTTTTCCATATTTCCCAAGTTTTGTTGGGAGTTATGGAGTTGATTAAGAAACCAACCAAATAAGTACACCATCAAAATGATACCTTTTTGCTGATTCTTACAGTAGAACGATCACCTTTTGGTGTTAGAAGTAAATGAAGCCGCAGAGGATATACCTCTACAGCCAATTCCATTTGACTGAGTCCAGAGTTAATTACTTTTCTCGCCAACGTTGGACCTCCTCCATACCTATATCCAGAAAACAGCGAGATGACATGTCTGTCCTTGAAAACTATGACACAGCTAACCTAAGGTATCATGTCAGGAAAGCTATTTGCTTTACAAGCAATCTTGGTTTTAAAAAGCGTGAAGGCGCACTAAGTTGCAAAGGGTCCCAAAGTGAGGACAGCAAGCCTCACAGACGTCAGGTCCACTTTATAAAAGTTCTTAAGGATTGATTTGATAGACAAAACAACGTAGAAGATGACTTCATACGGAATAGCCCTTAAGATCCAACTCTTAGAACTTCCAATTTACAGATTTAGAGGCTTTCGAATAAAACCCTTAATGTACAAATAACAACCATGGGTTGATGATGTTGATTATGAGAGGTAATTAGTACTGCGTTCCAACATAGAGGATGATTTCTTATGCTTATTACAAGTAGCTATATTTTAAGTTCATAATTTTGAGTCAAATTCCATGACATGCAAGAGGCACGACATCCAAGGGGTATGAGGCCTGCGCTTCAATGGGCTATTGGAATTCACCTCACTACACCGTCAAATGGAACCAAAGAAACATCAGCCACGTAAGAGTGGGAAAAATAAAATGCTCATGTGTTCAGACTTATGGAGAACTACTTCTGCTGACCCAGATGCCACAGTTGATCACCTTACACTTACACTCACCTTACACTTACACATATGACCAACAGCTTTCTAATTTTATTTTATTTTATTTTATTTTATATTTTTGTGGGGGGGTGTATAGGGCAAAGGATCAACAAGAAACAGCATTCGAAATCTTCATGGAGAAGTTCAGCCATTGACGTCTGGCAGCAATATAAAAAGCTATATACCATTGTACAGTTACTAGAACGTATAATTCTGCCAAATTTCACAACATAGCATATTTCTATTTGGTTATCTGTGTGTGCAACAGAGAACGCTATGACACTGTCAAGCTAGGTACAAAACAAAATGCTGCAAAATTAACAAATTCATTTTTTTTCTATGTGCACAAGGGATGAGTGGCGAAAAGGTCTAATTGAGATTTTTAAAAATAAGGCCAGCAAATTACCACTGGAACTTCCCCATAATCATGACATGAGTTCTCAAAAGACAAGCACAAGCAAATGGTGTCCTATCATGGGCAATGTCAGTAAAAGGTAAATCTATATCCTCACCTATGCTTTGGTCTACCAACATCGATTTTGGAAATCATGGACATTATAGTTACATTTATAATCCAAATCCGAATCTAGTACCCCCAAAAGTCCCACTACAAAATGGGGTGTGGGAGTCCAATAGCAGTCTACCCCTAGATTAGAGTACTGGCTCCGATTGACCCGAGGTTTTAAATTGATTAATAACTACTACTCCATGGAAAAGTAGAAGAGGTCTGGAGAGGCACTTTGGTTTTTACAAATAAAAGAAAAAGAAGACAATAAAACTGTCCACAAGAAAGTCGCAGTCATGGTCAACAGTTAACATGGTACTGTCTGAAACCATCCAAAGATGCAATTCCAAAAACAGGTCTCCATTGACAGCTAATCCAACCCCCCCCCCCCCGGCTCTCTTTCCCCTCAAAACCTGTGTTTCATCATAACATAACCAGGCAGTCACCCACAAATCCAGCTCTTTATTTTTTTTCCCATTGTTCAAGCCTAAAAACTGGGTACCATATCAAAACTGATCAGTCATCGGAGGTCATACAATTTGAGGAAAAAGGCCTTTACATTCTACTGATTCTCATGTATTGCATGTAAGTCACCAGCAGCTGCTTTAGTACATGAGCATCATTTAGTTTAACAAGACAATAGAACTGCACAGCAACTAAAGATTCACCACAGGACAATGAACATACATATGAAACAAAAACTGATAATTAAACTTTAAAGTAGTTTCTCTAGCTTAATACTTCACAACAGTAACCAGTCAATCACTCCAAAATTCCCAATACTTTTTCTTACTTTCTCAATAGACCACTTTATAAATAAGTGAAACTCCAAAATCAAAAAAGGAGACTAGTCTAAGGCTCCAAGAACCAGCAGAATCCAGAAGTTACTTGTTTGCAGCTAACAATCCTTTGAAGGTTTGTACGAGTTACTGGCAAACTTACCAAGAGTACAACTGATTCCATACTTCCTCTGGCAAAAGAACATAATCACGACCCTCCACTAAAGTGTCATGAAGCTCAGTGTCATGGGAGTCTTTAGGTGCAGAATCATATATCAAATTCTTATTATCAATACTTGAAGGCCGCTGTGAGTTGGAAGCACCAACAGAATCTGAAGTATGCAGCGAAGCATCATTGCCCCCATTCACTTGCTCTTGGTTTACATAATCCAGCCAGTTCTGCCACCATCTGCAAAACAAATAATGTAAGACCCAAAATGACATAATGTTGACAAAAGCAACCAGAAAAGATACTGACATTTCCCTTTGTGCAGTTGACAATACCTATGAGGAAAAGAGACAAATAGAATGAAACCCAAGGGTTGGTTTTCTCACATCAAATCTGAACTTATCTTATGTGGAAGAGTCTAAAGTAGAGTCCATTGATAGATTCACAACAACAGGAAGAGAACACAGCAATGAACCTCTGACCCTCATAGCCATTAATTGCCTCAATGTTAATTTTACACACAAGACAATTGTGCAGTCGATGATGTAGAAAAATCTCCTTGTATCATACACAGCTGATAGAAAGAAGCCATAGCAGGTGAGTGCAGTCCTTACCAAGGGGATTGTTTATGTTTATAATTGAAACACATCTAGAATGCAGGACATAAAAAAAGAAAAAGAAAAAGTAAAGTTTGGGCACTCGTTTCTTTGCCTTTGGCTTTCTATAAATATAATAGGTCAACAAAAACAGATGTCTATGAGAAAATGAAGTTATCATGTATAAAACAACTGTATTGACCAAGAAAAGCCATAAGATGATGTTTGAGGTCACGTCTGATGGCGAAGTGATATGTAAAATGGAGAATATCAAAAGGGAGATGTCACCAATTTTTCTCATTGCATGCTTGAAGAATAGATAATGCAGTTAGCATTTAGTATTATACTATTATAATGCATCGCATGGGCTCAAAGACTACCTAGGATGTTTCTGGGGTGGGGGGTACTGTCTTATCAAATATTCTTATCACCCTTGTTCAAAGTAGAATGTCCAATAGCATAATAGATTCAGTCCATTACAATTACTCGCATGATCTAAAAATCAAAGGGATAAAGAAAAACAACTGTCATATCAAGCATTCTTTCCATCCCAAGTGTAAACCACCCTTGTTCAACATTGCACGGGATTCACTCCATTATATGATATTGAAATGGAAATCCAGGACACATTGGATAAAGAAAGTGTCAAAGACCAACCTCTACCCCATGCTGCATTTGAAGGTCAGGGGGAATGGTTACACTAGCAGTATCTTTTGAACTTTCATGTCTGAAGTTACAAAAACAATATAAAAACACAAGGAATAAATAATAAACTGCAGAATACTTCATTAATAAAAGTATCCCCAAGCACCTTCAGAAAGTAAGGAGAGTAATAAGCACACCTACTTTGCTACCTTCTGTCAACACCATCAATGAGTAAGACATAGACATGAAATTGAACTCCCCCACCCCCCTTTCTCATCCCTCTCTATCCAGCTTACACTTTCAGTCTAAAATCCAAATCTGTCGTACTTCTCCCGTCCACATTCT
This sequence comes from Portulaca oleracea, assembly GCA_029582165.1. NCBI lineage: Eukaryota > Viridiplantae > Streptophyta > Magnoliopsida > Caryophyllales > Portulacaceae > Portulaca > Portulaca oleracea. Next base: position 16,335,626 of record CM055868.1, read on the forward strand.
CAAACAAAGTAGCAATAGCACCAACTTAATATCTGCTTTTATTTATAAGAGATTAAAGGTAACAATTGAATGCTATATTTGCACAAGTTTTTGGCATTATGAATTTGAAACACACCCCCCCCCCCCCGGCGGAGCCAATTGATCAATTTGTTTATTATCAGGGATCTGACATAAGCAAATATCCGACATGTAGATGATATAAATCTCACGAAAACATCAACACACCAAATAAAGTCTAATGAAAAGGTATGAAGAACCCCCAGGCTGCCAGGCAACAAGTCCTAATACAAGCTATCAAAGCAAATGCATTTTTCTCCCAACAAATAATCTAAAAAATGGCATACAAGTGACTCTAATGGCTCTAAAGCCTCTAATGGCTCCCCTGCCCAGTCCATACAGCCTATGCTTATTAACACATTTTTTGCAACAACTCAAGGAAAGCACAAGGAAGTGATGGTTATGCAAAAACGTTTACTGCAAACACTCGCATTTCCACAGCTAAATAAAAAAAAATTAAAAAAAAAACCACCAGCATTCACCATATTCGAGTGTCAAGGGTCTTTTAACCATTGAAAACAGACCACATTTTACCAAATCATTTTCCTTATATTCAAAGGACGCACAAGTACATAAACAAACTAGCTGAAAACCCTAGATTGGTGCTTTTACCATAAACAAAATTGGATTCAAAGTGAACTCAACAGCATAAGTGAGAGTAAACGGAATTAATCCCTAGCTAACAACGGAAAAAGCAAATTTCATCCCAGAGCAACGAAAAAAGAGAAACAAGTAGAGGTTTTAATGAGGGAAGGAAGTGAACCTTTGAGTGATGAGATAGAAAGTGTCGCCTTCTTTGCTTTGGGATTCGGCAGACAATGAGATGTCTCTGATCTTCAACCTCTCTTCTTCCGGCGTCAATGCCGAAAAGCTTGGCGTAGATGTCTCGGTCATATCTCTCTCTCTCGATCAGTAATGGCAGTTGCAACTTGCAAAGCCGGCCGATGATCGGAGTTGGGATCCTTGAAGGGAGATTGGAAACCAAAGACAGGAAGAGCTGCAACGCCCCTTTTAGAGTCGTAAGGCTGGACACAGTAATTGGGAAAGTCCAAGCAATTCTATTTGGGCAAACTTAACAGTCTAGACAGTAGATAATTATTGTGATCAGTGTAGTGTTTTAAACATGACATACTAGTTCTAGTTTAGTGATGAGTAGAAGAGAGTAGGTTCGATAAATTTATTCAGTTAGTTAGGCCCCGTCCTTTTACGTGGTAAGTTGCGGTATGGTAGCACTGGTAAAAAATTAGGTTTGGGTAAATTCGGGTCGGACAAATTCGGACAATGTCAAAATTCGGACGAGAATTCATGTCCAGACCCGGTTTTATTTCGGGTCGAACCAGGTCGGACAATTCGGATGAAGGAAAAATCGGGTTCGGACAATAGAAAAAAGAGAAATTTTATGTCCGAATATTAGGTCAATATCAAAATTCGAACGAAAAATCTATGTCCAGACCCGGTCCCGGTTTTTCCGGGTCGGGTAATTCGGGTCGGACGAAATTTTGTCAACGCTACGGTGGAGTATCATACCACACTGCAATGTTTAATTTTCCACCACACTTCACCATACCAAACCACAATCAATACCAATATATTTTTTCATTTTTTCTTTCTCCTCACTTTTCTCCTCTACTTTTCACATTCTCTTTTTAACTTACCCCACCTATCACAACTCACTAAACTTTTTCAGATTCCACCTCACCGCAACACTACCACATTGCAACCAACCGTATAAAAGAACGGGGCCTAAATGAATTTAATTGATATGAAAGAATATAGATAATTTATATGATGAAATTTTTGAAATAGTATTTTTGACCCAAAAATATAAAACACTACTTTAATTATAATATACGTCTATCTCATGACCTAGTCTAGTAATTGTCACTAACCTAGTTATCTAGGGTTATTAAAACATTGTGCCGATGGTGACAGTTTTTGCTTTCAGAGTAGCTTGTGGTGCAGAGAAAAGTAATGGCACGAAGGAAGGAACAAGGGAATGATTGCCAATGCAATAAAGTTCGAGTTAGATGGTAGAAAAGTGAGACCAAAGAAGAAAACTCAAAACTTATTTTATATCTCCTGCATAGGTTATGGACGAAGAAAAAGTCTCATGCTTTCACCTAGACCTGTCAATATGGGCGGGCGGGCGGGTTACGGGTCGGTCGTATATCGGATTCGGGTAAATACGGGTCAGGTGTATTTCGGGTTCCGGTAAATACGGGTCGGGTGTATTCCGATTTCGGGCGGTTTGGGTCGGGTTTACGGGTCATGACCGCCCTTTTTCTCAGTCACTTACAACTAATAAAATTGATTATAATTAGTCAAAGATACCTATGTAATGTACCATTCCCTTCCAAGTTCGACCACCACGATATGTCATAATTGTATATACATATTACTATACACCTAAGGGACAAAATTTGGCAATCTTCAAGTCTACAAGTATTATGCGGTTTACGTCAACAATCAACGAATAACAGTACTTATGAAATATATAGGGTTTTGCCATGCTAATATACTGAACTTTTAGGGTATTGGACAATAATGCACTGAACTTTGCCCTTGGACAATAATACACTATTTACTGAAAGAGAGGAGAGAGGCGGGATGCAGGAGTTTGAGGGTTCACTGAAAGAGTGAGTGAGTGACAGTGTTAGGGTTTTGTTTTGGTCATTTATTATTTGATTATTTCATTTGTATGTCTTTCTCTACGCATAGCTTTCCAACGCTACCCAATATTTTACTTTTGGGCCTTAATTTTCATGAAATGGACCCTTTTTTTTTTGCACAAGGCCAAAGTAGACAAAACACTTAAAATTAAAGTGTCTGACCCAACGGGTCGACCCAAACCCGACCTGACCCATTTTTTACCGGGTTCTTTGGGTTGGGTCATTTTCGGGTCCGGGGTCAGAATTTCGTGTTCAAAACCCATTTTTTACGGGTCGGTTTGGGTCGAGTTTTCGGGTCGGGTCGAGAATTGTCTGGTCTACTTTCACCTTTATGTCAACAACGGAGCTCATATGAAAATCTAACATTGGATTGAATGTGAAAGAACTAACTAACAATATTAAGTCTTTCAATTCTATCAATAAGTGGATAAGGAAAGGGTGCTTGATAGGGAAATGTGACTCTTTGACAAACATATGGTAGTCCTGAAAGAAGTAACGGTAGAAATTCAAGTAGCTGGAGTTGCAGAAACCTTAACTCACAAACCCGTTCAAGCTTGAGTTTACGACCTGCCTTTTCAAGCAAGGAAGGAAGAAAACTTTAAGACGATGCAGATTCAATTAGGCTTTCATGAAGCTGATGACTCGCAGGAAAGTGGTTGGGCAAAATCTTTAAGGATCAAAGCCATAATGGATTTATATGAACCTTTTCCAAATGATATTTGTATTAGAACTACGAAAGGGCGAGAATTGTGGCTGGATGTAAAATATGAAAGGTTGCCTGTGATATGTTATTTCTATGAGCAAAGACTGGGGGGAAAGAAAAAAGGTGAAGGAGGAGGGGTAAGGGTAAGGATAGGAGGTGGAATTTTAGAATGGTGATGGGATGAATGCATCGCCTTGAAATCCAAGGAGGAGACTCTCAAGTTTAAGAAACGCCAAAGGGAGTAAATGAGTAGCCAGCAAACTTGTCTTCTAGCAAAAAAAATTACCAGATCCAAGGCCAGAACTGAGTATTGAACAGGTTATCAAAAGCCTAGCTAGGGCTAGCGTGGATAGGAAACATGCATATAGAGAAAGGGGACAGATGGAGGTGAAGGGGAAGGATACCACATGAGAAAAATAAAACATAGTTCAAGCAACACTCATAGGAGGATGAACAAATAGGAACCGCAGGCAACAATGTAGGATGCAATGAAACTGAAGCAAACAGTGATGGTACCAAATGGAAAAGAATTCAAAGAACAAAAAACTACAACAATTCTATTGTGATGGAAAGTTTCGGAAAGCAACAAGATTAACGATCCTAAGAAAGTGAAAGAGGAGGAAGAGGAGATGTCATATGCCAAACGAGCGATGGTTGTCTCACAATCCCGCCAAACACCATGAGGATTTAGCTTAGAACTATTGTGGGTTAGGGAACCTATGGTCTTCTTATTAGAGATAAAAAAAGGAGTGAGAAATAGACAAAGTTAAACAATGTATCAGGTAGAAATGATGTTTTTGTGAGTTCAGGGAGAAGGGAAAGTAAGAAGGGGTGGGCTTGCATTATTCTGGAATGATAACCTTGACCTAGAGCTAGGGGTGTTCATGGATCGGGTACCTGAACAAATTGGATAATTGTTTCGGGTACTCAAAACTTCGGGTCGGTCATGCCCTCGAATGGTAACAGTAACTGAAAGTTTCGGGTATCCGAAAAGTTTCGGATCGAATACCGGTTAACCAAAAGACTCGATTAATTCTAATTTTATTAGTTTTCACTTTTTATTTTTATATTTAATTTGTAAATTTGTAATTAAAGCCACTAATTTTATTATTATTTGAAAGAAAGTTAGTCACACTAATACATTTTAATTTCGGGTAATTCGGATAATTCGCTTTTATTATTATTTTTATTATTATTTTAATTTCGAGTAATTGGGGTACCCGATTCTGGCCAGGAGTCTACCCGTATCCAAACCAATTACCTGAATTTTTTTTCAGTTCGGGTACCCGACCCAAATAAAATCAATTTTTCAGTTCGATACTCGGAAGTTTTGACTAGGTAACGGGTTTTCGGATCAGGTATTTTAGGGAAAGTTTTTTTGAATAACCCAACCTAGAACTAGAACAAAGTCTCTCAATCACATTGAAATGGTTTATCATACTGACATTATGGAGCTAACCTAGAGAACAGTCAACATTTACGAGTACCTTGAGGAAGAATACAAGGAGAAGATAAGGGAGTTGATGCATACTCGTGCTTGAGACAACCTATCATATGTGTGCATTGGCGATTTCAACGCTATAGCTCTTGGGAATCGAAGGATATTAGAGTGAGCTTTGGTGATGCTTGAGTTAGAGAGGATGGGGGATGTTGAATTCGAACCCGGAAAACAATCTTGAACCCATGGACTTGGGATAAAGAAAATCCACCGCCCAAGAACTCCAACCCACCAAAAATTTGCTAAAGGCTAGGCCACCACAAATCCATAAAGGGAGGACTTGCAACACCACCATTGATGAAATGGACAAAGTAAACACGATTTTGAGAGAGGAAGAGAAAGTAAAGAGCTTCTTCATTCATTCATAAACAACCAACTACTTATTCCTTCTAAACGGCAAGTATTTATGGAGGCATTGAGGTGGAAGAAGACTTGCGTGAAATTACAAAAGGGTCCTTTTAATGAGGGGCATTATAATTCACAAGGGGGAGGGGAAAAAGAGGAAACTAAAAAATAGGAGGGAAACAAAAAGGAGGAAAAATCGGTTGATATCCAATTTTCCCATGTTCGTCGCGGGCGCGACGCTTTAAAAAACCCAGACCCTCGCGGCCGCTACGATAGCGTCACGAGTGTGACACTGCTCTGGAGATTGGATCAAATATTGCCAGTAGGGTGGAGGGGGGTTGCGGGCGCGACATGGGTTTTTCACGGCTGCGACACAGGAGGTCGCGGGCGCGACTAATGACGATTCTTGAGTTGCGAGTTCTCCTTGTTCCCACGTTGCGACCGTGACCCAGATCGTCGTTGGGCGCGACGCTGTCTTCAGCTTCAACTCTTGAGGAGAGTTGTCGCGGGTGTGACGTGAGATTTTATGACCGTGACTCTGGTTGCCGAGTCATGTCATGGGCATGACGATCACAGTCATGGGGGTGGCGCCCCTGTTTGCCGGTACTTCCATGCTCATTCCTTGGCTGATTTCCATCCCGTTTCTTAATGAGCATAAGGGCCTCAAAATTAGACCTGTCAATTCGGTCGGGCGGACAGTTTCAGGTCGGTCGTATATCGGGTTCGGGTAAATACGGGTCGTGTGTATTTCAGGTTTGAGAAAATACGGGCAGTGTATTTCGGTTTCAGGTCAACCCAACGGGTTATGATTGCGACCTTTTTTCATTTTTTCTTTTTCAAAAATGGTCTCTAAATACTACTTTTTGTACAATATATATAATAAAATATGATCATCTTCTGGTAACGATAGATTATTGTAACTATTTTAACTTAAATAAGAGAAATAACAAATAAATAAGTTGCGCTTATAGTTTATTAGTTAAAAATTTCAATGCAAAGTCACAAATTTTAATAAAGTTCAACTCAAAAAGTTAAATTTTCGGGTCAAACGGGTGGGTTGGGTTTGACCCGCTAATTTTCGGGTTCGGTGTACTTCGGGTTTAGTTGAAAAAATCGTATTCAAAACCCAGAAATTTCGGGCGGGTTCGGGTCGGGTTATCGGGTCAGTCAAAAATTTCCAGGTCTACTCAAAATACTTCCGGGTCAGACCCGGGTTAATCTTCCTTGGTGAGGAAATTCCCAAAATATCCTTGAGGTTGACTTTGATCGTTAGGAGCCCAAAAGGAAGTCAAGTTTGGCTTTGTTAACTTATTTGTGCCGAAGGAATCCCGGGAACCTCATGAGGCTCGAGAATGGTCCCCTTGAGGACCACAAGCAATATCCCTTGGTCCGGGATCCTCTTTGAAGTGTCTCCTGCACCCCTTCTTAAAAGTAAAAGACTCATCCACGTCTTCGGGGTCTTGGGAGGGTGAGTCACTAATGATTTGGATTTGGCGGGTCCCACCTTGAGATACTTCATATTCTCGCTCTTGAAAAAGAGTTGACCTCAACTCTTGGAAGTAATAAAGGAGGTACCCTCCATGACCGGGCACCCAGGGACGGATTTTCTTCAAGGTTCGATGTGGTGCTGCACTCGGAATCCAACGCCTCCCGAAAAGATGGCGAACCTCAGAAAATGAGGTGGTATAGGTGTAGCCTTGGAATCTCGTTGAGTGAACCCCACCTTGCATGAGCTTGTTGAATTCCTCCACGTGTTTATCAAAGGGAAGCTCATCCTCGGGAGGGTTCCCCATAGGAGTCTCCAACCTGTCATCACCTTGATCAACACCATGAGACACCTGGAAAGCCAAGATGTAGCCGTCATTGTTGTAGTGCAAGTCGATAGGAGGCTTGTTGGTTAGGGGTAGGAAAAGGAATAGAGGACGGGGGTCTTTTGTGGTGCTTTGGGACACTCACTCTCGCTAGGCTTCCCGTGTGGCAAAGACAAAGCTAGGGATCGCTCGTCCGGGTCATGGGTACTCTCATCCCGTGTTTCTCTCAAAAGAAGGTTTCTCTTCTCACTACCCACCCCAGGTTGTATCTCTTGTGGAGTTAAGGGGCTCAAGGTAATCCTTTTTGGGCCGAGGGTGAAGGAGTAGGTGTTGACTAGGCCATCGTGAACGACACACCGATTCAATTGCCACAACTGCCCCAAAAGTATGTGACAAACGCTCAAAGGTATAAAATCACGAAGCACGATGTCAACATAATCAAACCCAATGGACAATGAAACAAGGGTGTGTCGGGTTACCTTGAGGCTGTTGCGATCGCCTACCCATTGGAGGGTGTAGGGTCGAGGGTGTAGAGTGGTCGGGAGACAGAGCTTCTGGATCATGGAGGTTGACACGACATTGGCACAACTGCTGCTGTCGATGATGAGATCCCATTCTTGGCCGTTAATGGTGCACCAGGAGTGGAAGAGCATCTCCCCTTAGCTCTTGTCTAGAGAGGATTCATGGGCATGCGAAGACCTCTTCAAGACAAGAAACTCACCGACAACTGGTGGGAGATCAACCACCTCATCGCTACATTCTTCGCTTGGGGAAGCGACTTCTTCCATGCGAGCTTAACCTCCTCATCAATCTCCTCAACCTCTTGCAAGGTAAAAGTCCTCCTAGTGGGGCAATCGGCTTGAAAATGACCATAGCCTAGGCATCGATAGCATTTCTTGCCCTCGAATCTCGGGAGAAGTCCTTGTGGAGAGGGGAGGGAGATGCCTTTGTCAGTGTCATTTTAGGAGGGAGCGGCAGACTTCAGAGTTGCGAGGGGGTTAAAAAGAGGTAAACGTAAGGGTGTAGGCATAGGAGGAAGAGGGTTACGATCATGGGCCTTGGGGAGGTCCTCTCATTCCTCCTACGCTCAACCTTAAGAGCTAAGTTGCAAAGTTTATCCAAGGAGTAGTAGGGCTGGATTTCAATCCTCTCGTCAATAGCGGGGTCAACCCATTCAAGAACCTCATGGTGGTTTGTTCCTCAGGTTCCTAAAGGTCACTCTTAATGAGGAGTTGCTTAAACTCCTGGATGTACTCGCTCACACTCCTCTTCCCTTGTATAAGGGCGAAGAGTCTCCTCATGACGTCCTGCTTGTAAGTTCTCAGCAAAAATCGCTGGTTCATCAATTGTTTCAACCTCACCTACGAAGTGATCCTCGCTCGACCCTCCTTGACCCGTTGTGCTTTTACATTCTCAAACCAAAGCGATGCAGTTTTGGTGAGCTTCAGACTGGCGAGTTTAAACTCCTTTTTGCTGTTATATTCCTTGGTGTCGAAGATCCTATCCAGCATTTGGGCCCACTCAAGATATCTTCAGGGTCGATAGAGCCATCGAACTCGGAAATTTCAATCTTGACATCAGGGAAATCTTCTCGTGGGGGTCTTTCGCCCGTCTCCCGTCGACGATAACGCTGAGGGGAGCCTTTATCATCGTCACTCGACTCAAAACTGGTAAGAGGACGGATAGGTCATGGGGTTGATCTCTTACGCTCTCCACGAGGTCGGGCTTGGAGGTGTGCGACAATGTTATTCACTTGAGTCATGAGGGCCTCAAGATTTCATTCGATAGAAGAGATGCCATTTTCCATGACCGGGCCTTGAGACCTTTGGCAGTGGTTCAACTCTTCTTGATTTGGATTAACTTCATCCATCTCAAGAAGGGGGAAATGAGATGGTATGTGTTTGGGTAATTTTGTGGAGCTTGGGGGTTTTCTTGTAGCTAGGTTGTGTTTGGGTTCGGGTTCTTTATGTTTTCATCACCCATTTGTGTCAACAACAACAACACCCTAACAACAACAAACACAACACCACCAACAACAACAACAACCACAACAATGGCAACAACTCAAACAAAACCAAACATAACACCACAATAACAAAACTACAACTTCAACACACTTGGAAGGTTCACAGGGGATGGAGGTTCCCAATTTCAACAAGAATAACAACTTAGAAATTGAAACCTAACTATGAATTTAAAATTAACTTAAGCAAAACCCTAACCTTATCTCTAATACCAGATGAAGGATACCAAGGTGGGCTTCGATGATGCTAGAGTTGGAGAGGATAGGGGATGTTGAGTTCGAACCCAGAAAACAACCTTGAACCCGATATGGACTTGGGATAAAGAAAATCCACCACCCAAGAACTGCAACCCACCAAAAATTTGCTAAAGGCTAGGCCACCACAAACTCCATAAAAGGGAGCACTTGCAACACCACCATTGATGAAATGGATAAAGTAAATAAGATTTTGAGAGAGGAAGAGAAAGCAAAGAGCTTCTTCATTCATACATAAACAACCAACTCCTTCTTCCTTCTAAACGTCAAGTTTTTATGAAGGCATAAGGTGGAAGAAGACTTGCGTGAAATTACAAAAGGGTCCCTTAAATGAGGGGCATTATAATTCACAAGGGGGAGGGGTAAAAGAGGAAACTCAAAAAAAGAGGGAAACAAAAAGGAGGAAAAATCGACTAATATCCAATTTTCCCAGGTTCATCGAGGGCGCGACGCTTCAAAAAACCCAGAGTGTCACGGGCGCTTTGACAACGTCACAAGCGTGACACTCCTCTAAAGATTGGATGCCAGGAGGGGGGGGGGGGTTGCGGGAGAGACTTCAAGATCGCGGGCGCGACATGGATTTGTCGCGCCCGCGACTCATGAAGATTCTTCAGCTGCGAGTCCTCCTTGTCGCCACGTCACAACCTTCACCCAGATTGTCGCGGTTGTGACGTTGTCTTCAGCTTCAACTCATGAGGAGAGTTGTCACGGTCGTGACATGAGATGTCACGATCATGGCTCTAGTTGCCGAGTCATGTTACAGGCGTGACAATCACAGTCACAGGTGTGGCGCCCTTGTTTTCCGATACTTCCATGGTCATTCCTTGGCTGATTCCCATCCTGTTTTGTGATGAGCATGTGTTCGGCCTCGTTTCGAGCCGAATTTCTTCTCTTTTATAGGGTATATTTGCTTGTTTTAACCCCTATTTATATATTAGATATAATGATTTGGTGTTTTGTAGGAAAATAAAGAGTTAGAAGAAGTTTGGGCTTAATTGAAGGTTTTTAGGGAATCCCGAGCTATTTCCCGAGTCAAACCAAGTCAACCCGAGCCGAGATCCGAGTCAAACCAAGTCAACCCGAGCCGAGAGCCGAGGCGAAACCGAAGTCGGAAATTCCATATCAAGATTGGCGCAAGCAGAACGGTACAAACTCAAAGGTTTGAAATACGTGTGCCTTCACCCTTTGGGTCATAACTCCTTCGTTACAACTCCGATAGGTCTGAAATTTTGGGAGCTTAAAGTATACACCGAGAGCTTTCCATCGATATCTTACGGGCCTAAAACGGAGTTCGGATGAAGAAGTTATGCGCGTTTGAAGTCGGCAGGGAAAAACTGCCCAGAACGCTGGCTCGCCCGAGCCAGGCTTCTGGGGCAACAAAAACACCAGCCAGGCGGCCGCTTCGCCCGAGAGCGGAGGGTGGCTCGCCCGAGCCACTGTTCAATGTGCAGCAGCGTCTTTGCGATTTGTCCTAGGGTTTTGGGTTGTATTTTTCCTTCTTCTATAAATACCCACTTGTATTAATCTAAATTATAAATTAGCCTAGGTAGTTTAGGAGTAGAATTAGATTTATTGCTTTCCTTTATTTGCTTTAATCTCTCTTTAATTGTTCTTCAAATTTTCAATTGTTCTTCATTGTTCTTCAAGCTTTCATTGATTTCTAGCATCTGTATTCAAACTTTCTCAAGCTTTCTCAATTCAAGCAAGTTTCCATTGAAGTTTTACAAGCTTTCTCTCTCTTCTCTCTCTCTCTCTCTCTCTCTCTCTCTCTCTCTCTCTCTCTCTCTCTCTATAGTTGCCATTGTTGACTTGTTTTCCAAGCTTTATAGTGTTAGCCACAATCAACTCCATTTTTAGTGGGGAGGAGGGTCAAGGAACTCCAATTCTACTTACTAGTGAGAATTTGGGGGATTCTTGGTAATCCAAACCACAATTTCTTGTTTGTTCGGGGGAAATTCAAGTGTAGATTGAAGGTTTATTGAAGATTAGTCATCAAAGGTATAATTTCTCATTCCCAATTTCATTGTTCATTCATTATCTTCATTCATGCCTTTTAATTGCTTTCATCTTTAAGTGCTTTCTTTATTGCTTTCTTTTAATTGTTTTCTTTATTATTATCATGTCTATGTTAGATTTAAATGCTTTCTTTACATAATTTATCGCTTTCCGCACTTGAGAAAAACTCATTTACACGAACCGATTACCTTAATCAAGCCTCACACCCATCCCTGTGGACCGACATCCCTAACTTATAAAACCACAAAAATTACAACCGAACAATGGCGCCGTTGCCGGGGATGGCGTTATTTGGTAGATTAGGCTATTGGTTTGTGTGTACATAGTTTATTGCTTTCTCGATTATGCTAGAAAAAATGTAGCGAAAAAAAAATTGAATATCGAAAAAAAAAGTGAGAAAAGAAAAGAAAAAAAAATAGAAAATTAGAAAAATAGAAAAAAAGATAGTTATGGATAGTCCCCAATTCCCTCAATTTGAGCATGAAATATTTTGGAGGTATTTTGCTAGATTACATGATTATCGTGCTCAATGTGAATTGTATGGCATTTTTTATGATACATTATCTCTTTTGGGAATTGTTAGTGAGGGTGTGAATTATGAGACCCGAAACCTTTTAGATTATTACGGGTTTTCTTGTTTAGGTGAAGAAAAAGCATGGGAGTTACTTGAATGGTTGTCTAGGGAATCCTATGAATTTGAGGAACAAAATGTTAGTCCTAGCTTCCAACCTCCTTATGCACCACCCTTTGGGACCGAAACTGAACAATCATGTGAATACCCCGTGTATGTTGATGATCAATCTTATGATGGGGGATATGAGGAAAATCATATGATCTTTCCCAAAGTGCCGATGTTGAGTCTCCTTCCGTGCTCCTTGTGTGATTCGTATCATAGTTCAATTTCTTGTTTGCAAGCTACTGTGGTTTCCTTCAAGGCGTATAGAAAAATTATGTGCGAACATGAATGAGTATATGCGTGAATTTGTCCATGATAGTAATCAAAGGGTAGTAACTCCTTCTTCACAAATGGTTGATTCGAATGTTGAAATAGGTCATTCATCGTCTTTGAGTCCTGAAATGCATGTTGATTCTGCTGTGTATGATGAGGATGATGACTATTATAACCGACCATGCCTTGGACTACTTAGTATCCTTAGCTCCAGCCCCACCTAATGAGCATGAGGAACATAATGATTTTGTGTGTGATGATGTAGAATTAGTTGAAAACATGCTAGATGATGAACTATTGTCCACACCCTTGTCCATGCCTTTATGTGAAGAAAAGATTGAGTTTAGTGAATGCCATGATGTAATTGAGCATAATCTTGTTGAGAGTGAAATTGAATCTGTTGTGATTGAATGTGTTCTTGATAACGATTTGTTAACTTTCATTGAGGATCATTGCATTAGTGAGGCATTAGCTACCCTTGTATGTGAGTCCATTGATGTGCATACCTGTGATGATGAGCATAATTCTTTGGGGATTGATCATGATTGTTTGAACTTGGTTGTTGATGATGATGCTTTTGATGATGACATGCTTTATGAGTCATTCACGATGAGTTATGACCCTGAACCTTCCACTTTCACTTTTGATGTTACTTTGGATGATGCACCTTTGTCTTTTGATGTTGATAGTTCTTCTAGTGAGTCTGATATTGATGAAGATGAAGATGTGCTTGTGTGTGATGTTGGGAGTGTTGTGATGTGGTCTAACCCTGCTTTCCTTATCACCTATTGACGATTGTGATGATTATTTGGATGAGAGGTGATTTGGAATTTGTGATTGATGAAAATTGCATGGAAATTGAGTTTGAACCATTGTTTGCATCCAAGTCTTCGCATGAGCATGTTCGAAATGTGTTGTATTGCCTCCTTCCGTTGATTTGTATACCCAATCTCCATTTACGAGTCAACGGAGGATCCATTTGTCATGTCTTCTTTCACCGTGCCTAGAAAAGTCTTGTATATTCATGAATTTCATCGATCTATGACTTTTCTAAGGCATTTGATAAATTGTTAAGAGCACTAATGTATGTTTATGTGCTATTGCGAGTGTGCTCTTACCACCACCATTCTGAGATGCATGAGAGCATGCATGATTTGTTACTCAGGTCGTTGAATCGTTCTAACATGATGACCGATATCTTGAGGTGAGAAGGGTGAATTTCTTGATAAGATGCCTTTGAGGTAATATCCTTCCTCACCCTTCTTGTATAATTAGTGAGTTGGTCTTTCTTTTCTTCTTTTATTTTATTTTCTTTTTGTGTGTGTCATGTTCTTTTATTTTGGGGTGCTTACTTACCTTCTTCTGTTTCCTTTTTGTTGTCACGACAACCTATTTGTTTTGTAGTGGGTGGGTTTTATGTATTACGATTTTCGATTCTAAGAAAAGAAAAAAAAAAAAGAGTCGTTTTGTAAATATTTTAGTTTGTTTTCTTTGTTCATTAGTCCTTAGTGTCTTGTATAGTTTGTTTTCCTTTTGATCTTGCATGTGAACCATCACTCATAGTATGCTTTTCTTGTTTATTTCTAACCTTGGTGTGATGTTCCTTGGATCGTGGATTGAGTGCTTTTATTGAAAATTCAGGTAACCTCTTTCCACCCTCTCTTTATGTGAATATATCGATAATTCATGATGCTTGATTTTCTTTTTGGGTGGCGAACCCCTTGAGTGTGAATGTTGGATATATATTGTTGTTGGAGCCGTGTGGGCTCGGGTCGCCACCGCTTTTTATGTGATAAGTGTTTTATATATATGTTTTTGTTGGTTTTCTACCTCACTTGTGACACTCTTCTTCTCACAATGGGGACATTGTGATGTCTTGTGTTGGAGTGGGGGTGATATCTTTTATTGTTCATGGATAGATTACCTAGTTTTGAGTCTTTGTTTTTGTTTTTCGTAGTTTGTGTCTAAAAATTGAAAATTCTGTGTGTGAAAAGAAAAGAAAAAGGGAAGAAATGTTGTGAAAAACCCAAAAGTTGTTTTTCTTTTTGAAGATGTTTCCATTCACAGTTGTGTAGATAGTTGTCTAATCAGTTGATTCAATCAGTTAGAAGCGGCCGGTATGAATAATGATGGGCCTTAGGAAGGATTTTTGCCATGACTTATCTCTATTAGACCTCTACATGGAATGGGAAAGCGGAATCCTCAAATCTTACACGCTTTGACTGTGTCTTCTTACCTAAGTTAGACGGTTTTAGTTGTTCAATTGCTTAAGCTCTTAACTAATGCATTAAATAATTATTGTCGGGCCTACCTTCATGGGTTGGTTTGGGTGGATCGGCACCCTATGCCCCTTAAGTGCAATGACTCACGTATGGAGAAACCCGGAGGAGGTAACCCTTTGCGAAGGCGGTGCTTAAATCATGAAACCCACACAAACGCTCTAAAAGATACAAAGCGGATTGAGTAGAAATAAAAGAGCGTAGGTTTTGAAAAAGAAAGAAAAGAAAGCAAGAAAAAGAAAAAAGAGTTGAGCAAAATAATGGTAAGAAAGAGAAAGTAAAAAAGAAAAGAGCAAAGTAAGAAAAAGAAAGAAAAGAGAGCAAAGTAAGAAAAAGAAAGAAAAGAGAGGGTAAAGAAAAACCAAGAGTGAAGTAGGATAGATAATCCGAGCTTGAGCATCGTAACAACTCGATTGTGCAGTTTAGGATAGGAAGGACCGACTAGAGCCCACTTGCACATATGCACGAGGTGATTTGCTCATCGAAGTGTTTTGGTTCAAAATCTCAAAGATTGGCGCTTTCCAACCTTCGTGTCTTAATTTGTTTATACTTGCTTCTTCCAATTGATTGTTGAGGCGGGTTTGGGAACTAGGTGCATGATTGGGGACGGAATATCTTCTTTGCTTTTGTTTTGTTTCGTTTTTGGTTTTCATTTCTTTTCTTTCCCTCTTTCCTTTTTCTATGGCTTTTGTGGTCTAGTTGCTATAAACCCTCACGAGACCTACCTCGTCCACCCGGCCACGGGGTTTAAAGGGCTTGATGCATGTGCTAAATGCATCCGCGATTCTTGCGAAAGTGAGTTAGGTTTTTAGTTTTTCTTTTTAGTCCTTTTCTTCGTTTTTAGTTTGCTCGGGGCGAGCAAACCCTTGTGTTGGAGTGGTGTTCGGCCTCGTTTCGAGCCGAATTTCTTCTCTTTTATAGGGTATATTTTCTTGTTTTAACCCCTATTTATACATTAGATATAATGATTTGGTGTTTTGTAGGAAAATAAGGAGTTAGAAGAAGTTTGGGCTTAATTGAAGGTTTTTAGGGAATCCCGAGCTATTTCCCGAGTCAAACCAAGTCAACCCAAGCCGAGATCCGAGTCAAACCAAGTCAACCCGAGCTGAGAGCCGAGGCGAAACCGAAGTCGGAAATTCCATATCAAGATTGGCGCAAAACAGGGGAACGGTACAAACTCAAAGGTTTGAAATACGTGTGCCTTCACCCTTTGGGTCATAACTCCTTCGTTACAACTCCGATATCTTACGGGCCTAAAACGGAGTTCGGATGAAGAAGTTATGCACGTTTGAAGTCGGCAGGGAAAAACTGCCCAGAACGCTGGCTCGCCCGAGCCATCTGCTGGCTCTCCCGAGCCAGGCTTCTGGGGCAACAAAAACACCAGCCAGACTGGCTCGCTCGAGAGCAGGTGGCTCGCCGAGCCACTCTGTCGCAGACGCGTGCTGCGATTTGTCCTAGGGTTTTGGGTTGTATTTTTCCTTCTTCTATAAATACCCACTTTTATTAATCTAAATTATAAATTAGCCTAGGTAGTTTAGGAGTAGAATTAGATTTATTGCTTTCCTTTATTTGCTTTAATCTCTCTTTAATTGTTCTTCAAATTTTCAATTGTTCTTCATTGTTCTTCAAGCTTTCATTGATTTCTAGCATTTGTATTCAAACTTTCTCAAGCTTTCTCAATTCAAGCAAGTTTCCATTGAAGTTTTACAAGCTTTCTCTCTCTTCTCTCTCTCTCTCTCTCTCTCTCTCTCTCTCTCTATAATTGCCATTGTTGACTTGTTTTCCAAGCTTTATAGTGTTAGCCACAATCAACTCCATTTTTAGTGGGGAGGAGGGTCAAGGAACTCCAATTCTACTTACTAGTGAGAATTTGGGGGATTCTTGGTAATCCAAACCACAATTTCTTGTTTGTTCGGGGGAAATTCAAGTGTAGATTGAAGGTTTATTGAAGATTAGTCATCAAAGGTATAATTTCTCATTCCCAATTTCATTGTTCATTCATTATCTTCATTCATGCCTTTTAATTGCTTTCATCTTTAAGTGCTTTCTTTATTGCTTTCTTTTAATTGTTTTCTTTATTATTATCATGTCTATGTTAGATTTAAATGCTTTCTTTACATAATTTATCGCTTTCCGCACTTGAGAAAAACTCATTTACACGAACCGATTACCTTAATCAAGCCTCACACCCATCCCTGTGGACCGACATCCCTAACTTATAAAACCACAAAAATTACAACCGAACAGCATGAGGGCCTCAAAATACTTCCGAGTCAGACCTGTGTTGACCTTCCTTGGTGAGGTAATTCCCAAAATACCCTTGAGGATGACTTTGACTGTTAGGAGCCCAAAAGGAAGTCAAGTTTGACTTCGTTGCCTTATTTGTGTAGAAGGAATCCCGGGAACCTCATGAGGCTTGGGAATGGTCCCGTTGAGGACCACAATCAATATCCCTTGGTCCGGGATCCTCTTTGAAGTGTCTCCCTCACCCCATCTTGAAAGGAAAAGATTCATCCATGTCTTTGGGGCTTTCGGAGGGTGAGTCACTAATGATTTGGATTTGGTGGGTCCCAGCTCAAGATACTTCAGGAATGTGCCAACAATGTTCAATTTACCGAGTACTCAAGCCAAGTTAATACAATGATTAATGACTTTGGTAGAAATCTACTTAATCAGTGATCGAATGGTTCGATCACAATCGTATTAGATGGTCCCACAAGGTCACACAAGTCAGTGACTTAAAGGCAATGTGTATGTGGAAAAAGGTCTGGGACCATACAAGATTGAACCGAGGGAAGCGCGGAAGCCGATGGTGGGGAAAACCAGCCACCACAATCTGTGGTGGTCCTGCCACGGTCCATGGTGGACCACTATGCAATAGTTTTGTCTCCTATTTCCCACCATGGTCCATGGAATGGTACTGCGGTCTACGGTGAACATTAGGCGCGTGTTCCACATCAGAAGATGACCTCTTCCCCTACTTTTCTCTCCCCTATATATATCAAGCCCATGGGTTGCCAAAGAGTGTCTTTCAATCCCATGAAGCCCATTTTAAGGGTAATATCATTTTTGGAGATTTTGGGGAACTGGGAAAACTTTCTATGAGAAAGCTTCTAGTTTAGGACTACGAGGGTGATTCCTTGAGGTCCTAGAGTTGGAAAGATGGAATATACTTGATACAGTCCACATGCTCATATGATCTTGATTGGATCGAGATCAGGCGGTCTAGCAGTCGGTGTTACAAGTGCTGTGTGGACTGTTGTGGAGGTCTCCTATTTTGGAGACTTTCCACTCGGAGCCCGGCGTGACGCATTCATAGACGAAGAGGCGCGCTCAAGAGTTGATGGTTGGACGAGGCTTATCTGTTTGAGAGACTACCAGGTAAAGAGTTTCTGCTATCTGTTTTCTTTCCTATTATTATTGTTTTGAGTTACGTTAGATTAGGAGAAGTCCTATGGGTTAGAAAAACTTTCGCCCCTAATTTGGGTGGCCTAATTAGATTGGGCCCTCCACCCTTGTGGCCTAGATAAGATTTGGGCCCAAGACCCCTCTTAATCCATCAACGGTATCAGAGCCACATATAACATGGTGTAGTTTTTGGTGGTTTTCTCTCTCATGTTTTCAATTGTTTAATTTATGTTAGGTTGCTAGAATTTATTTATGCCCTTTGTCTTGATGGATATGATCTGATAAGATGTTTTCATGCTAGAATTAATTGTTAATTTGGCATGTTGAAAAATCTTAACCTGGATTGTTATTGTAATGATCTTGTTTATTTGATAAACCTCGGTGATAATTGATTAAATGTTGGGTTTTGGACGTTTGTTTGTTTTCCCCCCTTTGCGATCACTTGTGGCTTATTGGTTAAGCTGAGGATGGTCATGGCCATGACAACTATTGGTCAATTGATTTGCAGCTTGAGTTTTCACCTCTTGTTTTGACAAGGGGTCTTAAACACGACACTAAGTGATGTATGCAAGGCCCTAAGATCAAAGTATCGACCTCACAGTACACCACATTAACACAACTCGCACACAATCTGGCCTCAAAACAGAGAATCAAATGCAAATACACCCAACAGTACTCAAAACAGAGAAACAACTATAACCTCCTCAAAACAGAGCACAAACACCAAAGCACAAATGGATGAAATGGATGATGATAAAATGATGATCGGATGGACAAACTTACAATCAAACAGTAGCCGAAGATAGTCTTGAGGCTCGAGTTGATACAGACCCACCACAGCTAGAACTCTAAGGGCAATGGGCTGGATGACCTCAATGGATACAGGCACACTACCATCGAGATTACCAAGCTCTACACCCACCACAAGGATTGCCAAATCCTTGCTACCGTAGTAGAATTAACCAAAGATGAGAGTTTAACATCACTCACAAATAAGAGGCTCAATCAAGGCACTCAAAATGCTATTAATTTCACTGATAGATGATGACCTCAAGCTGCCGATTACAAGCTATATAAAGCTAGGGTTGAGCTGGATGATTAAGGGTTTCCCCTTGCTCAAGAAACTCACTAATTAAGCATTAAACTACTTAACTAACTTAGTACGCTAATTAAGCCTCATTACAAACTGGATAACATCAAAATAAAATGAAATAAAACCTAACAAACGCGTTGTCTTTATTACAAACGGTTAAATCACCTCACAAGCTGGAAATGGCCTCAACAGCTCGGAAGTGAGTCTTCATGGAGGACCTCAATGCAGGATCACCTCACAGAACTGGAATATCCTCAACAGTTCCAGAAGTGATGTCTTCATAGAGGACCTCAGAACTAGCAAACATCTTCACTGAGCTGGAAAGTCCTCAACAGCTCTTGAGTGAAGTCTTCAAAGTACTGGTGAGGACCTCAATCCAAAGATATGGAATTGAGAAATAGCCTCACTGGTTGGCTGCTGCCGTTGGTGATGATGCTGCTATTGTTGGACGACCTCATGACTTGTTGGACCATCATAAAGCACTCTTGGATGTCAGTGTTTGACGTGGTTGATGATGGCCTCAATGCTGATGTTTGTGATGTCGTTGCTGCTCCTGATGCTGGTTCTGATGGAGGACCTCCATCATCCTCCCCAGGTTGAGGAAAGTTTGTCCTCAAACTTGGAAGGTCTTCATGCTCTGGAAAGTAAGGCCTCAAATCTGCAACGTTGAATGTAGCACTGCCTCCATAGACTTCAGAAAGGTCTAACTTGTAAGCATTGTCTCCAATCCTCTCTTAGCACTTCAAAAGGACCATCTGCTCTTGGGGTCAATTTTCCCTTCCTCTTGCTTGGAAATCTATCCTTCCTTAGATGAATCCAAAATAGATCTCCTGGATTGAAAACCATCTTCCTCCTATGCTTGTTTGCTGATGTAGAAACTTGCTCAGAATACTTGATGATGTTCTCCCTGACTTGTTGATGAAGCTTCTTGATCTCCTCTGCATGTTTACCTGCTTCATAACTAAACCTCACAGAATTTGTTAGTGGGGATAAATCCAATGGAGTTATAGGATTTCTACCATAGACAACATGGAATGGTGAAAGGCCAGTTGCCTTGGATGGTGCTCTATTGAAAGCAAATTCAGCATGAGACAAGAGGGTGTCCCATCCTGTTTTGTTTGTGGATATCAGTGACCTCAATAGTGTTCCAAGTGTCCTATTTGTGACCTCTGTTTGCCCATTAGTTTGGGGGTGACAAGCTGTGCTATACTTCAGCTGGGTGCCCAACTTCTTCCAAAGAGTAACCCAAAAATGACTTAGGAACTTGACATCCCTATCAGACACCATACTCATGGGAACACCATAGAGTCTCACTACCTCCTGAAAATACAATATAGCCACCCTCACAGCATCATAGGTGGTATGACAAGCAATGAAGTGAGCCATTTTTCTGAATCTGTCCACAACGACCATGATTGAATCTGTCCCTCTTTGAGTTCTTGGTAGACCAACAATGAAGTCTAGGCTGATGTCCTCCCAAGGACTGTTTGGAACTGGCAAAGGTGTGTATAGCCCTTGAGGTAAGCTATGACTCTTTGCAATCTGACATGCAGCACACCTCCTGACCCAATGCTCAACATCCTTCCTCATTTTAGGCCAACAATAATGTTCCTTCAACATAAGAAGGGTCTTCTCAATACCAAAATGACCTGCCAAGCAACCTCCATGAACTTCAGAGTTCAACAACTCTCTAAAACTGCTCCTTGGAATACATAACCTTGCTCCTTTGAAAAGAAATCCCTGGTCTATGTGGTATAGACTTTGAGGATGTCCCTCACATTTCTGGTACAACTCTCCAAAATCTTCATCATTCTCATATAAAGCTTTCAACTGTTCAAAACCAAGCACTCTTGCATCCAAAACTTGAAACAACAAATAGCTCCTGGACAATGCATCAGCTCCTTTGTTAAGCTTCCCAGATTTATGATGGATCACAAAATGGAATTGCTGCATGAACTCCACCCAAGTAGCATGCCTAGTATTGAGTTTATGCTGCCCCTGAATAAATTTGAGGGCCTCATGATCACTGTGCAGAATAAATTCAGCTCCAATAAGATAATGCCTCCAATGTTGCAAAGCTCTGATGATAGCATAAAACTCCTTATCATATGTACTGTATTTCCTCTTGGCCTCATTGAGTTTCTCACTGAAATAAGCTACTGGTTTTCCTTCTTGAGTCAACACTGCTCCAATGCCCACTCCTGAGGCATCACACTCCACTTCAAAGACTTTGGCAAAACAAGGTAATGCCAACACTGGTGCTGAGGTTAACTGTCTTTTGACCTCCTCAAAAGCTTTCTGTGCTGTTGGTGTCCAAGTAAAGCTCTTCCCCTTCACTAACTCAGTCATGGGAGCTAGAATAGTGCTGAAGTTCCTCACAAACCTCTTGTAGAAAGATGCCAATCCATGAAAACTCCTTATCTGCTGGATTGATGTAGGAACTGGCCACTCTCTAATGGCTTTGATCTTATCCTCATCTACTTGAATTCCTTTTGATGTCACAATATAACCAAGGAATATAACATGGCTGGTGAAGAATTGACACTTCTTGAGGTTTCCATACAGCTGCTCTCTACTCAGAATCTCCATAACACTCCTCAAGTGGTTCACATAATCCTCCTCAGACTGGCTATAAATGAGTATATCATCAAAATACACAACACATTTCCCAATCAAAGGCTTCAGAACTTGATTCATGAGTCTCATAAATGTTGAAGGTGCATTTGTCAAACCAAAAGGCATGACCAACCACTCCTACAGACCTCCCTTAGTCTTAAAGGCTGTCTTCCACTCATCTCCCTCATAAATTCTGATCTGATAATATCCACTCCTCAAATCAATCTTTGAAAACACAGTTGAGCCATGAAGCTCGTCAAGCATATCCTCAAGTCTTGGAATAGGATATCTATACTTAATTGTGATTTTATTGATGGCTCTACAATCAATACACATCCTCTGACTTCCATCTTTCTTAGGGACCAATAATGCGCCTTTGCGAGGGCTCAAGCTTTCTCTGATCATTCCTTTCTCCAACAACTCATCAACTTGCCTCTGGATCTCATTGGTTTCAGCTGGGGTCATTCTATAGGCTGGTTTGTTTGGTAAAATAGATCCTGGGATGAGGTCAATTTTATGCTGGATGTCTCTTTTTAGGGGTAAACCTGGTGGCATTTCTTCTGGAAAAACATGTAGGTACTGGTTTAAGATGGGTTGGAATAAAGGATGGCTATTTTGTGGGGCTGGCTCATTTTGTGAGGCTGGTTCTTCATCAAGATCAAGCAAAAGTAACTCTTTCTGTTCACAGAACTCATGATATTCAGCTAGTAAGATCACATCAAGGGATGGTTCAACAATTAGGTTCTTGGTTCTTTTTGTGAGCTGGGATGGTTTAAGTGGGGTGAGGACAATTTTTTTGTGGTTCAGGTTAAGGGAATAAGTATTGGCTCTTCCATCATGATTAACAGATCTATCAAACAACCAAGGTCTTCCCAACAATAAATGACATGCATCCTTAGGTATAACATCACACCACACTTCATCTTTATACACAGAACCAATTGAAAAATTCACAAGGCATCTAGATGAGATTTTGATACCTCTACTTTGATTCAACCACTGGATGGTGTAAGGTGCTGGATGAGGACAGGTTTGCAAGCTCAGCTTTTGCACCATAGTCTGTGATGCTGCATTAGTACAGCTGCCTCCATCAATAATCAAGGAACATATCTTCCCTTGCACTGTACATCTTGTGTGAAAAATGTTTTCCCTCTGCTCAGCTTCCTCATCAATTGTTGTACTGCTAAGGATCCTCCTGATCACCAACATTTCACCTTCATTAGGTCTGGCCTCAACTTCCTCTTCATCATACACAGGATCTCCTTCAGGTCCATCATACTGTTCCTCCTCAACAACTGACTCAGGTTCAACAAACAGTGCTGCTTGATATTCTGCTAAGGTAACTGCTCTTCTGTTTGGACATTCTGATGCTAGATGTCCAAGACCTTGACATCTAAAACATCTCCTCTCAGGGAATGGTTGATTGGTAGGGATTGAGGTTCTTTGTGGGGGATTTTGGGATTGTGTTTGAGGTGGTTTAGGGGCTGGATATCTGGTTTGTGGTTGTGGGGATGGATAGGTTCTTTGAGGTGGATTGTAGGATTTGGTATAGTGGTCTGATTTGGTTTGAGGATAGGTTTTGGCTGGATACTTGCTTCCATACTCCTTCCTTTGGGCCTTCTTCTACTGTTCCACCTTATGAGCCAAAGAACTCAGCTCATCAAGTGAATGACACACCTGAAGCTTGACAACATTTCTGATGCTTTCATTCAACCCTGCAAGGTACCTCACATATGTCTGCACCTCATTCTCCTTCATGTTACACTTCCACAGTAGATGCTCAAACTCCTTGGTATACTCCTCAACAGATTTGCTACCCTGGGCAAAGTGTTGAAGCTTGAAATAATTTTCCTTCATGTAACTTTTAGGTAGAAATTTCTCGTTGAACTTCTGCCTCATTTCAACCCATGTACTGACTTTAGGTTCATTGATCTCTTCTCTCCTTCTTTGTAAGTTGTTCCACCATGTAGATGCATATTTCCTCAATTTCAATGCAACCAACGTCACCTTGTTTTCCTCAGACTACTCCCTCAAATCAAACACCCTCTCCACTGTTTGCAGCCAATCCAAAAATACATCAGGATCCAACTCGCCTCTATATTCAGGAATATCTATTTTGAAATCCAACTTCTCAACTCTTCTTTCTCCCCTCCTTTCTTCCCTCTCACTCCTACTCCTGGATTCACTAACACTACTCCTAGGTGACCTCCTGTTATACCTCCTTCTTCTGTGATATCTATGTCTTCCTCCTCCCCTTCCAGTTTCACTAAAAGGGTTCTCTTCTTCTTCTTCTTCTTCTTCTTCTTCTTCAGACTCCACATCAGTCTCTCCATTAAGCCTATTTCTGTGCAACCTCATATAATATTTCAATTGATCACTCACAAATTTTAGTTTCCCTTCCAATTCCTCCTTCTCCCTCAAGGCTTGTTCTGCTACTTCCTGAGGTGTTTTACTACAGCCCGACATTATGAAATGCATAAATAACACAAACAGACCTTCCTCCAAGATGTTACTCAGCTCTGATACCAATTATGATGTATGCAAGGCCCTAAGATCAGAGTATTGACCTCACAGTACACCACATTAACACAACTCGCACACAATCTGGCCTCAAAACAGAGAATCAAATGCAAATACACCCAACAGTCCTCAAAACAGAGAAACAACTATAACCTCCTCAAAACAGAGAACAAACACCAAAGCACAAATGGGTGAAATAGATGATGATAAAATGATGATCGAATGGACAAACTTACAATCAAACAGTAACCGAAGATAGTCTTGAGGCTCGAGCTGATACAGACCCACCACAGCTAGAACTCCAAGGGCAATGGACTAGATGACCTCAATGGATACAGGCACACCACCATCGAGATTACCAAGCTCTACACCCACCACAAGGATTGCCAAATCCTTGCTACTGTAGTAGAATTAACCAGAGATGAGAGTTTAACGTCACTCACAAACAAGAGGCTCAATCAAGGCACTCAAAATGCTATTAATTTCACGGATAGATGATGACCTCAAGCTGCCGATTACAAGCTATATAAAGCTAGGGTTTAGCTGGATGATTAAGGGTTTCCCCTTGCTCAAGAAACTCACTGATTAAGCATTAAATTACTTAACTAACTTCGTAAGCTAATTAAGCCTCATTACAAACTGGATAACATCAAAATAAAATGAAATAAAACCTAATAAACACGTTGTCTTTATTATAAACGGTTAAATCACCTCACAAGCTGGAAATGGCCTCAACAACTGGGAAGTGAGTCTTCATGGAGGACCTCAATGCAGGATCACCTCACAGAACTGGAATATCCTCAACAGTTCCAGAAGTGATGTCTTCATAGAGGACCTCAGAACTGGCAAACATCTTCACTGAGCTGGAAAGTCCTCAACAGCTCTTGAGTGAAGTCTTCAAAGCACTGGTGAGGACCTCAATCCAAAGATATGGAATTGAGAAATAGCCTCACTGGTTGGTTGCTGCTGTTGGTGATGATGCTGCTGTTGTTGGACGACCTCATGACTTGTTGGACCATCATAAAGCACTCTTGGATGTTAGTGTTTGACGTAGTTGATGATGACCTCAGTGCTGATGTTGGTGAGGTCGTTGCTGCTCCTGATGCTGGTTCTGATGGAGGACCTCCATCACTAAGTGTCCTGCTTGAGACCAATTGTTATCATGTCCATTGATTTGCAGCTTGAGTTTTCACCTCTTGTTTTGACAAGGGGTCTCGAACACGATGCTAAGTGTCCGTATGAGACTTTGGTGAAACTTATTGCCCTTCCTCGCTTAATTTTGAGTATCACGAGTAATTTTGTGTTAGACGTCGTACTCGTAATGGCTCTTGTGATCGTTTTGGAAGTGTTGAGGTAGGGGCGTAGGGCATAGTTTAGGATCTGACATGCGATGTCATACCTGATACTAATGCTACCTCAAATATCTTCAAACATCAAACCTAAGAAATTCGAGTTTTGAGTCTAAAATGTTTAGACTTGAAAAAATTTGATTTCTACAACTTCCCGGTTAAATTGGATTTAACTTGCAGTAAAGTACTAGGTGATTCCTGTCAAGTACTGCGCCTAGGGGAACAGTTAATTTTTCGGAAAATTGATAATCAATCAATCAGTTGGACATAAATAGATCGTCTGCAGAGTTGATCGTTGGGTGATTCTAGTCAACACTCTGCGAAATGATCATCAACGTGATAATGTATTAGCTGAATTAATTTGCTTAATTTTGGAAATTGAGCGAATGAGTATGTGTCTAGCCCTTGAAATTTGGAATTTCAAGAAGGAAAGGGTTTCCTATATCACCTAAAATTGTTTTAGGATGGAGATTTAAACTTAATGAAATGTGGATTTTTTTGAGTTGTTGCATGCGTTTATTCTTGCTATCTATTTGGGATAATGTTTGATGCTGAATCTATGTTGGCTAA
Source organism: Portulaca oleracea (assembly GCA_029582165.1). NCBI lineage: Eukaryota > Viridiplantae > Streptophyta > Magnoliopsida > Caryophyllales > Portulacaceae > Portulaca > Portulaca oleracea. The sequence continues at coordinate 16,361,787 of CM055868.1, forward strand.
TAATCTCTTGCTTTTGGTTTGATGCTTGCTTGTTGGAAGCCTTCTATAATGGTTATTGAAGGAGGGTTGACATATATATGATATATCTTGATATATTTAGTATATGTCTTGTTTCTATGCTACCAAAATATTTGCTTGATCGTATGCGTCACTTAGTATGACAAAAGCTAGTTGGTTTTGTCGTTCTGTGTACGTACCAGGTTGGGTGAAATACGACCTCCGTGTTGTCGATTTCGATTGATTAAATTTGTGATTGTATTTGAAATCATTGTAACCTCATAAGATGAGGTCCGCTTGTAATTCTTGTATATGAGATATTAAGTTGAGTGGGAGCCCAAAGCGTTGAGGATGTCGGTTCAAGTGGGAGCTTTGATCATCGATGTTGCAAAGTTTCAAGAAAGTGCGCTTGAAAGTTATAAAGAGGAATCCTGGAAGAGTTCAAGTTGGAGTCCTTGAAGTTTTCAAGAAGGAGTTCTTGAAGACATAAAGACTTACTTGACTTTCTTAATTAAATTGTTTAATTAAGTCTTGGTGTCCATACTATGGGATTTATCTTATACTTTAAATGGTTCTTAGCATGCTTCATCATTTTATTATGTTTATCATGCTGGATTCATTAGTGTCACATAGAATCACATGCTTAGGATAATAAATCTGTACTCTCAAAATTTGAACGTATGATTGCTCACCCTCATGAACACCACTTGATCATGGGTGGTGTTTGCTAAAGCAAGTCATCCATGGATCATTAACACGTTGGGCGGGAGTCGGGTATGTTCATAATTGCAGGCTAGAGGGTCTAGAGTCATGAGCAATAGAGAGAGGTGTTGTATGTGATACACACACTCTTGCCAAGAGTCGTTTGGAACTATTGATTATGAGATGATCTACCTTAGGTGAAGGAAACGAGGTTTGTTTTGGCCAAAGCCCACTTGATGTCGCTTTGTGCATGTTGGGTCTTCATTACGTTAAAACACAAATGAGAGTTAAAAATGTTTTAATGTTGAAGTTAAATGGTTCAATTTCATAATTATTGATGAATAAAATCTAAAATGAATCGTTTGTCTTGTAGATTCGTAAAGTTATTTGATAACTCCTCTGTTCTTCACCACCACTTTCTTCTTGCGAAGGAGAAGCTTATTAGTCCCAATTACTTGGATTGGCACCACAACTTGAGAATGTTCTCAAAGCCGGAAAGAAAGATCCATTCTTGAGAAGGGAAAAAGGCATCCAGCCAGTCAATAATGCCTTAGATGCTTAGAAAGCCAAAAGGAAATGTCATGTAGATGACGATATCTGAGTGGCATGTTTGATGTTGGCAAATATGTCCCTTGACCTTCAGAAGCTATTTTGAGGCAAGGTGTCTCTGGACATCATCACTCAATTGGGAAATGTTTGTGAAACAGGCTGAAATTGAGAAGTATGAGACCATCAACTAGATTTTCAAATCTAAGTTGGAGGTTGGCCAACCGTTGGTTCATATATGTTGAAGGTGATAGGTCAGTTCAACAACATGAGATGGTTGGGTTTTCTCTGCAGCCAAAAGGTTGGTAGCTGACACAATCTTGTGCTTGTTGCATGATGGGTTTCATCCTTTTAGGATGAAATATTCCAAGCAAAAGCATCAGAACAACTTGTTGGACCTGCATGAGATGCTAGTTTCAGTTGTGAGGGACATAAAACGAAATCTTTGAGGCTATCAAGGATGTTTCCAAGGTCAGAAAGCGACAATGTTTTAAGAAGCCGACTAAATCAAGAAGGGCCTTAATGACCGGGAAGGCAGAGGTAAACTTTGCTGCTTCAGCTTGAGATCATCTAGAAAAGGCCTACGCGTTGTGCCTGATAGACTGAGAGTTTAGAAATGTGATCTCCAGTTCAGGTGCAGATGTGATTGAACACAACCTTACTGTCTCTACTTTTAGGTATTAGATACTGGCTAATCACACATTTGTTGGAATGTACTGGATTTAAGTTGAGAGGTAGACGGGTCAGGAAGGAGGAAGTCTGCTTGAGCATAAAAAACTAGCAAGTTGTTGCTGTTTTAGTGCTTTTGAGACTTAGAGTATATCTTAACCTTCCAAACTTATACTTGAACTCAATAATTAGTTATTTTCTTCATGTATTAAGTCAGAAATTGGATTTCTGTTTCCTGTTGGAAAGGAAGGGATTTCCTTTGAAAATACAAAGGTGAAGCTTTGACATTTATAAGGATTGAATCTTTTATGATACTGGCATTTGTTGAATGTCTAGTATGCTTAAGGTTTAGATAAAAATTCTCATTACATCATACGCAAAGGCTAACTATCTTACCCGAATCTAGCTTATCAGTTTGTTTGCCGCAAAGGTCATTTTGATCAGAAAGAGGTCTCCACATGCAGGCATTTCAAATGACTCTGAGCTTAAAACATTCATTGTTTGAGATGCCTTTCTTGATGAGACAAATGACCCTTTTACTAGAATTGGTGAGCGGACTAGTGAGCTTTTAGGACGGGTATATATGGATGTATTTAGCTCTATGAGAAACTAGTGCTAAAGGTAAGTACCAATACTTCATTGTAATATGACGGTTTGAGCAGACATGGTTATGTCTACTTGATGTGTCATGAATAAGAATATTTATACCATTTAAAGCATTCCAGAGTGAGGTAGAGAGCTGACTTGGCATATAGTTCAAAGACCTTCGACTGGTTTGAGGTTGTGAACATATGAGCCAAGAGTTCGCTGATCATCTTAGAGATCTTGAAATTGGTTCACAGTTCTCTCTCCTTCGAGAACACCATTGCTGATGGTGTTTCTGATTAGAGGAATCGCACCCAATCGGATATGATGCGAATAATGATAGAAGAGTTAGATCGTTATGTTAGCTTTTGAGGGTATGTTCTTAATTTTGAATATCTTCCTTGTTTGCATGTTTCATTTTGAACGATACTCCCATCAAAGTCGCTGAAAGGACACCATATGAGATATAAACTTATATGCTCCTTGTTTGCTGATGGTGTTTCCTTGTTTTCCAAGCCCAATAGCTCCTCGAAGTGACTACACTTCTTGCTCACATAGGTAGACTGAAACTTATATGCTCCTGTAATCAAGCACCCATCCTTAATCAATCTATTAAGAGTAAACACTCATCCTCTTATCATTACAAAACTTATGCACAACACTTACCCATGGGATGGTTTTGAAAATTGTGTTAACACAAACACTATATAATAGAGTCACCCTCCAAGGGCTTGGCATCAAGTCAAGTATCAAGAAGAGGCACTACTACTAGTGTTTGTCAAGATAGGGCTTATATCCATCCCCCTTGATGATTTAATCACCAAATCCTTGGACAATCCCTTATCCAAGGAATCAATAAGGTTCTCACTTGAAGGCATATATCCTATAGTCACTACCCCATCCTTTATGAGTTGATGTGTGTATGTATGTCTAAGTCCAATATGCCTTCACTTACTATTGTAGACATGACTATACACCTTAGCTAGGGTAGATTTACTATCACAATGTATGGAGATTGGTGCCATAGGCTTAGGCCAAATTGGCAACTCCAACATCAAATTCCGAAGCCACATCGCTTCCTTACAAGTAGCGGCCAAGACCACTAACTTGGATTCCATAGTGAAATTTGAAATGCAACTTTTTTGGAAGCCCAAGAAACAATTCCACCACCAAGCATGAAAAGTCACCCCATGGTTGAGGAATAGTCCTCCTTATCACTAGCTCAACTTGCATCCGAGTATCCCTTTAAAGCCGAGGGTTCTTGTTCGTGTGTTTTTTAGGGGGGCTTTTAGGAATGAAATATTCCTAAGGGGTTGTCGTATCCGCAGAGATGAGTTTTTAGGTTATCAGGAAATTGGTTTGCGTAAAAGAGTTTTCAAGTGCAGAAAGCGATAAATAATTTAAATAAACTAAACTAACATGAACTGAAAGCAATAAAAGAAAACATTAAATGAAGAGGTGAGTTAAACCAACCTTGACAGAAAATAAATCTAACTAAGAAAGCAATTAAAAGCAAGAAATAAGAAAGCAATAAAACTAAATTCTAACAATGAAATCCAGAATTAGAAATTATACCTTTGAAGAACTAAACTTCACTTGAACTTTCTTTGAATAAACTAAAAAGCTGTGAATTGAATTACTAAGAATTCTCAAATCCTCACTTAAAGGAGAATTTGTAAATCCTTAATCCTCCTCCTCACTAAATTGTGAATTGTGTTTGGAAGTTTTGAGACTATACTAATAAGATTTTTAGAGAAATTTTATCTAAATAAACTACTAACATAACCATATAACATTAATGCCACAAAATACAAAATTCTAACCCAGGCCCGATTACTAACCCTATCTAATGATGGACCCAAGCTTAGGCCCAAACTACAATTGTTTCAACTAATTAAACCCTAAATAACTTAATAACCTTAATAAATGGGAACGGAGAAAACAAAAACTTTTAAGAACAGGTTGGTGCCATCGGTTGAAACAGAGAAAGAAATAGAAAGAAGAAACAGAGGACTCGATAGAAACATAGGAAACAAATTTCGTCTTCAACTCATGAATTTAACCTAGAATAAACATTTCACAAATTAAAATCAACATGCATTCCAGAAATTCGAAAATTACATGAACTAATACATTCGAACCAAAATCATACCAAAGCACGAATCAACCAAAACAACATAACTCACTTTCAAATATCAAGTAAACTGATAACAACCAAATACAAAATTCACGAAAATAATAATTTCCAGATTCAATATATTCAACTATTCAAGAACCAAAACCAAGAAATTACACTAAAACTCGAACATCACTTCAATACAAAACCAAAACACTGAATCGAAAGGAAGTAGAATAGAAATTAAAATTCGGAAAATAAAGCAAGATTCAACCAAACTTAAATCGAAGGATTTCTTAATCGAAAGTTTCAGACATTCAAAGTAAAATCTGGGAATGAAATTTGTAAAACTAAAATTAACCTAAAACGAACCCTAGAAATCCGATTGGGTTGTCACGCCCCAAATCGACCTCCGGTTTTTCGCCCCCTGGTTCGATCTTCTTCTTCTCTTTTTATACTTGAGCTCGAGTCTTTCTTTCAAATCTTGACAGCCGTGAATGACTTGGAATCGTACTAGGATGGTGATGACAATGATGGTGGATCGATCATGGCTCTGCAAAAAGAGGAAAGAACACGATTGAGAGATATAATAAGAAATTGAGATGAGATAAGATAAGATGAGAGATGAGAAGATTGATGATGGTGGTGGATGTCGGATGAGCTGGATTTGAGAGAGAATCTGATAGAAATGAGAAAGAGAAACGCAAAGAGATACAGGGGACAGAGCAGACAGAAGAACGAGAAAGAGAAAGAATCAGAGAGATAGAGAGAGAAACGGTGAGGAAGAGAGAGAAAGAGAAAAGGGGAAAATGAGTTTAGAATTAGGGTTTTGGGGTGGTTTGTCGGCAGGGAAAGAAAGGGGGGAAAACGGGTCGGGTAAATGGGTATTAGGGTTAGGGTTCGGGCCAAGGGTGTGGGTAGATGGGAATTGGGTCGAGAGAGATGGGTTCTAGGGTTTTGTCTGGGCTGGGCTGGTGTTTGGGTTTGTTGTTTGGGCCGAGAGAAGGAGAGGTAGTGGTTGGGCTGGGGTTTGGTTTTAGGTTTTATTTATTTTGTTTTCTAATTTTTATTTGTTTTATAATTTTTATTTACAATTATCAATCAAAAATACTAAAATTTATATAAAATCTAATAAAATTACAAAATGAGAAAAAATATAATAAAAATCCTAAATTAATTATTAAAGACAAGCAAAAATCCCTTATAAAAGATATTAATTCGGCTTGAAACGAGACCGAACAACACTCCCACATAAAGGTTTGCTCGCCCCGAGCAAACTAAAATAAGAAAGAAAAGAAACTAACTACCCTAACTCACTGTCGTAGGAATCACGGTTGCATTTAGCATATGCAACAAGCCCTTTAAACCCCTAGGTTTCCCCTAGTGGACGAGTAGGTCTCGTGAGGGTTTGCAGAAGATATACCCACAAAATCTAAAGAAAAAGTAGACTCAGATTAAAAAGGAAAAGACTCAAGAAAGAAAAAGGAAAAGAAGAAAAAGAGCTAAAAAGAAAAAGGTTACAAATACAATTAAACACCCCTTTAAGCTAACCAATCAAACTTATCAATTCGTCGAACAAATACCAAGATCAATTTGGAAGGGAACAAAATCAGTGTAAAATAGATGGAATGAAGTTTCGAAATTAAGTAGAGAGAACAAGTACTTCAAATGCGAAAAACCGCCAACAGACTTAAGATAAATGCAAATATGCGCGGTTGGTTATGGACGTAGGCCAGTCAAACGAGCAAACCTCACTTTAGGATAAAAATTGAACGCTCAAACACTCAAATTTGAATGTATATGTGGGTTTTTCTCATACCCAGACCAAAAAGAGACAACCTACCATAGGCTTGGTAAGAATCTCGCTCTCCACTGCTAATATGCAAATACACAAGTGACAATCAAGAGGACTTTTTAGGGTTGTAATGAGGCTTAGGTTAAGGGAAAAGGAGTGGTAAAATTTGGATATGAGGAGTTGAAAGAGTCATGCTTGGATTGATTTTCAACAAATACTTTCTCTCAACTCACCTTCTTGCTTAATTATACAAGGAACTCACTTTTCTCCCTCATTAAGAACAAAACACCATATCAAACTTTACAACCTGGTCAAAGGCTAAGAACTCTTAATTAAGTCAGCCTTAATCACCTTTTTTTTCATATATATATTTTTTCTTTTTGGTGGGTCATCAAGGGAGAAGAAACATGAATATACATAAAAACTTAGCTTCGACCGCAATATATCAAAAGAACATCATAACCAATTAGCTAACTAATAATAATTGGGAAATATAATTTGTCCCAATTCAATAAAATTCACACCCCAACATCTTACTTCATTTGTAGCAACACCGAACCAATTGTCACTCCCGGATTAATGAACTTTCACGATATCCAAGCGGAGAGGTAATCAAAGGCTAGGCGGGGCTAAAGAACGGTAATAATATTGTTAGGGAGGCTGTTTGGCTATGTAGTTAAAAGAAAATAATGCCTCAATCATATTGTCACAATATGTAATGCAAAGATGCAGTCTCAAACAAGATGCAAAACAAGTTCTAGAGGTGCAACTAGTGGTGGAGTCACTCAGAAAATAAAAGAATTGATAAAAGTGATCAATTCATACTTTTAGGGTATGTGGATTCACGGAATAGGGCTTATTCAACTGAACCTAGTTCAAAGATTTGCGGCACGCATATTTACACTTACTAAGATAGTCAAAGCAGTTAAACTCACTGTTCATTACTTGACTCAAAATCAGAAGATTTGCAAATTCATTTTCAAAAACTTTTAAGTTCTCAACCAAAATTTTCAAGGTGAAGCAAGACAAACTGAAAGTCTAATCGGTCTACAAGGTAAAAAAAAAATAATTTAGGGGGGAAAAAAAGAAAATGAAAAATTAAAAAGGCACACGTGCCACCTCACTCCCACACAAAAACTCTACAATGTCTTCATTGTGACTAAGGTGACACCACACAAAAGAAAAACTCACAAAAGAAAAGAAAAAACAAGTTGACATGCATGCTATCCCCACTCCCACACAAAAAGGTTGTAATATCCTCAACGGAAACAGAGATAAGCAAGCACGCAAAAGAAAAGAAAGAGAAACACACAGGAAGAAAACAAAAGAAGAAAAGGAAGCTAACTTACTAACTGAAAAAGAAAGATAAGGAAGGATATTACCTGGTTGGGTACTGGGTATACCCAAGCAATGAAATTTTATAAAACCATATATGGAGCATCAGCCACTCCATCTCACCTCAAGACGTTGGGCACCATGTCAAAACCATTCAACGCCCGTAGTAACATGTCATGCATCCTAGCATGCATCTCCAAGTGGTGAATGTAAGAGCACAATTTCAATAGTACATCAGCAAACGTCAGTGCTCTCAACAGTTTATCAAATGCCTTGGAATAATCAGTAAAATAATGAAATGAATTTACAGACTTGATTTTCCAAGGCAAGTCCTCTAGGTAGGTGCTATAGAACTCACTGAGGAAATTAAATCCTCCTAAAAGACCTAGGGACTTCAAAAACTCAGGTTCATGAGAAAGGAGTGTAGGAAAACAAATCACATGAGGGGGAGGTGGGGAAACAATTTCAAGTTCATTAAAACACAAAGAATCCTCATACTCAACCTCCACGCAATGTTCATCAATTATAGACTCCAATTCACAATTTTCATCCAATTCATCAGTGGGTGATAAGAAAAAGGTAGGGTTATACCACATAACAACACTCTCGACATTATAAAAAGGTACATCATCATCTTCATCAATTTCAGACTCATCAGAAAAATCATTGTTATCAGAAGACAAATGTGCATCATTCAGAACATCATCGAAAGTGAAAGTGGAATGCTCAGGAGCATAACCCATCATGAAAGACTCATATTCACACACCAATGCATCATTTAAATCAAGATCCTGAGTTGGAGGGGAGAGGGGAGGAGTAACTAAAGGTGAATCCTCAAATTGATCCACACGTGGAGATTTAGCGTGTAGATCAACAAGATAAGCTAATGAACTAGCACAAGACTCCTCGTCAGAATTAACATCAAAACATTCAATCCCCTCCTCATATAATGGTATGGACAAAGGTGTGACTAAAGATTCATTAAGGGACTTCTCATTGAGCATAACTTCATCACACACTAATCCACTACTTTCGGAATTCTTCTCAATCAAAGGTGTCTCATCCTCAAGTATATTCTCACTAATGGGCTTGCTAACCTGATTATCACATGATTTTTCTATACTCTCAACAGGTGAAGGGGAAGAGGGTTTAGTAAATATGAACATTGGACCATCGTCCCCATCCTCTATTTTACACACACGAGTATTATTGAATTCAGGTTTAGCAGAATCAAACCCATCCATAAAAGCTTTGAATGCAGGGTATTCAGGACAAACGTTAAATGAATGACCCCAAGCTTGACATACAAAACACTGAGGAAAAGACTCAGTATCGGGACATTGAGAAGAATCACAAAGATTTTCCATGTACTTCCCACCACTAGATTGACCATTCAGATTTTGGGGGTACTCATAAGTTGGTATGGCTAAAGTCTCAAAGGGTGGTGCATAGTAAGGAGATTGGAAGCTAGGATTAACATTTTGTTGCTCAAATTCATAAGAATCCATAGACAACCATTCAAGTAATTCCCATGCAGCATCTTCTCCTAAATCAGAAAACCCGTAATATTCTAAGAGATTTCGGGTCTCATAGTTTACACCCTCATTCACAATTCCCAAAAGATCTAATGTACCATAAAAGATACCATACGATTCACATTGAGCACGATAATCATGTAATCTAGCAAAATATCTCCAAAATATTTCATGCTCAAATTGGGGAAATTGGGGACTAGCCATAAGTCTTTTTTTTTCTTTTTAATTTTATTTTTAATTTATTTATTTATTTATTTTTTTACAATATTCAAACATATTTTTCTTTTGCTACATTTTTCCTAGAAAGCAATAAACTATTTACACACAAACCAATAACCTAATCAACCAAATAACGCCATCCCCGGCAGCGGCGCCATTTTGTTCGTTGGGTTTTTTAGGGGGGTTTTTAGGAATGAAATATTCCTAAGGGGTTGTCGTATCCGCAAGGATGGGTTTTTAGGTTATCAGGAAATTGGTTTGCGTAAAAGAGTTTTCAAGTGCAGAAAGCGATAAATAATTTAAATAAACTAAACTAACATGAACTGAAAGCAATAAAAGAAAACATTAAATGAAGAGGTGAATTAAACCAACCTTGACAGAAAATAAATCTAACTAAGAAAGCAATTAAAAGCAAGAAATAAGAAAGCAATAAAACTAAATTCTAACAATGAAATCCAGAATTAGAAATTATACCTTTGAAGAACTAAACTTCACTTGAACTTTCTTTGAATAAACTAAAAAGCTGTGAATTGAATTACTAAGAATTCTCAAATCCTCACTTAAAGGAGAATTTGTAAATCCTTAATCCTCCTCCTCACTAAATTGTGAATTGTGTTTGGAAGTTTTGAGACTATACTAATAAGATTTTTAGAGAAATTTTATCTAAATAAACTACTAACATAACCATATAACATTAATGCCACAAAATACAAAATTCTAACCCAGGCCCGATTACTAACCCTATCTAATGATGGACCCAAGCTTAGGCCCAAACTACAATTGTTTCAACTAATTAAACCCTAAATAACTTAATAACCTTAATAAATGGGAACGGAGAAAACAAAAACTTTTAAGAACAGGTTGGTGCCATCAGTTGAAACAGAGAGAAAGAAATAGAAAGAAGAAACAGAGGACTCGATAGAAACATAGGAAACAAATTTCGTCTTCAACTCATGAATTTAACCTAGAATAAACATTTCACAAATTAAAATCAACATGCATTCCAGAAATTCGAAAATTACATGAACTAATACATTCGAACCAAAATCATACCAAAGCACGAATCAACCAAAACAACATAACTCACTTTCAAATATCAAGTAAACTGATAACAACCAAATACAAAATTCACGAAAATAATAATTTCCAGATTCAATATATTCAACTATTCAAGAACCAAAACCAAGAAATTACACTAAAACTCGAACATCACTTCAATACAAAACCAAAACACTGAATCGAAAGGAAGTAGAATAGAAATTAAAATTCGGAAAATAAAGCAAGATTCAACCAAACTTAAATCGAAGGATTTCTTAATCGAAAGTTTCAGACATTCAAAGTAAAATCTGGGAATGAAATTTGTAAAACTAAAATTAACCTAAAACGAACCCTAGAAATCCGATTGGGTTGTCACGCCCCAAATCGACCTCCGGTTTTTCGCCCCCTGGTTCGATCTTCTTCTTCTCTTTTTATACTTGAGCTCGAGTCTTTCTTTCAAATCTTGACAGCCGTGAATGACTTGGAATCGTACTAGGATGGTGATGACAATGATGGTGGATCGATCATGGCTCTGCAAAAAGAGGAAAGAACACGATTGAGAGATATAATAAGAAATTGAGATGAGATAAGATAAGATGAGAGATGAGAAGATTGATGATGGTGGTGGATGTCGGATGAGTTGGATTTGAGAGAGAATCTGATAGAAATGAGAAAGAGAAACGCAAAGAGATACAGGGGACAGAGCAGACAGAAGAACGAGAAAGAGAAAGAATTAGAGAGATAGAGAGAGAAACGGTGAGGAAGAGAGAGAAAAAGAAAAGGGGAAAATGAGTTTAGAATTAGGGTTTTGGGGTGGTTTGTCGGCAGGGAAAGAAAGGGGGGAAAACGGGTCGGGTAAATGGGTATTAGGGTTAGGGTTCGGGCCAAGGGTGTGGGTAGATGGGAATTGGGCCGAGAGAGATGGGTTCTAGGGTTTTGTCTGGGCTGGGCTGGGGTTTGGTTTTAGGTTTTATTTATTTTGTTTTCTAATTTTTATTTGTTTTATAATTTTTATTTATAATTATCAATCAAAAATAGTAAAATTTATATAAAATCTAATAAAATTACAAAATGAGAAAAAATATAATAAAAATCCTAAATTAATTATTAAAGACAAGCAAAAATCCCTTATAAAAGATATTAATTCGGCTCGAAACGAGACCGAACAGTTCTCCTTTATAATGTAGGGCATAGTTAAGGGTTTTCTGAAGGTATCTTAACACCCTCCCTATTGCATGCCAATGGTACTTACTAGGATTACTAGTGTACCTACTTAATTTTCCTATTGCATAAGCAATGTCCGACCTTGTGCTTGTTAAGCTACCAATAACCTTGGCATACTCTTCTTGACAAATAACTCTTCTTTCATTCTTGACCAAATGAAAGCTTGAATTCTCAAACTTATAGTACGCACACTTATCAGATTCATCAATTGCAAAGCCAAAAGAAATTAAAGCACAACCTCATCAAACATTTGATGCCATTATTTAGGAGCTTGTTTTAAACCATATAAAGATCTAACTAGTTTGCATACTTTCTTTTCTTGTCCCTTAGCCACAAAGCCTTCAGGTTGCCTCATATACACCTCTTCCTCTAATTCAATATTTAGAAAAGCAGTCTTGACATTCATTTGGTGAATTTCAGGCTTAAAAATAGTGGCTAACGCTATTAGAACTCTTATAGTCGTTATTCGTGCCACCGGTGCATAGGTGTCAAAGTAGTCTATGACATGTCTTTGTGTAAAGCCCTTTATAACTAGCCGGGATTTATACGTTTCTATGGTACCATCTACTTTCCTTTTCCTCTTAAAAATCCACTTAGAAGTGATAGGCTTACTACCGGGTGGTGGATCCACAAGGATCCTAGTATTGTTCTCTAGAATTGAATCCATCTCTTCTTGTATAGCCTCCTTCCAAAGGGGAGCATCTTGTGATCCCATTGCCTCACTAAAAGTCTTAGGATCATAACCAATGCTATGGATATAAGAGATTTGATTGCAAATCTCATCCCTTGTTCCCTTTACCAAGTAGAGATAGAAATCACCCCCAAATGATTTCTCTTTTCTAACTCTCTTGCTTCTTCTAGGTCTATCATTTTCATGGTGTTCACTAGATACTCGTTCATTTGGAACCATATCACAAGTGACATCTTTGGGTCTGGTATTGAATGGAATCTTTGCTCATCAAATAAGGCATCAATGGATTATATAACGGTGTTCACCGTTACATACTCATTAGGTTCAATAACCATGAACCCATAAACCTTACTATCTTGAGCATATCCAATGAATATGCATTAAATATCCCTTTCACCCAACTTTCTCTTCTTAGGTTCGGGCACTTTAACAATTTCCCTACATCCCCAAATCCTTAAATGACTTAAGTTTGGTTTGTGTTTGTTCCAAATCTCATAAAGAGTAATAGAATTATCCTTAGTAGGCATTCTATTCAAGATGTAGCGTGCGGTAAGCATGACTTCACCCCAAAATCCCTCACTTAATCCAGAGTTAGGTAGCATAGCATTAATCATTTCTTTAAGAGTTCGGTTTTTCCTTTCGGCCACCCCATTTTGTTGAGGAGTATAGGAGGTTGTCACTTGATGAATAACACCAGTTTCTTGAAAGTATTTAGGCTCATAATACTCCCCACCTCTATCCAATCTAAGGATTTTAATAAAGGATTCACAAGGCAGTTCACTTTTGGCCTTAAATGATTCAAATTTATCAAGTGCTTCATCTTTAGTTCTTAATAGATAGACTTGGAAATATCTTGAATGATCATCTATAAAGGTGATGTAGTACTTCTTACAACCAATTGTAGGATTAGTGTGAAAATCACTTAAGTCACTATGAATAAGATCTAGTAACTTAGACTCCCTCTTAATACATAGAAAAGATGTTTTAGTGATTTTGGTTATCATGCGTGTCTTACACTTCTTTATAATATCATCTACTTATGGAATTAAATCAAGTCTGTACATGACTTGCATTTTCCTAACATTTACATGACCAAGGCGATAATGGCATAAAGAATAAAGGGAAGGAGGTTGCACATACATATAACCGAAAATCACTTCATTAATATTAGCAATATCAATAGAGTCATTACACACAACATTAAGCTTAAACATGGTCCTATTAACATAGCCCTTACTCATGAAAATACCACCCTTAGAAAGTACATAATTATCTCCATTATACACTTGGAGAAACCCATTCATACTTAACAAGAACTCGGAAACTAGATTCTCACTTCCGGGGCAAAATAAACATCCTGAAGAATAAGAGTTTTACCGAAAGTGAACTTGAGATCGATTTGGCAACGCCTTTCACCGAAATTGGGGCATTGTTTCCCATGTAGAGACTCTACCCTCCTCGGCTGGAGTGAAACTTGTGAAGAAGGAGCGCTTGTTGGCTTGTTGCATACGTGCCTAGCGGTACCCGAATCAACAAACCAAGCATAGTCCTCACATACTACGTTGGTAGATTTGTTCGTTGATCATACCAACGAACTCACTTGGTGCTTTCTCCTTACCCTTGTCATTTTTATCGAGTAGGCCATGTTTCTTTTTCCAAACATAACAATCTCGTTTCTTATGTGTGGAACTACCACACTCCCAACACAAGGGCTTCTTGTTGTTGTTGGCCACCTTCTGCTTTTGTTGTTCTGGTTGTTGTCATTAGGCCTTTTCCTCTTGCCCTTTTGACCATGGCTAGAACCGCCATCTTGTACCACATGAACCTTAGAGGCACCCTTAGGATCATCCTGAAAACGCAACTCTTCCTTGATACGAAGATAATTGTCATTGCCTCTTTCTTGTATTTAAGGGTTTTCTTAGTGTCTTTCCAAGAGAGGAGTAACTCATCAACCAAAGTAGAAACTATGATAAACTCATCCATGTTCAGATTATGTTGTTTAAAATTGCTTAAAATACGTTGGATTTCATGAAGTTGGTCTAAAACAGGACGACCTTCAATCATGCGTTAGTTCATGAATTGACTGACCAAGAAATTCGTACTTGACGTGTCCTCCGACATCTATTTGTTTTCCAATGCCTCCCAAAGATCTCTAGCGGTCTCCATGTTTTGATAAACACCAAACATGGTGTCCTCCATGCCGTTGAGAATGTACCCACGACATATGCAATCATCATTCTGGAATTTCCAGCGCCTTCTCGTCTCCGTCAATGTCTCATCATCTGACTCCTCGGGGTATGGCGAGGTTAGCACGTAGACCCCCTTCAACATGGTTCATATGAAGTGCATCTTCTTTTTCCATTGATGGAAATTCACACCATCAAACTTGTCAAGTTTCTGGAAACTGGGTGTCAAATCCTTGAATGACGCCATCTCTATGATATATAAGTCAAAGATTGTACAAGAAAGGGTTAGAAATTGGATGGGAAACTTAGATAATCAAGAGAGTCGTAGGCGGACCCACTCTCATTTGACTTATATACCGACCGTATATAGTCACAGGATAAAATTTTTACCTTATAGGAGGAGACTTAAACAAACTCTCAATCCTTGCCTAAGTTGTGTTGCAATCACAACCTAAAAAGGGGGAGTATGGGAAGGAATAAAGTAAGTGTAAAAGGGAGGAAGAACACCCCTATTTATAGTGCAATGATGCACTCTTGGATAGGGTAGAAATGACATGTAGATAGGATGATGATGTAGGATTTGCATGGATAAGGTAGTTAGGATGATTAACCATACCTAACTACCCTTATCAACACAAACAGCATGTGCTTAAATGAATTTGTGCATGTGAAAAACAAGACAAAGCTTGTCTTGCATTCTTAAACTTAGCTTTCACACTTATAATTCACCAATCATACACATACACTTGAAAAAACATCAACACACATTGCCTACAACACAATTGGATTTCAATTGATAAAAACACATGTCGTAGGAGGTACGATAAACTCTATGTTCCACTTCCAGCTCCGAAATTGAAGTGATTGAGAAGGCCAAATAGCAAGCACTAAAACCTGCACGAGACATGAAACACAACAAGCACACAAACAAAACAAAATATAAAAACTATCCATATTAGAAACTCAATCACTCGTATGATAAGATCACTACAAATACACTTGGACACTAAATCCGGAGTATCTTACAACAGTGCAACTTCGATTTTTCTGGAGTTGAACTCAAAAATGCCATCATCAACAAGATTCCAAATAAACCCAAGCTCCACCTTTGAACACCTTCAGTTCTGAGAAAAAAGATTCACAAACTCAAGTATCTTCGAATCTGGGAGTGGAAAACCATCACTCAATCTATAATTCTTAGGCAAATATTTCATTTATAATCATCTCAAACATACTCAAGGCATCAGGAAAA
The DNA here is from genome assembly GCA_029582165.1 of Portulaca oleracea. NCBI lineage: Eukaryota > Viridiplantae > Streptophyta > Magnoliopsida > Caryophyllales > Portulacaceae > Portulaca > Portulaca oleracea. Next base: position 16,377,677 of record CM055868.1, read on the forward strand.
GTAGTAATTAAGAGGAGAGCGATGATTCTTGGTTTTCTCACCCAAAGGTGAACACTTAAAGGTTGAAAATTGTCGATCAAAGGGACCACCTTCTGGATCGAGCCAAGGCTAGAACCACGACAACTATAAATCTAGAAATGACGCAATCTTAGGGCGAACAGAGCACGCATTAGGGAACCCGGGGCTTTTTGAGGGAAATCAAGGAAAAGGAAGTTTCTAAACCCCACTTTCAAGAACAATAACAAAAGATGAAGCAGACAAAGAGGAACGAACGATAAGGAAAAACCCGATCGAAACCATCGCGGAACCAACTAACATGAAGCAAACGTTTAGAGTCATCAAAATAGAGAGGATAGAACAGAGAGAACAATCATGAAGTAAATCGGGAGGTTTAGGGGGGATTTTTCCATGGTGAGAAGCACAAAAGGAATGAGAAGATTGTGATTTCAACCTCTCAATAGAGAGGGCTGTGAGAGTCTCTCTCTCATCCAACAATTATACGGAAGAACCGAGTGTACATAGCACGATACACTCGGTAAAAATATGCATTCAAGGTAGGAAAATATGCATTCAAGGTGGGAAAAACTGCATTACGTAAAGGAAAATATGCATCCAAGTTGGGAAAATATCCAAGTTGGAAAACTATCATGATACACTGATATCATGATAATTCTGCATCCAAGGTGGGAAAAACAGCATTGCGTAAGAGAAAATATGCATCCAAGTTGGAAAAATATCCAAGTTGTGAAATTATCATGATACACTCATATCATGATAATTCTGCATCCAAGGTGGGAAAAACTGCATTGCGTAAGAGAAAATATGGATCCAAGTTGGGAAATTATCATGATACACTCGTATCATGATAGTTCTGCATCCAACTGTGCATTGTGTAAGGGAAAATATATGATGTTGCAATAAATATACATTGCTGCTTGAATGCTGTACCTAAGTCTGGAAAACATGCATTACATGATAGAAAATTTATCACCAACTGTGCATTGTGCAAGGGAAAATATGCGTCCAAGGTGAGAAAAACTGCATTGCGTAAGGGAAAATATGCATCCAAGTTGGGAAAATATCCAAGATGGGAAATTATCATGATACACTCATATCACAATAATTCTGCATCCAAGGTGGGAAAAACTGCATTGTGTAAAGGAAATTATGCATCCAAGTTGGGAAAATATCCAAGTTGGAAAATTATCATGTCGCACACTCCTAGCTAGCACGGTACACTCGATGTTATATCATAATTTGCGTCTCTCATCTTTTCTCTCTCTACAGAGGAACTACTAGAACAACAAGTCATACATGACTTATGTATGTCAGATAAATTTGATTATTGATTTATCTTCCTTAAAAATTCGCACATTTTGAGATATTACATACTTTGAAAAGGTGGACCTTTGAACCATGCATGATTTGATTTATAAATAAGAGATCGTTCTCTTGTTTGAGCCTTTGTACTTGCAAGTCTTTTTAGAACAACGTTTTATTTTAAAGGCTCATTTGAGAATGATGTTTTATTTCGAATACTATTTATGGTGGATAAGTCTTTAATTAGGAAGGTGTGTTGACCGAGTAGTCAGAACTGATAGGGTAAAGAGAATATGAATAAATCATATATTTCCTTATTATATTTGTTCAACAATCTTTGGTTTTTCTTCTCTTTCTTTCTTTCTTTCTTTCTTTCTTTCTTTCTTTCTTTCTTTTGTTCTCTTGTTTGATAAAATAAACAATTGGCTTTATTTTTAGTTTTTTTAATCATTAGAAGCCATCAGGCTAAAAGCATCAAAGATGATACAAAGTATCCGCCAAAACAGCAAAAACAGCAGAGGTAAGCCGCCAAAATAAATAACAAAATCATAAAGTTACAACCATGAGAACCCAAAAAAGCATCAAACTACAACTGAAAAACCACCCAAAGAAAAATTAATCACTTCTTCTTGGCTTTATTTTTAGTTACAACAAGAATTTTACTGTTATTCCGGTTTTTCATCCTTTAATATTTTGTCGGCACCAATGCTTACCATTTTATTAAAACAAAATATACACAAACCTTAATGCTCGAAAATCAAACATAGAAGTTAAGATTCATCCCATTAAAGATAACCCCCCCCCCCCCTTTTATCTTTCATCTTTCAAATGATTGCAGTTGGTTGTGATTCCTTTAACATAGACAAACTAATAGGAACTGCAAACACTTAAGCATGAAAGTGTGGGGTCAAAAGGAGGGACGATCACAATGAAAAACAGTGAAGTATAGAAAGTAGACATCCTACAAATAAACCTCCTAAAGCCCATTCCAGAAGCCCTACAAAAGATCAAATTCTTAAGCAAGGTATCCAGCATTGACATGAATGAAACATGGTAACAAAAAGCTGCTTAGGTATTTTGGGTTGTGCAGCAAACAGGTTGTATTTACTCCATTTCATCTCTGCTGCCATTTGTTCTATAATTTTTATCCATCCGACCTTCTGCGTCGTCGTCATTTTTAGTTGTTACTAGTCTGTGTACACGACTGTAGCAGAACACATTCAGAATTTTGGAAGAAAAAAACTAAGCTTGCACAGCCCAGCTTTAATGATACCAATCTATTGCAGCCTTATTTCTGTTCCATATTTATCCAAATTCTCCCCTTTGTTTCAAGGAATCTAGATTTGATTATCTGTAAGAGTTGCACCTTTGCCCTTGCAAAAATAGCCCTTCAGGGTTAAACATCAAAATAGTCAGAAACTGAAAGATTTCAGAGAGAGATGCAGATAGAAAAGGACATTCCGAATATTTCCATTTATTTTCACTCCAAATTTACAAAGATAGTCCTATACTAACTACAGATAGTTCTCTATTATCAACAGTTTCCTATCTGTGAATGGTTTTCACAGTTTGCTTCTATAAAAGAAAAGAAAACAGCAATCAAAACTCGTTTCCCACAGGAAATGATGTTAGAAAGCAAAATGATGTTAGAAAGCAATTTACAACTCTATCAAACACCAACTAAAAGATACTTTTCCAGAAAGCACTACCCAACAGTCCCTTCATGTTCTCCTCCTGTTCATCTTCTTCAACCATATCAGCCCAGCTCTTTTTGCTGCCCTCGTAAACTGGAAGATCCTCTGCCCGTAGATCAGTTGAAGCGACGCTTTCATGTCCATTGACATTTGTGGCAGTGCTATCGCAAAGGTTCTCATTCTGCGTGTTCATCACAGATTGATTGAGGCAAACATTCTGGTAATTTTCTGAACACTTGTTTTCTGACTCTTTAGATGGCAGGAAATTGGTGCAGTTCTCAAACTGTAGTTTTCTATGCAAAGGGTTCACTGCCTCATTTGTATTTCCTGGTTTTCTCCAGCTTTTACTGTCCAGCTCCACAGCGCCTCTTCTGGGCTGTGTGAATGGACTTGTAGGGCCCCCACACTGTGTTGGAACCGGAGGAATGTATACGGTCCTTCGACGTTGATCTCCATTCGAATACTTGCAGTCCTCAAATTGGAGCTTTCGAGGCAAAGTCTTTGCTGCTTGTTTCCACTCACCCCTTCTAGGCTGTGTAAATGGAGTTTGAAGGCATCCACTACTGTTTTTTTCAACTGGAGGAGTGAATGTAGTGTACCATTCATGACCCACATTGCTTCTGAAAGGCTCATCAGGCTTTCTGTACAGGCTACTAAAGGCTAAGCAGTTTCCGTCCTCGGATTGATTCTCCTTCTCATGTTCAGAAGAACCACACCGCAGCTCTTTCTCTGCAAGCAATTGTGACGCACGCTCAAATGACTTGGCATATGACTCATCCATCGGCTTCCCTTTCACAGAACTCTTAATGGTTTGAAGGAGAAACTTAGCTTCCGAGATTCTATTCATATGTATCAAGCAGACTGCCAGATTACATTGCTTATTCCTGTCAAACTCCATTGACAGTGCTTTCCTACATAAAAGAACAAGTCTTGTAATTAATTAACTTCATTCCACAAAGCATGTATTAATCAAATATAGACATTAGCCAGAGAGCATACAAGTAGTGTTCTTCAGCAGTTTTGTAATCACTTTTTTGCAGGTAGGCCCAAGCCAAGTTTCCCAACAGCCTGCACAAGTCAAGATCACGCGTTCAGCAACTATATTCGAGGTTCATACTTCAAGAACATCATATTGGGAAAATCATTTTTTTTTTTTACAAAAAAAAAACCCCACCTTGCATATTCTTGTTCAATTGTTATGTGGACCTTCTTGCCCTGAGATCTAGCAAGTTTGACTTTCCTCCCAGCAAAGCCATACCCTTCCTCAATTCTTTTGAGTTTATCCTGAAGAACTAGGATTTGCTCCTCAAGCCTACCACACCGCTGCAGAAATACATTGCATATGCTAAGTAAGTAAGCATGACAATCAACCTGAGCGGTAAAAAAATGATGAAACCAGCAAATCTTGGTTGCATCACAGACAGACCTTGTACAACTCTACTAAAATATTGTCGAGTGGCTCTTGAGAGTCCTGGGAGCAAAGGTGGCGAAATGACTTGATCGCCTCAATTGCCTCATCGGACCGGTTCAGTTGTTTCATCACAACTGCCATGTCCTTCAGGGCACTATCAACTCGATCGCCTGAGTTTATAGCTGTCCAAAACAACGAAACTGCTCTCCCGGGATCCTTGTCGATTAGCTGCACAAATTTATCCATCAAATTTAGGTATGAATGCAAGCTATTATAGAGATACACATAGAAGTCAGACCACAATGCAGCCATGTCCTAAAAGCCTAGTTTACAACTACGATAGAAAATCAAAAGAAACCCATATAATTTCTTGAGCAATTAGAATAACCAATATGATTAAAATAGGGAATGAATGCCCACAGCCTCTCAAGCATAAAAGATTATGTAATTATCCCTAAATTCCCTGCCAAACAAAACAGACGTAAAATCAAGGCTTCACAGGACAATTCCAGAGAGAGCACGATGCAACCAATTTCTGCTAATTAATTCTATTGACGCAATGGAATATCTATGGAAAAAATGAATGTTCTGCATGCAATATCACTGCAGTAAAAACGGCAGAAAGAATTTCGAAAACTTTCAACAAACATCAATTTGCCAGACCAAAGAAAACCCAAATTACCAATAATCAAGAAAGAAAGAAGAAAAATGCAGAAAGAGAGAAAAGAAAGGTTCAAGGCAGAAATGGAGAGTAAAAAAAAGTACCTGAACTCTTTTAGCCTTGACGTAGGGGGAGTCCCCGGCGGGGACTTTGTAAGCGACATGGAAAAGGTCGGAATTGGATTTCTTGATGTTGTCGGACATCCATTTCCTCGGAGGGGTAGGATTCCGGGTTGTCGGTGGTGGCGTCAAGAACCCCTTCTGCTGCTTCACCGGTGAATTATCGTCTTTGGTGGCACCCATTGATGAGAACGTCCGATTCTGTGTACTGGGTGGGTTTTCTCTCTATCTAAGATGAAAGGTGGCAGAAGAAAGATTTGATTGAGGAAGGAAAGTTTGAGAGCAGTTTGCAGAAGAAGCAGACGATCGCAAATTTCAAATTGGAAGAGCCGTTAATTGATTGGAGGCTGGAGCCCCTTTTCAAGCCTACTCTACTACTGTTTCTTAGATTTCTTCGTCTTTCCTTTCCTTTTTTTTTTCCTTTTTTGATTGAGGGAGAGGCCAGTCGTGGAAACGGCTGCGTTTTGGCTGTGAATTGACCCCGCTTTCCCTCTTTTATTTATTTATATTCAAAAATTATTCATTTACTTATTTGGGGTAGTAATGGAGATTTTTCTAAAAAGTTAATTATGCTCTAGCTATGCTTACCATCTTGTCGTCTTTTTGATGAGTCAAATTTAGTTGGAATTATGTACTCTTTTATTTACTGATCCTACCATTATGAATGAAAATATTGTCAAAATTACCACCCACGCCAAAAAGAAACTTGTTTTACCTACAATTGCTTGGTAAAACATATTTTTTTTAAAAATAAATTGTGAAACCCCTTTTCTCATTCTGCATCTTATGCTCAATTTATCATCTCCATTCTCCATCTTTCTCCCTCTCAAGCTTTAAGGTAATTTATCTCATTCTCATGCTAAAACTCCCTCCCATGGAGCTCCCACCTTTCTCCATCTCAATTTCTCATCCCAAAATTTCAACTCGCCACCAGTACTAAAGCGAACGGTCGGCGTACTCTCAGACTCACCGCCGGCGTCTTAGACCTACCGTCGGCGTCTCAGACCCTCCGTTGGCATTTCAAACTCACTTTCAATCAGTGTTTTGAATTTTGGGATTACACTGTCGCTAAATCAAACAACTTTAAGGTAATTTTTAATTTTTTGTGTTTCATTTGTAAATGTCAAAATATCAAATTTGACGTGGGTCTGTGCTATTAATGGAATTTATATAGTGAGTGTGTGCTTATTTTTACAAGGGATATAATGTAATCATGATTTCGTAATCTTGAATTAATTAACTACAACACAAGAATGTAATTAAGCATGATCGAAGGAGCTGTTGTGAGTGCTCTTGTGATGGTCCCAGACTCACTCGGTTTAGGTATTCATTTTTGTGCTCTTTATTTTTAAGAGTTACTCTTTCTAACAACAGTTAGTATAGAGGATTAAGTTGGTATACTATTCCGAGTAGTTTATATGTACTAGTTGTCATAAAAAGTGGTTGAGTTTGGATGATTTTGGTTGTTATTAGTAAGTAAGTTACCCTTTAAAGTTGGTAGCGGAAATTTGTTTCTAATCCAACCTAATTGCTAACTTAATTACTCATAACTCCGAATGAAGACATAAATTATGTAAATAATTATGTCACGTACATCCATTTACTTACTTAAGTACTCAACAACTAGTTGTAGCTCATAATTAGTGAATAGGTTATTTGTGATGGTAGTTTAGAGTAGTAAGTAGGATAATTTATATTTATAGTATCTTAGTTGTATATATGTCATAAAAAGAGGTTGAGTTTGGATCCTGTTAGTGTCCAAGGAGAGTGTGTGTTGTGACCTGATAATTTATAGCTGAAAAAGACTTTCATGAGTCGTATCGACTCTCCTTTATTTGTCTGGGTTCCAGAAAGTAGCGCAATCTCAGAAGTGAAATTGCACGAGGTCTATATATAGTGCTCTGGGAGTTAGAAGCGTCTCAGATTCGGTACAATGCAGTGTTTCTGTTGTGCAGCTTGAGGGGTAGCAAGACAAGGTGGGTCTGAAAGAGAAGCTTGTAGTAAAGGGTCTAATAGAAATCGTGTTGGTCGTTCTTGCATGTAGGATCCATATGTCCAGCAAAGTAAGGCACGATGCTACAAATTCAATGCTTTGATGGACCTATGAATCTTACATGCAAGAAAGGCTAACACGATTTCTATTAGACCCTTTACTATAAGCTTCTCTTTAAGACCCACCTTGTCTTGCTGCCCACTAGGTTGCACAATAGAAACACTGCATTGTACCGAATCTGAGACGCTTCTAACTCCCAAAGCACTATATAGACCTCGCGCAATTTCACCGTTGATATGGCGCTACTTTTTGGGAACCAGACAACTAAATGAGAAGTAGGTACGACTCATAAAAGTATTTTTCAGCCATAGATTAACAGTTAACAAACACACTCTCCTTGGATAATAACAGGATCCTCTTGCCTGGTGACATAGCTTAGTTGTTGATGCCATAAAAAAGTGTTGAGTTTGGATGATTTTGATAATATGTAATCAAGTACGTTATTGAATAATACAATTAAACATAAACTATTATAATTATGAATTTAAGTACAAACTGAATAATTTATTATCATTAATTTTTTAGTACTGAGACGGATATATGTTTATTGTTAATTAAATTCATGAATAGATTCACGTACATTATGGATGGGCCCTCACATCGCCGTTGGATGTACCAGAGGTTTGAACCGGGTAGGAGGGTTATCAGGGCAAAATGGGTTGTTGGGGTAGAAATGTTTGACCAATTTGCGAAGAGTAATTCATATGAGTATCCGAGGACTGGAAAGTATCGGTGTCCATGTGTGAAGTGCAAGAATAAGAGCGGATTTAGTCCCGAAGAAGTTAAATATCATTTGTATAGGGGAGGGTTTATGGAACAATATTGGTGTTGGACGTGCCATGGTGAAGAATGGGGTGACTATGATGATGAGGATGGCAGTGGTGACGATGCGGAAGGTGAGTGGGAACCGTCTGCAGGCAGTCCTACAACAAACGAGGAACTGAATCAGCCACCATTCATCGACAGAACGGAAGAGATGATGAATGATTTTATCATGGAGAATGAGGCGCCTAATGCAGGAGCTCAACAATTTTATGATATGCTTCAATCTGCTCAACAACCTCTGTAGGAAGGGTGTGCGACTCATATTGAGTTGTCCACTACCGTGAGATTGATCAGTCAGATGTCGAAGCACAATTTGTCGGAGCAGGCAATGAACGATATCATGGAACTGATGAGCGAGAGCTGTCCCCAGCCGAATCTAGTGCCTAGAAACTACGATGAGTTGAAAAAGAAGGTTAAGAAGTTGGGGATGGGCTATGAAACAATTGATTGTTGCCTTAGTGGATGCATGATCTACTATAAGGATGATGCACATCTCACTGAATGTAAATTTTGTGGCCATCCTAGGTATAAGCCATAGAAATCGTCAATCACGACAAAGAAAGGTGTCTCGTACAAGAAAATATTTTACTTTTCCTTGACGCCTAGGTTGCAACGTCTATATGCCTCGAAGAATATGACCGGGCATATGAGATGGCACGCGGAGAACAAGCGCGAGGAAGGAGTTCTTCGCCATCCATCGGGCGGCGCCTCATGGAAAATGTTCGACATCGTGCATCCAGACTTTGCGGGAGAATCGGGAAATGTCAGGCTGGGCCTGTGTGCGGATGGGTTTAGCCCATTCAACATGACTGGGAGATCTTATTCGATATGGCCGGTTGTAGTCACTCCTTACAACTTGCCACTTGAATTATGCATGACAACATCGTACATGTTCCTCACATGTATTATTCCAGGTCCGAAGAACCCCGGAAATAAAGTTGATGTCTTCCTCCAACCCTTGGTGGACCAGCTGCAACGCTTATGGGTGGGTGTTGAAACGTATGACATCTCTAAAAGACAAAATTTTAATATGAGGGCATTGTTGATGTGGACGATGAATGATTTTTCGGCCCTTGGCATGCTTTTTGGGTGGAGCACGCACGGTGCCATGTCTTGTCCTGTTTGCATGGATGGTTTGAAAGCAATGCGTCTGAAGCATGGGAGGAAAGCCTCGTGGTTTGACTGTCACCGACAGTTCCTTGCTAAGGGGCATGCTTTGAGAAGAAATCGAAAGGCATTTCGAAAGGGGCACACTTGCCCAGATAAAACTGTCCCACCGTGTAGGAAAAACGGTTATGAAATCTACGAGGAGGTGAAGCACTTCCCTAAGGTGACTACCCATGGCAACTTTGTAGTCCCGGGATTCAGAGAGAATGCTCATAATTGGAAGAAACAAAGTATCTTTTGGGAGTTGCCTTATTGGAAGGATCACATGGTTCCACACAGCTTAGATGTGATGCACATTGAGAAGAACTTTGTGGACAACATCGTAAACACGGTGATGAAGGTGGACAGCAAAACGAAGGATGATAGAAATGCAAGGAGGGACGTGGCGGACATTTGTGACAGGCCAAAACTCCATCTACTGCCTGGTCCGAATGGTAAACCCCTACAGCCAAGAGCCAAATATGTTCTTCCTGAGGATAAGCGATCAGACGTCTGTAATTGGGCACAACAACTTCATATGCCCGACGTTTATGCTTCGAACTTCGTGAACTGTGTCGATGCATTAGGTAAAAAGCTTCAAAACTTTAAAAGTCATGACTGTCATGTGTTCATGCAGACACTTTTACCTGTTGCTTTCCGAGCACTTCGCGATGATGTGTTGGAGCCACTAGTTCAGTTAAGCCAATGGTTCAAGATCCCGTGCTCCACAACATTGAAGCACAATGACTTAGTCCGGCTTGAGAAAGAAATTCACATAATAATATGCAAGCAGGAGACCATATTTTCCCCCGGCTTCTTCAACGTAATGGAACACTTGCCCATTCACCTGGTTCAGGAGGCATTCTTTGGTGATCCTGTTCAATATCGTTGGATGTATCCCTTTGAGAGGTATTTCGGGTGGTTGAAGAAGAAAATAAAGAACAAGGCACACCCCGAAGGATCTATGGCTCAAGCGTACCTCATGTTTGAGATTTCCCAATTTGCATCTACATACTTTGGGCCAGATGTATCGTCCTCTGCATCAACAAGTATGCGTACGAAGATATCGAGGTTGATCCTACGTTATTGTCGGCTTTCAAGGACAGTGGGACCCCCGTGGGAGGTGTAAACACGAGGTGGCTCAACGATCAAGAGTATAAAGTAGCACACCTGCACGTTCTACTGAACTGCAAAGAAGTCAACCACTACTTAGAGTAAGCAATACTGATCACTTACAACTTGATTTAGTTTGTCATTATCCATTACATCGGGTAATTGATATCTATTCGATGTAATTAATGAGCTTGTATCCCACGCAGCTTGTTTAAGAATTACAAGTTGACTTCATTTCCCAACGCCACGGACACTCAATTGGATCAGATGATTGAAGTAGAGTAAACTCAATGGTTTTATCAGCTAACTGTGAGAATCGCAATCATTTCTACAATTTCGATGTATCCCATATTTAAACGAAACTTTGAACCCTTTCAACATCTAAGTGTTACTCCATATGTAGGAAAATTGGGAAGCCTTTCGGTTTTACGAAGATGAGCGTCATGAACACCTTTACCAGTTAGCCCGTATGCCTTCCCCTAAAGTGTCCACGTGGAGTGCTTATCGAGTCAACGGGTTCTTATTTCACACCCAAGCAAGGAGTAACTCAGTGGCTTCGTATAGCGCTGGGGTGTGTGTCAGAGGCACGGGAGGCGGCGGATTTGTTGATGATTTCTACGGTGTTCTCCAAGAACTCGTCGCACTAGAATATGTTGGGCTTATTAACAAGAAAAGCATACTGTTTAGATATGATTGGTTTGACAATACACCGATTCGAGGTGTATGTTCAACAAGGTTATGCCCGTTTGTTGAATTACACAAGGACAGACGGTACTGGAAGTACGACCCATTCATCTTGGCGGGGTGTGCAACGCAAGTGTTGTTCATGAATTACCCGACAGGCATACGAGATAAAGCTAACTGGTGGGTTGTGGTTCCAAACAAACCATCTTATGCACAGTACAAGCATTACACCCTTCCGTTGTCCATCCAAGATGATCAACCAAGAGCTGTTGTCCCCATAAACCCCAACGACGGTACTGTTTCACAAGTACTCGCAATTGAAGGGGTGTTCGATGAGGTTGTTGACATGGACAACACCCAATTAATAGTGGGTGGTAATACGTCTGATATAGCCAATGAGAACGATGGAGACAACGACGATGACGAAAATGATGATGGTGACGATAAGGAAGTGGATGAGGACGATGAAGACAACGACGACTATTGAATAAGAATATTATCTAATATTGCTCTGTGAAACTAATTCAATGTTTATTCTATTGTACATCAATGTGTTGTCGTGAACGTTATTATTATTTCTTTGTGTTACGAAGTCTGTTAATGCAATGTATTTTGTGGGAGTTGTTACTAATTCATATTATTTGCTATTTTATTTCGTGGGAGTTGATACTAATTCAATGTTTATTCTATTATTATTTTGCAGTTTCGATGACAGGAAGAGTGGAATCCCGCAAAGGTCGGACCCGTGGTGGGTCTATACCTAATGCCAGAAGTGGTTCATCATCGACCCCGCAATCACCATACATTCCCCAATTTGATCCTTTCCCTGAAGCTTCTCCTGAACATCACCAAACCAACTTCGACCTATTTTCACAACTAGACCTCTCCACCATGGATCTCCTGCCGTTCTTTGCGCCCGGTGCACAAGGATCGAACCAGACGGTGGGCGAGTATTACGATCAAGGGTTTCGGGGGGGCCCAAACTGATGAGGTGGGGGCAAACTGATGAGGGCCAGAAGTAGTGTTCTTTCAACATCAATGTGGTGTTCTCAATCCCAAAGTAACCAGCAAGACTACCTCCATGAATTTCCATGATCAAAAGTTCACGTAGGCTACTCTTTAGGATACATAACCGGTTTCCCTTGAAAAGAAACCCATGCTCAATGTGAAACTGATCTTGGGGATGCTTTTGACATGCTTCAAACACACTCTTGAAATCTTCATCAATAAGATATAAGGCCTTAATCTGCTCAAAACCCAATACTCTTGAATCAAGGATATGCGCCAACATAAACTTCCTTGATAGTGCATCAGCTCCCTTGTTCAACTTCCCTGCCTTGTGGCGGATCATGGAATGAAAGGCTTGCATATACTCTACCCATTTAGCATGGCGTGGGCTTAGTTTATGCTGGCCTTGAATGAACTTCAAAACCTCATGATCACTATGCAATATGAACTCACTACCAATCAAATAGTGTCTCCAATGCTCCAATGTTCGAATGATGGCATAAAACTCCTTATCATACACACTATACTTCTTCTTGGCATCGTTCAATTTCTCACTAAAATAAGCAATAGGCCTGCCTTCTTGAGATAAGACATCTCACATACCAAAACCAGATGCATCACACTCAACTTCAAAAACCTTTGAGAAGCTAGGCAAGGCTAACACAGGGGCAGTAGTTAGCCTTTCCTTGATGGTTTCAAAGGCCTTCTGCGCTGATGGAGTCCAAGAGAACACTTTAGCCTTCACTAGCTTAGTCATGGGTGCTAGGAGGGTACTAAAGTTCCTCACAAACCTCCTATAAAAGGAAGCAAGGCCATGAAAACTTCTCACTTGCTAGATGTTGGTAGGGACTAGCCAATCCTTGATTGCTTGAATCTTCTCTTCATCTACTTGAATGCCCACGGCTGTAATGACATATCCAAGAAACATAACTTTGTTAGTGAAGAATTGACACTTCCCAAGGTTCCCGTATAGATTTATCTTTGGCCAGAACCTCCATAACAGCTTGTAAATGCTCCATATGATCTTCCTCACTTTGGCTATAAACAAGTATGTCATTAAAGTGGACAACAACACACTTGCTTATAAGGGACTTCAGAACCTGGTTCATCAACCTCATGAAAGTACAAGGAGCATTAGTTAAACCAAAAGGCATAACCAATCATTCATACAACCTCCTTTGGTCTTGAAAGTTGTTTTCCATTCATATCCTTCAAAGATTCTAATTTGCTAATAGCCACTTCTCAAATCAATCTTGGAGAAAACCTGGGCACCATTGTTCGGTTGTAATTTTTGTGGTTTTTAAGTTAGGGTTGTTGTCAATAAAACACGAAATTAAAGAAAGCAATTACTACAAGTAATAATGAAATTGGGAACAAAAAATTATACCTTTGATGAACTAAACTTCATTTGAATCCTTCACTTCGAATTTTCTCTCGAGCCAACAAGAAAATTGTGAATTGGATTATTAGGAATCCTCAAATCCTCACTTTGAAGTAGGATTTGTGACTCTTAATCCTCCTCCTCACTAAAAGATGGAATTGATTGTGGCTATCACTAGAAAGCTTGGAAAACAAGTCAACAATGGCACTTGAAAGGAGAGAGAAAGAGAGAGAAAGCTTGTAAAACTACAATGGAGAATGCTTGAAAGAAGAGTTGAATGCCAATTGCAAGAAAACTTGAAGAAAGCTTGAAGAACAATGGAGAAAATTTGAAGAGCAATTAAAGAAAGCAATTAAAGAAAGCTATTAAATGTACTCTAATCCTACTCCTAAAACTTAAATAAAAGCTAAGTTAAAGATTTTTTTAGGTCTGAATTACTAGTGGGTATTTATAGAAGAAGGAAAACGACACCCAAAACCCTAAAAAAATAACCGCAGCACGCGCAACTTATCCGCAGAAACAGGGTCAGTCGCGGGCGAGTCGGCAACGTTGCGGGCAAGTCGGCAGCGTCGCGGGCGAGTCAGGGTTCTGCCCATCGCCATCCGTCGTTCATTCTTCAACCTTCGCGGGTGTTACTCAGTCGGTCGCGGGCGCGACCTAGTACTGACTCGGGCGAGTCAGCGCTTGACTCGAGCGAGTCGTCCGTCTGTCCGAGGCACATCCTTCTCCCAGCAATATGTCGCGGGCGCGATGGATGGGGTCACGGGCGCGACCTTCAGCTGTTCCGTTCCTTGAACTGTTGTTTTAGCGCGACAGTCAGCAGTCACGGGTGCGACCTCCTCTGACTGGGGGCGCGACCTTTATCTGTTCAAATTACCCTTTTTGCGCCAGAAATGGAAATGGACTTCCGGATCGGTTTCGTCTCAGGTCTCGGCTCGGGTCGACTTGGTTTTACTCGGGAAATCGCTCGGGATTCCCTAAAAACCCTCAATTAAGCCCAAAATTCTTCTAACTCCTTGTTTTCCTATAAAACACAAAATCACTATATCTGATATATATACAAGAGGCTAAAATAAACACAAACACCCTATAAAAGAGATAAAATTTGGCTCGGAACGAGATCGAACAACACTCCAACACAAGGGTTTGCTTGCCCCGAGCAAACTAAAAAAAAGATAAGGACTAGAAAAAGAAACTAAAAAAAACCCTAACTCACTTTCGTAGGAATCGCGAATGCATTTAGCACATGCATTAAGCCCTTTAAACCCCCCGGTAGCCTGGGTGGACGAGGAAGGTCTCGTGAGGGTTTCTAGAAGCTTTACCCACAAAAGCCACGAGAAAAAGGAGAGAGGGAAAGTGAAAAACAAAACCAACGAAAGAAAAGGAAAAAGAAAACGACTTTGCTTCAAGGAATCATGCAATCTCAATCAAGACAACCATGTTAATCCTCCAAAAGGAACCGTTATGAGCATCTCACAAACACCTAACTCGGGCAAATGTCAATCTTAGAGGTTTTCGATCCCCTACACCTCACGTAGAGCTAATTCCCTTGTGCGCCAGTGCTAGTGGGTTCTAACCGATTCCAAACGACCCCAAAGACTCACACCCGAGCTTAAAAACAAAACGAACAAGAAACGCAAAGAATGCCCTCCCCCGCATTTGGTCGCCCTTGGCTTGGTGAGGGTCGCAGGTGATGCAAGGAAAGACTCCTCACTTTATTAACACTTAACATCTTTTTGGGTTGGGTATTCCCAACAATTTTTTACAGCTTAAAGGTCGAGGTTAGTTTTGCGGGAATTGTAACGGCACAAAATGGGGTTTACCCTCCCAACACATGCCTTTCCATACACCTCTTCGTCGCGAACGATATAAAAGAAGGTTTAAGGGGTATTAGCGTCGTACCGCTAGTACCAGTCCCGTGTAGGTCGCTAACTTTATGTTGGTTAATGTCGTTCGACCGACACGCCCCAATTAATTCATTTATTTTAGAATTAACTTCTCTTTTGTTTTCTTTTCTTTCTCTTCTTTTTTTTTTTCTTTTTCAGAAAACGAGCTCGGATGTGGGTACCTAGGGTCTCCCAGTTTCAACTAGAATGTGAAGTAAATCAGGGACCTCGCTAGACACTCAATGAAGGGAATCTAATTAAAGTGAGTCATGACAATCGCCCAAGATAGGGTCGAAAATGCTCAAACCGGTTTCTTTTCAAGAAGATTAAGAAAGTCTTCTCAATTTTTTACAACAAAATCCAAGAAACGAAACCAAAAATGAAAACAAGGGGAAAACGAAAATTTTTAAAGTTTTTCACTCCTTTTTTTCTCCTTTTTCACACAAAAATTTTCAAAATTTTTAGACACAAATTACAAAAAACGAAAATAAAAGACTCAAAAACTAGGTGATCTACCCATGACAAATGGAAGTATCACCCCCCCAACTCCGAAACAAAACTTCACAATATCCCCATTGTGGGAACAAGGGTGTCACATAATAGGTAGAAAACCTAGGAAAAGCACACAAAACACTTATCACATAAAAAGCAGTGGCGACTCGAGCCCACACGGCTCCAACAACAAAATATTCCCAACAATCACACTCATGGGGTTCGCCACCCAAAAAGAAAATCGAGCATGCAACATGGATCAAGATATATACACTCAAAGAGAGGGCGGAAGAGGTTACATCAAGATCTTCAATAAAAGCATAACCAATCCACGATCCAAAGAAGATCACACCATAGGTTAGAAATAAACAAGAAAAGCATACTATGTGTGATGGTTCACTTGCAAGATGAAAAGGAAAAACAAACTATTCAAGACACTAAGGACTAAAGAACTAAGAAAACAAACTAAAATATTTACAAAACGCTCACTTTTTTTTTTCTTTTCTTAGACTCGAAAACCGGAATGCAAACTACCCTCCCACTCCAACACAAAGAGGTTGTCGTGTCCTCAAATGAAAACAGAAGTAGGTAAGCAAGCACCCAAAATAAAAGAAAAAGACACACACAAAAAGAAAATAAGTGAAGAAAAGAAGATTGTTTCACTAATTATACAAGAAAGGTGAAGAAGGATATTACCTAAAAGGTGTTTTATCAATAAGCTCACTCCTTCTCACCTCAAGATATTGGGCACCATGTCAGAACCATTCAACGCCCGGAGTAACAAGTCATGCATCCTGTCATGCATCTCAGAATAGTGATGGTAAGAGCACATTCGCAATAGCACATCAACAAACATTAGTGCTCTTAACAATTTATCAAATGCCTTAGAAAAGTCATAGAAAGGACGGACTACATGAATGCACAAGACTTTCCTAGGAACTTCAAAATGAGACATGACAAATGACTCCACTCATTGACTCGCAAATGGAAATTGCGTATGTAAATCAACAAGAGGGAACAATACAACACATTCCTGAACATGCTCATGCGAACACTTGGATGCAAACCATGATTCAATCTCAATTTCCATGCAATTTTCATCAAACATAGATTCCAAATCACAACTTTCATCCAAATACTCATCATAATCATCAATAGGTGATAAGGAAAAAGCAGGGTTAGACCACATCATAACACTCCCAATATCACAAACAGGCACATCTTCATCTTTATCAATATCAGACTCATTAAAAGAACTATCAACATCAAAAGACAAAGGCGCATCATTCAAAACAACATCAAAAGTGAAAGTGGAAGGCTCCGGATCATAACTCATCGTGAATGACTCATAAAGCATATCATCATCAAAAGCATCATTGTCAACAACCAAGTTCAAACAACCATGATCAATCCCCAAAGAATCAAGCTCATCATCACAAGAATGCACATTAATGGACTCACATACAAGGGTAGCTAATGCCTCACTAATGCAATGATCCTCAATGAAAGTGAACAATTCGGCATCAAGCACACATTCAATCACAACAAGTTCTATTTCACTCTCAACAAGATCATGCTCAATTACATCACAAGCATCGTGACATTCATCAAACTCAACCTTTTCTTCACATAAAAGCATGGACAACGGTGTGGACATCGGTGTGGACAATGGTTCATCATCAAGCATGTAGTCATCAAGATCATCACACACATAATCATCATGCTCCTCATGCTCACTAGGTGGGGCTAGAGCTAAGGAGTCACTAAGTAGTCCAAGGCATGGTCGGGCATAGTAATCATCATCCTCATCATACACAGAAGAATTAACTTGCATTTCGGGACTCAAAGATGACTAATGATGTACTTCAACATTCAAATCAACCATTTGTGAAGAAGGAATTTCTACCCTATGATTCAACTCAGGAAACAATGCACGCATGCACTTATTCATTTTCGCACATAATTTTTCCGCTTCCGCATTAAAGGTAGCCATTTTAGCTTTCAAACAAGAACCAACACTATGGCACGGTGAATCACAGAGGAAGCACACGGGATGAGACTCAACATCAGCACATTGGGGAAGATCATAACAATTTTCCACATAAACCCCACTATAAGATTGATCATCAACATACACAGGGTATTCACATGATTGTTCAATTTCGGTCTCGGAGGGTGGTGCATAAGGAGGTTGGAAGCTAGGACTAACACTTTGTTGCTCAAATTCATAGGAATCCCTAGACAACCATTCAAGTAGCTCCCATGCTTTTTCTTCACCTAAACTGGAAAACCCGTAATAATCTAAGAGGTTTCGGGTCTCATAATTCACACCTTCATTCACAATTTCCAAAAGATCTAAAGTATCATAAAAGACACCATATAATTCACATTGAGCACGGTAATCATGCAATCTAGCAAAATACCTCCAAAATATTTCATGCTCAAATTGAGGGAATTGGGGACTATCCGTAACTTTTTTCTATTTTTCTATTTTTTTTCCGATATTCAATTTTTTTTTTGTGCTACATTTTTCTAGCATAATTGAGAAAGCAATAAACTATGTACACACAAACCAATAGCTTAATCTACCAAATAACGCCATCCCCGGCAACGACGCCATTGTTCGGTTGTAATTTTTGTGGTTTTAAGTTAGGGTTGTCGGTCCACGAGGATGGGTGTTAGGCTTGATTAAGGGAATCGGTTTGTGTTCGGGTTTTTCTCAATGTGGAAAGCAATAAATATTTAAAGAGAGCAACTAAACTAACCTAGAAACGGATTCATAACAATCAACACTAAAGAAAGAAATTAAACTACAACTAATAATGAAATTGGGAACAAGAAATTATACCTTTGATGAACTAAACTTCATTTGAATCCTTCACTTCGAATTTTCTCCCGAACCAACAAGAAAATTGTGAATTGGATTATTAAGAATCCTCAAATCCTCACTTTGAAGTAGGATTTGTGACTCTTAATCATCCTCCTCACTAAAAGATGGAATTGATTGTGGCTAACACTAGAAAGCTTGGAAAACAAGTCAACAATGGCACTTGAAAGGAGAGAGAGAGAGAGAGAAAGAGAGAGAAAGCTTGTAAAACTTCAATGGAGAATGCTTGAAAGAAGAGTTGAATACCAATTGCAAGAAAACTTGAAGAAAGCTTGAAGAACAATGGAGAAAACTTGAAGAACAATTAAAGAAAGTAATTAAAGAAAGCAATTAAATGTACTCTAATCCTACTCCTAAAACTTAAATAAAAGCTAAGCTAAAGATTTTTTAGGTCTGAATTACTAGTGGGTATTTATAGAAGAAGGAAAACGACACCCAAAACCCTAAAATAATAACCGCAGCACGCGCAGCTTATCCGCAGAAACAGGGTCGGTCGCGGGCGAGTCAAGGTTCTGCCCATGGTCATCCGTCGTTCATTCTTCAACCTTCTGGGGCGTTACTCAGTCGGTCGCAGTCGCGACCTAGTACTGACTCGGACGAGTCAACGCTTGACTCAAGCGAGTCGTCCGTCTGTCCGAGGCACATCCTTCTCCCAACAACATGTCGCGAGCACGACGGATGGGGTCGCGGATGCGACCTTCAGCTGTTTCGTTCCTTGAACTGTTGTTTTAGCGCGACAGTCAGCAGTCACGGGTGCGACCTCCTCTGACTTGGGCGCGACCTTTATCTGCCCAAATTGCCCTTTTTGCGCCAGAAATGGAAATGGACTTCCAGGTCGGTTTCGTCTCGGGTCTCGGCTCGGGTCGACTTGGTTTTACTCGGGAAATCGCTCGGGATTCCCTAAAAACCCTCAATTAAGCCCAAAATTCTTCTAACTCCTTATTTTCCTACAAAACACAAAATCACTATATCTAATATATATACAAGAGGCTAAAATAAACACAAACACCCTATAAAAGAGATAAAATTCTGCTCGGAACGAGACCGAACAACCATGAAGCTTATCTAGAAGGTCTTCAAGTCTAGGTATGGGATACCTATACTTGATAGTAATCTTGTTGATAGCACGACGATGAATGCACATTCTTTGGCTTCCATCTTTCTTGGGTACCAAAAGGTCCAGAACAGCACAAGGACTCAAACTTTCCCTAATCATTCCTTTTGCAAGGAGATCATCAACCTTCCTTTGAATTTCTTGAGTGCCATTTGGATTCATTCTTTGGGCTGGCTTATTAGGGAGTATTGATCCAGGTACGAGATCAATCGAAGTTTTGTTGCCCTTATAACCGTGGAAGTAGATTATACGAGTCCGGTTCTTGGCCAAGATTCCCATTTTCTGTAACCTTGTTGCTTCAGGAAGTGGCATATGATGTGCCCCATTCCGATTGTTGTGGGCCAACTTTCGATGCTTATCTCCCTAAGACAATGAAGAATGCATGATCCAGTATTCACACGACGACCTTGCACAGTATGGAAAATCACGAAAAGGTCGTCCTTGCGAACCTTTGGTCGCCCATCATCTCGGCCAAAAACAGAACTTGTGATGATACGGTGAAGGATTCAGACGGTAAGATTGCAAAAATCTCGGGCCTTGGAGTTCCTTGGACAATGATACTTTATATGAGGGGTTCGAGACTCGGCGTACATATGTCGCCAACAAGTAAGTGCTTTCATTGCTCCTTGCTTGTCAAACTTATCACATTTTTCATAAAACTTCCCATCCAAAAGTAAACCAAGCGCTTGACATAAGTCTTGCACAGTGCACGTCATTTCCTTGTTTGCCACCCGGTAACGGAATGTCACCTTTGAAGTACAATCACCTTCTACCTGTAACGAACTTAGAAACTTAAGCCCCGGTTGGTCGACAATTGAATCGTCGATAGTGATAGACACTTCCCAACCCAAAGTCTTTATGAAGTAATCAAAGTTAGGTTTGCAATAGACAACTTGTACGGTCCCTGCATCATAGACATTAAGGGAACATATCTTCCATTCTTTGAACTTCATATAGCGATGTTTGTGCATTTCGTCTCTAAAAGTGACTTTGGTTCTCGAGTTACTCTGAATTAAGGTAGCCGGTTGAGCCTTGTACCAGGTTTTTTCTGAAGTTGATGACTCGGGTGGTGGTGAAGGAGATCGAAGACTCCTCAGTGCGGGCTCTCTTAGCCCGACCCATTGCTTGAACTCAACTAACACAAAACCTAGGTCTTAACAAGAAGATCCAAAACAAGTAGCACACAAATTAAGTAGTAAAATGAACTTGAACAACAACTAACTTGAATGTTACCTAGAATGAGGACTTAGGAACTCTGTGTTGCCTTGGTCGAGCCTCAAGAGGTGAATCCTTGGGGTTTTCGCACTTTGGGAGATGAAGAAAGGTGGAATTCAGACAATGGGGCTGTGGTTAGGGCAAATTTCATGAATTGAAGGAGGGAGAGAGGAGTTTTGTGGTGGGTTGAGTGTTTGGTCGCGGGTGCTAAGGTTTTAGAGAAGGAAAGAGTTGTTTGAGAGAAAGAAATGAAGAAGAAATGAATTTAATTGAAAGAGGGAAAATGAGGTTTAAAAAGGACAATTATTCGCGCAGTTTTTCGACCTGTGGCGGGCGCGACGGTGCCAGTCGCGGGCGCGACAAACTGGGAAAAAGGGAATTTCAAGCTCGATGTTGTCGCGGTCGCTACGCTCCTTGTGCCACCCGTGACATCGTTCTGGAGGAAAGTAAGGATCATGTGTCGCGGCCGCTACAAACCCCTTAGCGGGCATTACAAATTGGATTTTCTGCCTTGATTTCCTTGATTATTTTTCACACAACTGTAGCGGGTGCTACGAGCCTCGTAGCGCCTGCTACCTCATTCTGCCCCTAAACTGGAAACTCTCACTTTTTCAAAATAAAACTAAGTTCTAAAACCTTAGCTCCCTCACATTATAGAGCTTTCTTCACCTCGCATCGAAATTTCAACTTGCCCCTGGGTTTGAGGGTGGTATGGAAGTCCTTTCTTATGCTTGATACCATACTTAGACAAAAAAGACTCGAATCTCCTCTCAATGAAATGAGAACCGTTATCACTAATGATTACCCTTGGGATGCCAAACCTAGGGCAAATAACTTTCTTCAAGAACTTTGACATGGACTTCCCATCGCGTCGAACGCAAGGGACGACTTCCACCTACTTTGAGACATAGTCGACCGCCACAAGAATATATTGATGACCCCTAGAAGATGGAAATGGACCCATGAAATCTATTCCCCAAACATCAAAGACCACTACCTCCAAAATATAGTTGAGCAGTGCCTCATTGCGTCGAGAAATATTTCCAAATATTTGGCATTTATCGCACACTCGAACATGATGATAAGCGTCCTTGAAAAGGGTGGGCCACCTATAACCAGCTTGTAGAACACATGCAACGGTCTTACTAGAACCCCCATGGCCTTCACAAGGAAGCTTTATGGCAATGCGTCAGCGGAGATTTGGTTTCACCTTCAGCTTTGCACCTACGGTACATGCCATCATTGCATAATTTGAACAAGAAAAGGTCATCCCAGTAAAAGTGTTTCACATCATGAAAGGACCTCTTCCTTTGGTGAGGAATGAGGTTGTGGGAACCACTTCACTTGCCTAGTAGTTGATAATATCTGCGTACCATGGGTGGTTATGCTTGAGAGATAAAAGATGCTCGTCCGGGAAGGAATCTTCAATAGGTGGAGTCTCCACATCTACTAGAATTCGAGACAAATGGTCGACAACCACATTCTTTGTCCCGGCCTCATCCCTAATCTGAATGTCAAATTCTTGCATGATGAGCACCCATCGGATTAACCTTGGCTTGGCCTCCTTTTTACCCGTCAAAAACTTGATTGTCGCATGATCTGTATACACAATGACTCGGGAGAACATCAGATATTGTCGGAACTTATTGAGGGAAAATATGATTGCTAAGAGTTCCTTCTCGGTAGTGTAGTTCTTTTGCGCGCTATCTAGCGCATGACTAACATAGTATATAACTCGCGGCTGCCTATCTTTAGTTTGTGCGAGGCAAGCCCCAATAGCAAAGTCACCAGCATCCGCCATAATCTCGAATGGTAAAGTCCAATCGGGTGGTTGAACTACCGGTGCAGAGATTAACGCTTGCTTCAACCTGTGAAAGGACTCAAGGCAATCATCAGTAAATATGAATGGGGTATCTTTGCATAAGAGGTTAATTAAGGGACGAGAGATTTTTGAGAAATCTTTGACAAACCGACGGTAAAAGTCGGCATGTCCCAAAAACCTACGCACCCCTTTTACTGAAACCGGGGGTGGTAGGTGCTCGATCACCTGAGTCTTTGCTCTATCAACTTTGATACCCCTAGATGAAACAACATGCCCTAAAACAACTCCTTCCTTAACCATGAAATGACACTTCTCCCTGTAAAGAACAAGATCAACCTCCTTACATCTAATGAGAACTTTTTCCAAATTACTCAAACAATCATCATATGAACGACCATAAACAGAAAAATCATCCATAAACACCTCCATGATATGCTCAATAAAATCGCTAAAAATCGCCATCAAGCACCTTTGAAAGGTGTCGGGCGCATTGCATAGACCAAAAGGCATCCTCCTATAGGCAAAAGTGCCATAAGGACAGGTAAAAGTGGTCTTTTTCTTGATGTGCAGGATGAATAGGAATTTGGGAGAAACTAGAGTAACCATCTAAAAAATAGAAATATGAATGGCCTGCTAATCTTTCTAGCATCTAGTCTATAAAGGGGAGGGGAAAGTGATCCCTTTTAGTGACTTTGTTCAATTGGCGATAGTCAATACACATTCGCCATCTCGTAACAGTTCTCGTACTCACTAACTCATGTTTCTCATTTTCAACAACGGTTAATCCTCCTTTCTTTGGAACACATTGAACCGGGCTTACCCACTCGCTATTTGCGATGGGGAAGATGATCCCGACGGCCAAGAGTTTAATAATTTCTTTTTTCACCACTTTCTGCATGTTTGGGTTTAACCTACACTGAGGTTGTCTAGTTGGTTTCACATTGTTAATCAAGTCGGTGGAGTGCATGCATATAGACAGGGATATACCCTTCAAATCGTCAATGGTGTAACCCAAGGTACCTCGGTGTTTGCGAAGAAGATCGAGCAACTTAGAAAGCTCGGTGCCTTGGAGTTTTGCATTGACAATTACAGGATACGTGTCATTGTCTCCAAGAAAAGCATACCTTAGACTTGGAGGTAAAGGTTTAAGCTATAATTGAGGGGCAATGGATTTGGTAGAATCCATACCTTTGCAAATGACCTCTTGGATCTCCATACACTCCAAGTAGGGCTCCTCTAGTGGAATATCCTCGTGGGTTGGTATCGTATCAAGTAGGTTAGAGAAGAAGGTAATATCACTCCCCTCGGATTCAAATTAGAATACCTCCATTAGGCTTGCTTCCAAGGGGCTATCGCGAGATGACTCTAACATGTGAGATTCCATCAAATAATCATCCACTACCTCATCCATGATGTCCATGGCATAACACGAATCCCCAAAAGAAGGGTTCTTCATGGATCCCTCAATGTTAAATACTATGCTTTCGTTACCAACATGTAGAGACATACAACCATTCTTCACATATATCATGGCACCCGCCGCGACCAAGAATGGACGACCCAAAATGATTGGAATGTTGGCATCTTCGTCCATCTCCAAGATAACAAAATCGCACGGTATAAGGAAGCTTCCGACTTACACCAAAATATCTTCCAAGATGCCCAACGGTCTCCGGATTGACCTATCGGCAAGTTGAAGGTTGATGGCAGGGGGGTCATGTCATCTAGATTTAATTTCTGGCATATAGAGTATGGCATCACGCTCACACTCGCCCCTAAAGCGCACAACGCTCGGTCGATCTTCATGTCATCAACCGCACAAGGGATCGAGAAGCTTTTGGGATCAGAGAGTTTCTCCGGGGATTTGTTGCCAATAATAGCACTACAATCAGCCGTCAAATGAATAGTGGACTCCTCTGTGATCCTCCGCTTATTTGTCAAAAGGTCTTTGAGATACTTCTTGAATGTTGGAACCTCGGAGATAGCATCCAAGAATGGGATGTTTACTTGGAGCTTCTTGAGCATCTCAATGAATTTGGAAAACTTAGCATCCAACTTTGGCTTTACCAACCGCTCGGGAAAAGGCACAGGTGGTCGGCTTGGTTTTGGTATCTCCATGGATTGCTCACAATCATCCTCTATCATCTTCCCTTCTCCCTTTCCACTAACTTCCTCATAACTTCCTCATTTTTCTACTTCTTCATTTTCAAATTCTTCCTCAACACCAGATTTTTCTCCCAATTCCTCCACACAATCGCCATTCTCTTCTTCAAACACCTCCTCCAAACTCTCATCAGTCACCTCCATAAGATCACTCGCCTTCATCGTGGGTCCCTCCACTAATCGCTCAACACACCAAACCTAGCCAATCCTTATCTAGCCAACCCCAACCCAATCCTATCTAGTCACCTCCATAAGGATTGGCTAGGTTTGGTGTGCTGAGCGATTTGTGCCAATTGTGTCTCCATTTTTTTGAGCCGGGCACGATCACTCTCTTGATTCGTAGCAATTCTCACCAACAACTCCTCAATAGAAGTGTCTTTGGATGGTTTGGAACTTTGGGAGGTTTGGGCGTGTTGGTAGTTTTGGGAAGTTTGATTATATTGGTGACGGTTATTGTTTGAGAAACCGGGTGGTGCGTTTTGGTTTTGGGAAGATTATTGGTTGTAACCAAAGTTATTTCGGCCTCAGTTTTGTTGTTGTGGAGTGGAATAGGAAAAGTTGTTGTTGGGGAAGATGGCTTTGGCTTGTTCGGGTGGATGCTCGACGTATTGATGGAAAAGATGCAGACCTCCTCAATAATCGTAAATAAGAATTCTAGCATCAGACATAAACATCTCCTGGGCTACCTTCACTTGTTTCGTGGTCTCCTCAAGAGCTTTGTTTTGCTGCATCTCCAAGACGACATTCATAAGAAACTTTATGGTAGGGTTACTCTCAAGAGAAGCACCTACATCTCTAGCACGGCCTCCTCCCCAGTGAGGGGAGTTTTGGGAAATCTTGTGTAAAAATATGTTCGCCTCCTTCGTTGTCTTCTTCAAGAACATTCCTCCGGAAGCATGATCGATAGACTCTCTCAAATGCATACATTAACCCTGTGTAGAAGTGGTGAAGGAGCAACCAATCCTCAAGGTTATGGTGGGGGCACCTTCATTAGAGGATTTTGAACCTCCCCCATGCCTCGAACATGGTCTCATCAGGTTCTTGTTTGAAGCCCATAATAGCTTGTCTCAACCGACAAGTCTCATCCACCGGAAAGAAACGTTGAAGGAAGTCGTGGCTGAGGGCTATGTGCCAGCTGGACATGATTGAAGCCACATTTTCGCCTTCGCCGCTAATGTTAGAGGGAAGAATTTTAACTTCATATATTCAGGTGAAACGCCATGCATATGAACGAGCCAATGCGTTGTTCAAACTGGTTTATATGATCGATGGGATTCTCATGGTCACTTCCGTGATATGGATTACTTTCAAACACCTCGAGCAAGTAAGACTTGAACTTGAAAGAAGCATTTGGTGGAAGCTCGGGGAGTACCATGGGATCGCCTCCCGTACCCGGGGTGGGCATGGAATAGGATGCAAAGGTATGAGGTGGATTAGCCAGTTCTTCGACCATTAGAATTGTTTGTCTTCCTAGTTCTCTTTGGCGGCGCTCTCGCCGTGAGCTAGCGTTAGCTTGTCGAATGATCCTTTTGGGATCTAAGCTTGAGGGTGTCACAGATGCTTGGCTAGCCTTAGAACGAGTCTGCATACACAAGAGAACACAGAAAGTTTCAATTCTTCACAACCTAAAACACTTCTAATCTCTAGCTTAAGAGCAATCTTAACAAACTTAGACCAAGAAACTAAAACTAGGGGCGCTAGCTCCCCAGCAATGACGCCATTTTATAGAGAGGTTGGGTAGCATACCCTATTGTTTTGTCGTTCTTCTCGAGGAACAAGGGGCCTTGGTCAAAGTAACTAGGTCTAGGTCAAGTTTAAGACTGCTTAGGAACAAGGTTTTTGATCGATTGATAGCAAACAGAACGAAAAGCAAACTATGGTCGGTCAGGAAGAGATAATGGGCTTCGAGGGTTTTCGAGACGCAACCGGGATCAAGGAAGTAGGTTTTGCATTAAGGGAGTAATTAAGCGATGGAAATCAAATGGAAACTCCGTTAGAAAAGCTCACCGGTCTCCCCCTTTCGGGAATATCCCGGATTAACTACTTCCAAGCCCACCATGAACCCAGAGGGTTAATGGAACGAAATTTCCTAGTTGATCTCCTTCCCATTTCCATGGGCGAGCATCTGTAGATGGCAAAAAATTTGTCCACCACTCGAGACTCGCCACGTGAAAATTACAATAAATTTAATTCGGTCCATTATAATTTGCCATGTGTCAGAATTAATTATGGTGGATCATTTAATTATAAATTAAATGATATTATATTCTGGCCAATTAAATTACGACACGTGTCATAAATGACACATAAATATTTATTCCTTTTATTTTATTTAAAAGGAATTAAATAGGGCCCAAAGGCTAGCCCATGTTCTCTATAAATAGAGACCATTCTCCTTTAGTTCAAGGGGTTCAAAAAAAAAGATCAAAGGAAGACTCAAAAGCTCTCAATCTCGCTCTCGAAGACAAAAGCACAAAAAAGCTTAAGCTCGTGCCGTCCATTCGTGGGAGATCAAACCACTTCCTCTTGATCGGGATCAAGTCTCTACGACCCTCGTTCAAGACCACATTCATCCAAGATTATATTCATTCAAGATCACATTCATCCAAAACCATATTCATTCAAGACTCGTTCAAGTTCATTCAAGGAGATCGAATTGGAGGAGTTACATTTATTTTGTAACAAAATACATAGAGATTGTACCCAAAATCCTTTGAAATTAATATATCATATTTGTTCACTAATTTCTTGTGTTTATTTATTTCGACCCGAAAATTTGTGTTCACAAATTTTGGCACGCTCGGTGGGACATCTCTACCTCTCATCTCTTTCTCCAGAAAACAAATCGCTCATCAATCAAAGAAGACATGGCTCCTAGCAGTAACATCCCTCTTTTTTCGAAGAAGGCTATTCCATCCAAATCCCAAGGGTCGGCAACTGCTAGTATGACGTCCAACGGAGTAGTCACAAGAAGGATGGCCAAGATCGCTGCTATGGAGACCCAAAAACAAACTGATGTGATTGCACCATCACATGTTGCTGATTTCGACTTGCCGGGGACAAGTCACATCACATCTCATTTGCTTAGAGAGAAATTCGTTCAAGTCCCTCCAAAGGAAGCATCCGCTCAGTGGATGGATCAACTTCACCGTCACATGGAGTTTGTGACACAACCATTTGATGAAGAAACTGAAGATTATGAGAGCGACGGAGAAATGCTGAAGTCTCCAAATGACATGCTCTCACATTCGACATCGAATCATTGACACGTTGTTATGCGGTTATGACCACTGGAGCCATTAACTATGAAGAAGAGTTCAAAACCATGAAGGTCGTCTGGCTAGACTTGAGAGAAAGCGAGAGAAAGCGAGCATATCAAGCGCCAAGATGAGCGGATTAAGAAGCTAACGAAAAGTTAGAGAAGCGCCGCTAGCAACTATGTCATTAGCTCGGAAGATGAAGATTCGACAAGGGATCGATCGCGGAGATTCCGATGAAGAAGAGAAGAAGGAAGACTCCGGCTCAGGTTCTTTGTCTGTGGAGCAAATCCAGAACTTAGTGGCGAATGCAATCAAGGCTCAACTAGGAGGAGGCGCGACGCGGACTCATCTGTACACCAAACCGTACACGAAGAGGATTGACGCCCTTCGTATGCCTCGTGGGTACCAACCCCCAAAGTTTATCCAATTCGAAGGAAAAGGAAACCCGAAGCAATATGTTGCACACTTCATCGAAACGTGCAACAATGCGGGTACTGATGGTGATCTGCTAGTGAAACAATTCGTCCGTACCTTGAAAGGTACCGCTTTCAATTGGTATACTGACTTAGAGCCTGAATCCGTTGATAGTTGGGAACAAATGGAGCAAGAATTCTTGAACAGGTTCTACAGTACTCAAAGAATTGTTAGCATGACTGAGTTGACAAACACTAAGCAATGGACAGATGAACCAGTTCTTGACTATATCAATCGGTGGCGTGCGGTCAGCCTCGAGTGCAAAGATCGCTTATCTGAGGCTTCGGCCGTTGAGATGTGCGCCAATGGTATGAATTGGGACTTGCTCTATGTCTTGCAAATGAGTAAGCCGAGAACTTTCCGGGAGTTGGTAACCAAGGCTCATGACATGGAGATTACAATAGCTAATCGACGCGGCAAGCCCACATCCTCTTCCTTTGAGCTAAAGAGAGATAGAGGGGATCTGAAGAAGAGTATTAAAACTTCCAAGAGCTCAACGAGAGAATCCATGTTAGTCTCAACAAATGAGCCAGTCCGGATTTCGGGGAAGTCAAAGGTTGAAGATAAAAGGAGTTTTGCGGCACGAGACACCACAAAGAAACATTTGACACTGAAGGAGCTCCAAGAGAAGAAGTATCTGTTTCCTGATTCGGACTTGCAAGGGATGTTGGACGGTTTGTTGGAAAACAAGATCATTGAACTTCCCGAACCAAAACGGCCAGAAGAAGCTGGGAAGACTTCTGACCCTAGGTATTGCCGTTATCATAGGGTCGTGAGTCATCCACTTGAAAAATGCATTACGCTCAAAGAACGCATTATGCAACTGGCTAAGGAAGGAAAAATCATACTCGATACCGATGATAATGTTGAGGTCAATCATATTTGTATCGAAGCATGTTCTACTAAAGACCCGATGGACGGTGGTAATACACTAGGAAAAGTTCTTCCATCTGACTCCTTCGGGAGTGTCACTGTAAACATGACATCTTGTTCTGAACAAGTAGATGAAGAAGATGGAGTAGAAAAGGAGACAGAATCAAGGAAAGGTAACGAGAAGACCCTAGCTATCTTGGATATTTTTCCAACGCGCATGAGTTGGAATGAAGTCTTCCATTTTCCAGAGGAAATGCGCAAACACGTCGCTACTACTCTACGCGAACCAAAACTTTACATTGATAAAGTTAAAGATGTTGGTGGACAAGCAAAAAATCTTACTCAATGTTCTGCTTGTAATACAGCAGTCACTTTTACAGATGATGACCTGCTACTAGGATCCAAACCTCACAACCGTCCTTTGTTCGTGACTGGTTACATTCGGGAGAAGAAGGTGAAACGTATGCTAGTGGACGGAGGTTCAGCTGTTAACATCATGCCTAAGTCTACCATGAATGATCTAGGAATCACGACAGAAGAATTATCTAAGAGTAGAATGATGATTCATGGGTTTAACCTGGAGGGTCGGCGTGCGATTACTATGATCCGTTTAGAGCTGACTATGGGTGATTTGGTAACGTCCACTATCTTTCATGTGATTGATGCCAGGACATCTTACAAGCTGCTACTCGGACGTCCGTGGCTCCATGAGCATGGAATAGTAGCCTCCACACTCCATCAATGTCTCAAGTATTATCGCGATGGTGAAAGAAAGATTAATGAAGATGCTAAACCATTTGCTCAAGCTGAGTCGCATTTTGCCGATGCGAAATTTTTCGAGGAAGAAACAACCCCGAAAGAGACGATGCCACCCATGATCTCCTCTACGGGTAAAAGAATTTCAAAGACCATGCAAGAAAGTCAAGCACTTGTGAAACAAAGCGATGAATGCAAGCATATATCAAGACCCTCTGGACAAGTTACAATACAAGCAGACACCTCAGCTACTGTTACACCCCCGGTGTTAAGGTATATCCCGAAGTCTCGTCGTAAGAAAGGTGAATCCCCATTCAGCAGTCAAATGAGCCAAACTATGGGAGGCAAAATTAAGTGCAACGTTGCCCATACCAAAAGCATACCAACCCAAGGTAGTCAAGCCCTCCCTTTCGGGGTTCATTCCTTCTTCTCACACCTCATTGAAGGAGGAAAATAATTCACCTCAAGAGCAGAAAAATGAGGGATTCGGTCCTAACGCATACAAACTCATGGAGAAGGCTGGTTATGACTTCACCAATCCCACGGCACTAGGACAAGTCATTGAAGCAAAACCGTATGGTCTTAACGAGACTCAGAAACGTATTCAAGAGCAAGGGGAAGGAGTAACTTCCGCTAAGGTGGGTCTTGGTTATACACCACCTACACCGATCAAAATCTCAGGGCGGCGAAACAATAAACAGTATGCGGTTCAACACATCACCGCTGAAGAGGACGATAAGACCGAGGATGAGAAAGCCCAACCTAACACCAAGCCTTCTGTGTTTGATCGGTTATCACATGCTTCCAAGAGGCGTTCATCCGTGTTCGCAAGGATAGGGAAAGCCAAAAGTCAAGAGTCTTCAGGACCGTACAAAGGTAAAGGTGATGCAAAAGTAAGACCATCGGTGTTTAGTAGACTTGGAAAAGAAGGAGAAGCATCGAATCCTTTACCACGAGAAGGGAATAATTCAGTGTTTAACCGTCTGGGTGAATTGAATGAAATACAAAGTTCCATCCCTTCCCGCATGAAGCGTGTGCCAATACTTAACGTAAAAACAGATGGTTCTCTTAGGGTGAAGCGACGCACAGTGGTCTTCACAAACCGACAGAATGGCCCTGAGCCAGAGAACGAGGTTGAAAACGAAGAGATTGTTACCTCTAATCACATCACGATTCATGAATACAAAGAGGTCGATTCAGAAGTAGAGCTTGCAGAGATCCCTAAAAGCCTTGAGGATGGGGGGCAAGCCAGTGTTGATGAGCTGAAAGAGTTAAATCTCAGGACTGTCGAGGAACCTCGGCCAATCTACGTGAGTTCCTTACTTACACAGAAGCAGGAAAAAGAGTATTTTACCCTCCTTTCTGAATACAAGGATGTGTTCGCAAGGAGCTACAAAGAAATGTCTGGGTTAGACCCGAGAGTCGCAGTCCGTCGGTTGTCCGTCAAGAAGGGTGTTTCACCCAAGAAGTAACTTCAACGACGTTTTCACCCAGAGCTAGTACCTGAGATCGAAAAGGAGGTAAACAAGCATATAGAAGCCGGATTTATCCGTGAAGTCAAATACCCAACATGGATTGCGAACATCGTACCTGTCAGAAAAAAAAAACCGGACAACTTCGAATTTGTGTCGATTTTCGTGATCTTAACGACGCGTGTCCAAAGGATGACTTCCCACTGCCCGTTACGGAACACATGATCGATTCCACTACCGGGCACGAAGCTTTATCATTCATGGACTGCACAGCGGGATATAACCAGATTCAAATGGCACCTGAGGACCAAGAAGCGACAGCTTTTCGTACACCGAAAGGAATTTTCTGCTACAAGGTAATGCCTTTTGGTTTAAAGAATGCAGGAGCAACGTATCAGCATGCAATGTAATCCATCTTTGATGACATGCTACACCGATCAATTGAATGTTATGTCGATGATTTGGTGGTCAAATCAAGGAGGAAAGGGGATCACCTGCAAGACCTTCGAAAAATTTTCGAACGGTTGAGAAAATGCTAGTTGAAGATGAATCCACTCAAATGCGCATTTGGAGTCACTTCCGAAAAGTTCTTAGGTTTTGTTGTACGGCACAAAGACATCGAAGTTGACCATGCCAAAATCAAGGCCATCCAAGAGATGCCTGCGCCGAAGAACCTTAAAGAATTGCGAGGTCTCCAAGGATGTTTGGCATACATTAGAAGGTTCATATCCAACCTTGTGGGCCGTCGTCATCCATTTCAGCATCTCATGAAGAAGGATGCACCTTTTGAGTGGGATGAGTCATGCCAAAAAGCATTTGAAAGTATCAAGAAATACTTATTGAGTCCACCTGTGCTAGGAGCACCAATCGTGGGAAAACCTCTGATACTTTACATCGCAGCTCAAGAAGGGTCGTTGGGGGCACTACTGGCTCAAGAGAACGAAGAAGGAAAAGAAAGAGCTCTTTACTACTTGAGTCGCACCTTGATCGGAGCTGAATTGAACTATTCACCTCTGGAAAAGATGTGTTTGGCACTCATGTTTGCCATCCAAAAGCTAAGACATTACATGCAGGCTCACACGGTGCGTGTGATATCTAAAGCGGACCCGATCAAGTACATTCTATCAAGGCCCGTATTGAGCGGGAGGCTTGCAAAGTGGGCTGTCATCCTGAAGCAATATGATCTCGTCTATATACCACAGAAGGCAGTTAAAGGGCAGGCGCTTGCAGATTTCTTAGCCGATCACCCCATTCCTGATGATTGGGTGCTGAATGACGATCTTCCCGGAGAAGACGTATTTTTCATCGAAGCACTCCCGCCATGGAAAATGTACTTCGATGGGGCTGCTAGACATGATGGCGCTGGTGCGGGTGTCTTCTTTGTTACTCCCGAACAACATATTCTGACATATTCATTCATGCTCACCCAATTGTGCTCAAACAACATGGCAGAATATCAAGCGTTGATCTTAGGATTACAAATGGCTGTCGGGATGGGAATAAAGGATCTAGATGTGTATGGGGATTCTCAATTGGTTATCAAACAATTGTTAAAGGAATATGAAGTCAAGAAGGACGATCTCATCTCATATCACAAGTATGCCTCTCGGCTGCTCGGTAAACTCGAAACTGTCATACTAGAACATGTGCCCAGGAGTGCCAACAAGATGGCCGACGCGCTTGCTAGCCTTGCAGCCACTTTGGCACTGGGGGTAGATGAGGAAAGCTTAAGCGTTCCCGTGTGTAGCCAATGGGTTATTCCACTAGCTGATGAAAACCTGCAAGAAGAAGTCAACATAGTCAGTGTGTGTGAAATAAATGAAGAAGATTGGCGACAACCACTTATTGATTACTTAGAACATGGGAAGCTTCCAGATGATCCAAGACATAAAACGAAAATTCAACGAAGAGCCCCTCGTTTTCTCTACTACAAC
Source organism: Portulaca oleracea (assembly GCA_029582165.1). Classification (NCBI taxonomy): domain Eukaryota; kingdom Viridiplantae; phylum Streptophyta; class Magnoliopsida; order Caryophyllales; family Portulacaceae; genus Portulaca; species Portulaca oleracea. The sequence goes on from CM055868.1 coordinate 16,411,440, forward strand.
GGGACTCTTTATCGTCGAACTTTCCTTGGCACTTGGTTGCGATGTCTAGGTCAGGATGAGGCACAACATGTTATGGAGGAGGCTCATTCAGGTGTTTGTGGAGCCCATCAATCAGGGCCAAAGTTGCAAGATCGCATCAAAAGAATGGGCTACTTTTGGCCTACCATGGTGAAGGACTGCATGGACTATGCAAAAAGATGCGATGCATGCCAATTCCATGCTAACCTCATACATCAAGCGCCAGAGCCGCTTCACCCCACTATATCTTCATGGCCTTTCGAAGCATGGGGGCTCGATGTTGTGGGACTTGTGACTCCTAAGTCCTCCGCTGGTCACATGTACATCTTGGCTTCTACATACTACTTTTCGAAATGGGCAAAAGAAATTGCATTAAAGGAAGACAAGAAGGAGAATGTAGTGGATTTCATTCGCACGCACATCATATATCGGTATGGCGTGCCCCGATACATCATCACAGACAATGGTAAACCTTTTTTCAATAAGTCCATGACGGCTCTTTGCGAAAAATTCAAGTTTGCCCAACACAAGTCTTCGATGTACAATGCCCCTGCAAATGGTTTAGCGGAGGCATTCAACAAGACATTATGTAACCTGCTAAAAAAGGTGGTGACAAGAACAAAACGAGATTGGCATGAAAGGCTAGGAGAAGCTCTTTGGGCTTACCGCACCACATTTAAGACGCCAACTCAATCAACCCCTTATGCATCGGTGTATGGGGTAGAAGCCATTTTGCCCTTGGAAATTGAAATTCCATCGCTGCGTGTTGCTATTCAAGAAGGACTTAATGAGGAAGAAAACCACAAGCTTCGACTTGCTGAGTTAGAAGCTCTTGACGAGAAGCGACTTCAGGCTCAACAAAGGTTGGAATGTTACCAAGCTCGTTTGACACGAGCATTTAATAAGAAGGTTCGACCTCGCTCGTTTCAAGTCGGCGACTTAGTGCTCGCGGTGAGGAGACCAATCATCATGACGCACAAGTCAGGAAGCAAATTCACCTCAAAGTGGGATGGCCCATACGTCGTGCGGGAGGTGTACTCAAACGGTGCATACAAGATAGTTGACAATGAAGGGGTCCGAGTGGGACCGATAAATGCGAAGTTTTTGAAACCATACTTCCCTTGAAGAAATAATGTCGACTTGCTCCCGAATAAGAGCCTAAACTGTTCACAAAAAAAAAAAAAATTGGAGGGTTGTTTTCTTTTCTCTTTTCTTTTCATCATTGTAGCTCTCGAATAAGAGCCTAAACTGTTTACAAAAAAAAATGGAGGGTTGTTTTCTTTTCCCTTTCCTTTTCATCATTGTAATACTCCTGGCCCGCAAGAGTATAAACTGTGCACGGCGGAAAAAAAACATTACTCCTGGCCCGCAAGAGTATAAACTGTGAACGGTTAAAATAAATAAACTCTTCATCACTTTCCCAAATGGCGTTTGGCTTGATTCTTTCGGGTTCGCATCCCTTAAGGTGTTCTCAAATGCAACCGCCACAACAAAAGGGGATTAAGCGGTCAAGACGCTCATTCCTCAATGTTTACATGGGTATATTATAGTCAAATGAAATAACTTTAATTAATTTCAAATATGGCTCAAAAGATACATATATGAAGTCAAACATCGATCATGGAACGAAAATATCCCAAGTTGACAGAAAGTAGCAATGATTGTCCGAGAAATAAAATTTAAAAAAAAATCATCAAGCAACTAAGGGTCCCATATGAAGTTCAACACATCTGCATAGGATTCTTGAAGAAAACTCCTCATCTGGTTCAAGCTATCCTCCTCGGCCTGACTTAGCGGAACAGTATTTTCAATAATAGCAAGTTTGCCCTTCAATGTCGAGACAGTCTGTTGCCGTTGTTGGAGTAGAGTCTCGCTTGCCGCAGCCAAAGGTTCCAACTCTTTCAGGTTCTCATCTAAATACTCTAGCTTCTTTAATATCTCCTCACGTCTAGACCGCACTCCTGCTAGTTTACCCTCCAAAAACTGATGGTGGGAAGAATCAGAAACTAAGGATTCAGAAGCTGCCTTGAGTTCGCTCTCCACCTCCATGCGACACTGGTCTTGCGCTCCACGAGTGATCCGCTCGGAGTACACATCTTGCAAAGCTTTAACGTCACAAGACACTTTGATGATTCTTTCCACTTTCTCCTTCAAAGGAGTAGGGTCAAAACCTTCCATAGCAATGGCATCGTATATGCTATTGAAGTCATCCTTGCACTCATAAAGCATTTCTGGAGGTTTTCGTCGCACTCTATTAAGGACACCCTGTCCCAAGAATCGACCTGCATCCCTTCGAGACTCTCTTATGAGATCGTCAGCTTGAAAGACTGAGGTTGCACCATGGGGCACCTTCCGATGAGAGGAGGAATGTGGGGCTATTACGACACTCGATTTAGGGGTGGAGTTGACTTCTTCCTCGACCGGTATAGCAACGTTTTCTTGAATATTAAAGGAACGGGAGCTATATGTTGTTGAGGGTAAGGGATGATGCGCTAGTTGTTCGCCAAAATCTATGCCATCACTTTCTCCCTATAAAAAAAAAAAAATATATATATATATATATATATATATATATATATATTAATGAAAGAATATATAAAAGGAATTACAAAGTGACCAAAGGAAGAACAACACCATACACTCGTTGGTAGCCGGGTCAACATCCAAAACATCTAGAATGTTTTCTGCCCCTGAAGGAGGAGTGATGATTTTCTTGCCAGCTGGTTGGGATCCCTGGGCATTTGTCCTCCCTTGTTCGGCTATAGGACAAACAACGATAGACTTCAACCTTTCCCTGCATTGTTGGGCCGGCAAGAAGTCTAGAGGAATGTTGATATCGTCAGCTGCATGCAACTTCGGAACACTGGCTATTGGAGGATCAGAGGCGGGTATAGCCGAATTCGCAGCACCTACCCCGGGGATGTGTTCACTCGGAGAAACCCCATTATCTGTAGAGATAGAAGGCTGTAAGGATTTCTTAGAATGAACGAGTCTAACCTTAAGAGTGGGCTTAGGAAGAGGGTTTTCTGTTGGCTCGTTCGCATCAAGGGTCTCATTTCTTTTCCTCTTCAAGCCATCGGAAGAGCCAGTTTGCGGCGACGCCAAAAACACCTTGGCCCACCATTCCTAAAAAGCGCGGGTGACGTACCTCTCGAGGGAAGTGCAACGCCCAGGACATCGGACTTCTGAGCCGGTTTCATGCTGGATCGACTCCTGATGGATGGAAAGTATTCCGTCTGGGTCATAGAACCTTCGTAGGTCTACATCATTAGGAACATCTTGATGGAAACCAAACTGTCTACTAAACCGATGGGGGCAATAACGTTGTATGACGGAATTCTCCTCGCAGTGATAGGTGACGAGACTCGATCGAATGCTCGCAAAAAAGGCAAAGTCAGCAGCAGATAGGCGATCGTCATCGATGAGGGTCTCCTTGATCCGAGTAGTCATAAACAAATGCCATCGAAAGTTGGTGCCAAACTTGATGAATGTTCGAGCCTGTTCAAGCTCGAAAGTCTTAGCACGTCCGAGGCCACCAAGTTGCACCATGCTCGGACTAATGGTGGCTTCGTCTCCAAGGTTATATGTGCCGAAGCGAATCCCAATCCATGCATAAAGGAAATGATAAGGGAAGTTGCCTCCGCACCGATTAGGATGTGGTGAACATGAGACATCATTAAGGCCTTTGTATATGCTTGCCAAGATCGCTGTAGGTAGACAATATGCTTGACCTGAAACCATAAGTGATGCGATCATGAATGTGCCAGGACGAATACGGCCAGCATCCCTGATCGGTAAAATGAAGCTGCATAACCAACATGACAAAAACGCAGCTAGGAAGGTCTCCGTGCGAGTTCCTTTCTCCACTTGCAGCTCTTCGAACACAACTTGAAGATCACCCCATCCATGAGCAATAGAATCAGTAATCGAGGATACTGCCTTCAACGAAGGGACCCGGACATCTTGATCAGACTTCTTTGAGACGTTGTATTTGGGAGGCCCACGAAACCAGAACCGAATCCAATCCTCCAGAGATGGTTTGCTCCTGTTTCGACCTTTGGCGAGCTTGTGATAAGCAGTGAATAAATGTAGGCAAGTCACAGGGAGATTGGTCTTCATGAACTTGTAAGAAGGAACAACTTCGTCATACAAGTAACCCGACAACGGCAACCCAAGCATATGATGGATGTCTAAGAGAGATATAGACACTTCACCTTTGGCAGTGTGAAGGGTGTTGGTTGTCGGGCACCAATACTCACAGATTGCCTTGATCAAGTTTGGACACTTGTCATAAAGGAAGAGTGATGCGATTTGCGTTAAAAATGTGAATTTTGGATGACTTCTTGTGTGACGCGGCAAGCACGTCTTCTGTCCATTCCCAATATAGAGGCTTGTATGTGAATTCTCCATGTGAAGGATCCGCCCCCCATGATCTATTCCCGGAACTAATGTCATGATGCAACAATTGGTAAGCTTGTGCGTGCTCAAGGACTCTAGGATGGCTTGATAATAGGAATATCTCTCCGGTTTTCAAATTCTCTTTGGACCAGCTACGAAGGTTAGGGGGCCTTTCGTTGTTGTTGACTGTGCCATCAATGGAGCGGATTTGCGAACTGCTAGCCTTGTCTCCTCTTCATCTTTATCACTTGATTTAATGACTAGGTATCTCCGACTGTGAACCTCGATGTCTTTAAAAGTGACCATTGTCAAGAACCTGCAACGAAAGTGACAAAAAAAAAACATATAAATAAAGTGTGGGTTGTTCAGCTGCAAGTGGTAGGTAGTTGGTCAATGTCTTCTGGTCGCCAATACATGCTCAAGACGGGCCGAATTAATGTCCACAACAAAGGAGGACAATCAAAGGTCACCGCTTGTCTTCTGGTCGCCAATACATGCTCAAGACGGGCCGAATTGATTTCCACAACAAAGGAGGACAATCAAAGGTCATCGCTTGTCTTCTGGTCGCCAATACATGCTCAAGACGGGCCGAATTGATGTCCACAACAAAGGAGGACAATCAAAGGTCACCGCTTGTGTTCTGGTCGGCAAGATATTTTGTCTCTGCAAAAAAAAAAAAAGGGTCGCTCGATCAAATATTTTGAAGAGTGTAAAACCAATTACCAGATGGTATGATTAACACGGGTTATCTGCGATAAAACTTCTTGTGTTGTCCGCGCCAGGTAGCAGTCAACTATGCTGTTGAAATAAATACAAAAGAAAAAAGAGGGAAAGTCAAATTCGCATGAACAGAAAGACAACTTTGTGTACAACTTGGAGTAAGGGTAAAATATTTTGGGACTGACCAAGTATCAATTTCGATTAATAAAGCAAGAATGGGGACAAAAAAAAATGTCCTGGACTATCACAAATATCTCCTGATACTGATTTTCATGTCATGACCTAAAATTATTTCTTCCCAATAATTATTTTATGTATAGAAGAGGAGGAAATAAGCAGCATAATTGACGTACATGTGTGTATACGAGAAAATAAAGAGACAATGCAATAATTGGTGCCATATTTCCCACCACTTTGGTCTTCCTATTACAAAAGGGAGCATGCTGAAGTTATCTTTCCACTTATTTCTCTATAAAAAAAAAAAGAGAGAGAAAAGAAAATTGGAATGGGTCATATGAAGACAAAGGAGACAAAGGAAGCCAAATTCACATGATATACTGCATGTATGTATGTCTTTATGTCAAGATAGAAGAATTAAATAAACAAGAAATAGATATTGGCACTTTTATGTGATTGGTGGAAGAACCAGTATTTGAGATTTTGAGTACATGAAGCAAGGAGATAGAAGCCTTACGAAAAAATAATACCAGATGATATGCCAGTTTGATGGGAAAGCCGCTACAGAGAATTGAACAATTGCCAAAGGGGTGCTTGTGATTGATTTTTAAAACCCTCTGATTGACGGAATAAGGGAAGTAAAATCAATATTATTGATACTAACCAAAAGATACAATATTCTCATCATATATTTCCCTAAATTTATGGGAAGTCGGTCAACATGTCAAATATTACATAATATATGAATATTTGACAAGTTGGAAAGTGGCTTTGACAAAAGCAAGAAAAAATAAATCACAATAATCATAAGCTGAAGAAATCATATGGTGAATATATTTCGTCCAAGAGCACCAGCAACTCCAAGACAAAGAATCCAATCAAAGGGGAGTTGTATCTTACCAAATTCAAACTTGATATGGATGATATACAAAGCCAAATCGTATAAGTGTCACGTTCAAGCTTCAAGACCCGACCGCGGCCAGTACTACCAAGTCGTAAACGCGGTCAACTCTTGAGGGGGCATTTGTAGATGGCAAAAAATTTGTCCACCACTCGAGACTCGCCACGTGAAAATTACAATAAATTTAATTCGGTCCATTATAATTTGCCATGTGTCAGAATTAATTATGGTGGATCATTTAATTATAAATTAAATGATATTATATTCTGGCCAATTAAATTATGACACGTGTCATAAATGACACATAAATATTTATTCCTTTTATTTTATTTAAAAGGAATTAAATAGGGCCCAAAGGCTAGCCCATGTTCTCTATAAATAGAGACCATTCTCCTTCACTTCAAGGGGTTCAAAAAAAAGATCAAAGGAAGACTCAAAAGCTCTCAATCTCGCTCTCGAAGACAAAAGCACAAAAAATCTTAAGCTCGTGCCGTCCATTCCTGGGAGATCAAACCACTTCCTCTTGATCGGGATCAAGTCTCTACAACCCTCGTTCAAGACCACATTCATCCAAGATTATATTCATTCAAGATCACATTCATCCAAAACCATATTCATTCAAGACTCGTTCAAGTTCATTCAAGGAGATCGAATCGGAGGAGTTACATTTATTTTGTAACAAATACATAGAGATTGTACCCAAAATCCTTTGAAATTAATATATCATATTTGTTCACTAATTTCTTGTGTTTATTTACTTAGACCCGAAAATTTGTGTTCACAGCATCAACTATCCCCTCTCCACCCTTCCATCCTCGGTGTATTCGAGAACTTTCGGACCCAAATACATCGCACTTGAGGGAAGGATGGAGTAAAGGTGATTTCCCCACTAATTATTCGCTAACAATGCTAACCTACTCCTAATCTCCTATTCACATCCCTAATTAGCCCCTAACCCATAGGGTTCTAGCCACTAATCATGCTAATTACTAAACTAACAACATCAACCACAATGCAATCCATCGCTAACAAGACAATAAGCTAATAAATGCAATAATCAAGAAGCAATCAAACACCAATTGATGATCAAACAAGTAATTAACACTAATTAGAAAAAGTAAAGGAAAAGATATACTTAGCAAAGTATTTAGAACTAATGGATGAACAAGAATAAGGTTGAACTTCACAATCCCAAGCAGAAAAATACTTTAATCTTCAATAATATCTTCAATCCAAGCAAGAATCCAATACAAATCCACTAATCACACACTAATCTCCTCTTAATTAACTAAGATGAACAGTAGAAGAATCACTAATTCTCTCTCTAAAAGTTCTCCAGCCAAAAAGTCCCATAAAAAATTGTCATAAAATCTATATAGACAAAGGTAGGAGGTTACCTAAAACTTGGCCGTTTTAGCCGGCAAAACGCGGGGAAATGCAGATCGTCGCGGGCGCGACGAAGCGAAAATCTAAGGCGATTTTCTGGACAGCGCGAGGTCACGGGCGCTACATTGCTGATTGCAGGCGCGACCCTCTGAAGAACCTTTTTCTCTTGAAATTTCCTAGCTGGCGTCACGGGCGCCACCTCTTGTGTCGCGGGCGCGACAACTCCTGGAAGGTTCCCCCTTGAACATTGGCCAACTGGGTTCGCGGGCACTACCATAGTTGTCACAGGCGCGACCACCTCCTGGAAGAATTTCCCTTTGAGCGTGGCGCCTGCTACAAAACTATAGCGAGGGCGACCAGCTGAATGCACATAATTGGCCTTATCGCGCCCGTCACCAAACTTGTAGCGGGTGCGACGACCTGCAATTTCTCCTTAAGACGGTTTCTTGTGCCCCGGCATTGTCTTCTACATGTTCTTCGGCTCGACTTGGCTCGGGAATTCACTCGGGATCCCCTAAAAAACCTCACAATAGCCCCTATGCTTTGACTTCTTCCATGAACGCACGAAACCTACAGAAGAACCAAAAATCAAGTAAAAAGTGCAAAAGTAACCCGGAATCGAGCCAAAAGACCAAGGCCAAGGGTGTTATTTAGGCTTAAAAATGGGCCTAAACACTAATAATAGCAAAGAATAGACCCTAAAGCTTTAAAAAGAGAAGAAAAAAGAAAGGAGACTTAAGGAGATGGAAAGTAGCAAAGTAAGAAAAAACTTACAAGCTAAAACACACGAGGATAGATATAAATTGATAAGAAGTGACAAGCTTGAAGGTTTATTATGAGAGAACATGTTAGCATCTTGGGACTTGTCGAAACAAAACATCACTCTTTTGATCAAAGAGGAGTTATCATAAATTGGAAGATCAAATTATCAAATTATCATGTGGTCCAAGAAAAATTCTAAGTGTGAAAGTGGCTCTAAGAGGTCAAAGATGGGTATGTATTATGGGGGAGTTGATTCATGATTATCTCAAATGCTCAGTTTGCCTTATTATGCACCAAATTTAAAAGAAGGAAATGAATGTTACCAAAAAAGATGGTTAATTGTTCATTTTATGGAGAGGAATGAGAAAAGGGTAGGCTTGATCAAGGGCAATCAAAATATCGAACATGATGTCTTTATTGGAAATTGATCGAGATGGGAAAAAAATGGTAGAAAAGGTTGACAAAAAAGGCTTGTCTATTTGGTACAATCAGTCTTTATAATATAGGTCTTTGCTTTTGAAGTGGTACGTTCGTTCATGACAGTATATGTGTCTACACATTAAATCGATGATTGAGCAGCTTTTGACTCGGAAAACATCTAACATATTAGCTAAGTAGCCGATAATTATGAGTGTAGTGTGTGGATAGCAATGCAATAATAGTGGAGCTAAGATTAAATTATGGAATTAGGCTTTCATGGTTGATGTTTTGGGGATATGGAGGCTTCTTGGTAGACCATATTTAATTCTCTAATGTCTCATTAAACTTGAGCACTGGAAGAAGACGAAGGAAGTTGAAATTTTAAAAGCATAAAAGGCAATGAGTGGCTGAAATTTATAAATATTCCATATCAAATGTGAGAAATTGGCTGCTAGAATTAGAACATTTTTGCTACAAGTTGGCGAAGTTCTTTTGCACTAGCGGACTCGGTTGGGGCACTATTATTATACTGGGGTCTAACCATCTAAGGCTATATGTGTTTGTAATTTTGATACTAGTTAGCCTAAAATAATTGGAAAAAAAAGACTTACTGAAGAGGTCCGAGTTCCTTTCTCCTCTCTGGTGACCACCGCCAAGCGAACCGCTTGTCCAACTCGAGCCTCGAGTTGCAATTTCCGGTCACTTCGGGAGCTGGGAGGCTAGTCTCGGCCATCCGATGGATGGGCCCCGGGGCTCCTTAGGGAGGGGCCCGCTCACAACACCGACCCCGGAGGCCTCGGGACTGGACCGGGCCGTCTCGAGACTAGAGCATAGAAGGTATCGGGGTGCGAGTGTTTAAAACCCCCGGGATTAATAAAAACCAGGGCACGACCGTGGCCATCAGAGAGCTTGCTCGACCGAGCCACCTCCTGGCTCACCCGAGCAATGCTTCTGCCGAGCGTGAGCCCGGCGTCGGGGCTTCGCCCGAGCTCTTTTGCTTTCGCCGCGGCGTTCTGTCGGCCGTCATCGTGCGCACAACCACGCATCCAGAAGACCTGCTCGCCCGAGCCTTCCTCCTGCTCGCCCGAGCTGAACTTCTGCCAGAGATGCTGCGCACGCGACCGCCGACGATCGACGACAGTAGAAGGCTGCCGCCCGAGCCGCTTTCGCTCGCCGCCGAGCCGGCTACGGAAGACACCTTTTTTACGCTGTTTTGACTTAATTTTGAGTTTAGTATAAATAGCTTGTTATTATACTTCTCCAAGCACTTTTTGACTGATTAATGAATATGCTTATGCATTGCTTAGGGTTTCTCCCTTCCTTCTAAAATCTTGCTTTACTTTATCCATTGATTAATGGTGGTGTTTGCAAGTCATCTCTTTATTGATCATTTTGGTGGAATCATCCTTTATGATGGTCATGGTGGGATGCTAGGCCTTTGGTGGTGGAGTTTCCTTTATCCAAGGTCATATCCAAATCCTTTGGGTGATCAAGCTCTTATTCGATTGTGAATCAAGTCTCTCAAGCTAGTCCATCAATTTTTCCCATCACGCCACGCTCCATTTGGTATCAGAGCCCAAGGTTATTCATCTAGCTTGAGTATTCCATTGTTCTTGCTAGTTTGTTCTCTATTGTTGGATTTTTGCTATTTTGATTGAAATATTGGTGATCCCCAACCCTTGTGACTCCAAGTGTGTTGGAGAAATTATTATTGCTATTGTGTTTGTTGATTTTGATGCATATTGGAGCTTTGAGGAAGAGTTGGAAAATTTGTGCCCACAAGGTGTTCGATAAAATGCCCAAATAAGAAAAACACAAAGAACCCTTAACCAAACACAAGCCAACTACAAGAAAACCCCCAAACTCCACAAAATATCCCAAACACAATCCGTCCCATATCTTTTCCCTCGACATGGAAGGTCACGATGACTCCGATCGAGAGGAACCTAGCTACCAGGGTAGCCCTCGACATCGGGCTCTCGAGAACCGACTTGCCACCCATGACGAACAATTCTCCTCCATCAATCAAACCCTTAATGCCATCATGGCACGGTTGGATAACCTCGCCCTAGAGCGTCCGGTTCCGCCTCGAGTTGAACGTCTGAGGCGTACACAAAGCCCAGTCCGTCCTCCTCCAAACTTTGAGTCGAGTGACGATGCTAGAGGCTCTCCACGACGCCGAATTCGCCGGAATGTGCATGAACAACCCCCTCGAGATGATTTCCAGGATATAAAAATTGACATTCCCGAATTCCACGGTTCCATCGATCCGACGACTACATCGAATGGACCCAATTGATGGATAGGATCGTCGAAACCAAGGAGTATGATGAGGAGAAGGCTTATAAGATCGCAAGTTGAAACTCACCAAGGCCGCTTTGGTTTGAGAATATGAAATCGCAACGCTCGAGAAGGAAGGCGAGAATTTCCACTGACCCATCTTAAGCAAGTGATGAATCGCTTTTTACCAAGCACTTACCGTCATGACAATGCGAAGGGCCTATGCCCTAACTCAAGCGATTTAACCGTTGGAGAATACATATCCGATTCGAGCAACTTCTTATCAAAAGTGGCCTCGGGAACTCAAGATCAAACCATGATGCGTTTTTGAATGGCTTGGATCCCACCATCGCTAAAAGGGTCGAGATCCAACCTTACTATTCCCTGGATGAGTTGTGTAGCTTGGCCCTTCGGGTTGAACGACGTCGGAAAGAAAGGACTCTCGCCAAATCGACTTCACGCAACTATTTCCCACCGTCAAATCGACCTCCTTTTCAATCGGCCACACCCAAACCTAGTGAGACACCCAAGTTCCCTGCGACACCCCGAACTGACAAAGGGAAGGGACTTGTTGTGGCGTCTCCTACGGGGACCACTCGTCTTTTGGAAGGAAAGAAATGCTTCAAGTGCCATGGATATGGCCACTTCCAGGCCGATTGTCCAAACCGGCGGACCTTGACTCTCAAGGAGGTTCAGGACATTGACGAGGAATTGCAGGGAGCCCAGGATGAGCCTGAATTTGTTGTCGAGGATGCATACACTAGTGAGGAAGGAGAAACCGCGGCTGTTTCGCGTGACCAAGGAGGTGCTCTTGTCTTGAGGCGAGCTTTGCATGTTCAAGAAGCCCCTCTTGACAGAACCCAGCGGGAGACTATATTCCAAACAAGATGCTTAGTTGGGGGCAAGGTGTGCGAGCTCATCATCGACGGGGGATGTTGTACTAATGTGGCCTCTACCTATATGGTTGACAAACTGGGATTACCCCTATTGCCACATCCCTGTCCCTATTCGCTGAAATGGCTCAATGACTGCGACGGCATTAAGGTAACAAATCGTGTCTTAGTGAATTTAACCTTTGGCACTAACTACAAGGACTCTATTGTTTGCGATGTTGTCCCCATGAGCGCGTGTCACATATTGTTGGGTCGACCGTGGCAATTTGACAAGAAAACCACTCATGACGGATCGAAGAATACTTACTCCTTTATCCACGAGGGCAAGAGGGTTAAACTCCTTCCACTAGCACCACATGAAATATCACCACCTAAACCTGGGGCGGGAAGTGAGGAGCCCAAACACTTGAGTGAGACACGGGTCGAGCGAGCTCTAAGCAAGGGGAAGGCCATTTTTTCCTTGCTCCTCTTAGAGGCGAACACATGTGAGGAAGTGAAACCTAAACACCCTCTCGTTGCCCCCCTTCTTGCTGAATTTGGAGATGTATTCCCCGAAGAGCTCCCACCGGGTCTACCTCCTATCCGAGGTATTGAGCATCAGATCGACCTTATACCCGGCGCTCCGCTCCCCAACAAAGCAGCATATCGGTGCAACCCGCAAGAGACAAAGGAGTTACAAAGACAGGTTGACGAGCTTATTTCACGAGGCTATGTTCGAGAGAGTATGAGTCCGTGCTCCGTCCCGGCCCTCCTGGTCCCGAAGAAAGATGGTACTTTCAGGATGTGTGTAGATAGCCGAGCCATCAACAATATTACCATCAAGTATCGGTACCCTATACCGAGGCTTGACGACATGCTCGATGAACTACATGGCTCCTGTATTTTCTCCAAGATTGACCTACGGAGTGGCTATCATCAAATCCGTATGAAGGAAGGCGATGAGTGGAAGACAGCGTTCAAGACAAAAGGGGGATTATATGAGTGGCTTGTCATGCCATTTGGGCTTTCCAACGCCCCGAGCACATTCATGCGTCTTATGAACGAGATGTTGAGACCCTTTATTGGTAAATTCGTCGTGGTTTATTTCGATGATATTCTAGTATATTCGAGGAGTGAAGCGGAACATATTATGCATTTGGAGCGGGTGTTCGAGGTTTTGCGGCAACAACGGCTTTACGGTAATCTGGAGAAGTGCGAATTTTGCACTCCCCAAGTCACCTTTCTTGGGTATATTGTTTCCGGCACGGGTATTTCTATGGACCCTTCAAAGGTGGAGGCCATCCGTTCTTGGCCCTCTCCCTCTACTATCACGGAGGTGAGGAACTTTCACGGTCTTGCTTCGTTCTACCGTCGGTTCATCAAGGGCTTTAGTACCCTTACCACTCCCATTACCGAGTGCATGAAGAAGGGTGCCTTTGAGTGGACCCGAGCAGCCCAAGGAGCTTTTGAGAAGCTGAAGTCACAACTTTGTGAGGCTCCGGTACTTGCTCTCCCGGATTTCACACAAGCCTTCGAAGTGGATTGTGATGCTAGTGGTGTAGGCATTGGAGCCGTGTTGATGCAAAACCAACGTCCTATCGTTTATTTCAGTGAGAAACTCAGTGGTTCAAGGAGGAACTATTTCACGTATGATAAGGAGTTTTATGCTCTCGTTCGGGCTCTAGATCATTGGTCACACTATTTGAGGCAGAGCCAGTTTGTCCTTCATTCAGACCATGAGGCGCTCAAATATTTGAATGGACAACACAAGCTTAGCTCCCGGCATGCTAATTGGGTTGAGTTCCTTCAAGGATTTAATTTTGTAGCGAAACACAAGAAGGGGAGTATAAATGTGGTCACCGATGCGCTTTCGAGGAGACACTCTCTTCTTTCCGTAGTTGAGGCGAGGGTACTTGGGTTCCAGCACTTAAAGGAGTTTTATAAGGAGGATGATGACTTTAAATCACACCTCGGTGGTGGTGATGGACCGTATTTGCTACAAGACGGATTTCTCTTCAAGGGCAACAAATTGTGCGTTCCAAAATGTCCGTTGAGAAAGCTTCTAGTGCGGAAGGTTCATGGAGGTGGACTCGCCGATCATTTCGGTATCAATAAGACCATCGACATGTTAAAGGAGCACTTCTATTGGCTGAAGATGGGAGGCGATGTGCAGGACGTGGTATCAAAGTGTATTATTTGCCACCATGCCAAAAGCCAGTTCCACCAAGGGCTTTATACACCCCTTCCGGTTCCGAATGGTCCGTGGGAGGATTTGAGTATGGACTTCATTGTAGCTCTTCCCCGAACCGTGCGTGGCAAAGATGCAATCCTAGTCGTCGTTGACCGCTTTTCTAAAATGGCGCATTTCATTGCCTGCGAGAAAACCGATGACGCCACACATATTGCCACCCTTTTCTTCCGAGAGGTGGTGCGCTTGCATGGTGTCCCGAGGACTATTGTGTCGGATCGTGATACTAAATTCATGGGTCACTTTTGGAGGTCTTTGTGGAAGCTCTTGGGAAGCTTTTATTTAGCACATCGCATCATCCTCAAACAGACTGACCGAGGTAACTAACAAGACACTCATTACAATACTCGTGGTCTTGTGAGCCTGAGTCTGAGATTGGGATGCCAAGTTATGTCACGACGAGTTTGCCTATAATCGGTCCCCTCTCTTGCTACTGGGTCATTCGCCCTTTCAGACTTGCTATGGTATCAACCCCATAACTCCTATCGAGCTCCTTCCTCTTCCTCTAGAGTCGAGGGTTAGCTTTGAAGCAAGTGAGAAGGCCGCTGAGATCCAGAAGCTTCACCGGCAAATTCGGGAAAAGATAGAGCGCACCAATGAACTTTATAAGGCCCGAGCCAACAAGCATCGCCGTGATATCACGTTCAAGCCCGGAGACTTGGTTTGGCTACATCTAAGGAAGGAACGGTTTCCATCCCGGAGGAGTAATAAGCTAAAGCCACGAAGCGAGGGACCGTTCAAAGTTTTGCCCAAGATAAATGACAACGCCTACAAGCTTGATCTTCCGGGAGACATCGGTGTTTCATCAACCTTCAACATCGGGGACCTCTCACCCTACATTGAGGATGTTGAACCCGACGTGGATTTGAGGGCAAATCCTCTTCAAGAAGGGGAGGATGAAGAGGTCCGGGTTCCTTTCTCCTCTCTGGTGACCACCGCCAAGCGAACCACTTCGTCCAACTCGAGCCTCGAGTTGCAATTTCCGGTCACTTCGGGAGCTGGGAGGCTAGTATCGGCCATCCGATGGATGGGCCCCAGGACTCCTTAGGGAGGGGCCCGCTCACAACACCGACCACGAGGCTGGGACTGGACCGGGCCGTCGAGACTAGAGCATAGAAGGTATCGGTGCGAGTGTTTAAAACCCCGGGATTAATAAAAACCAGGCACGCCGTGGCCATCGAGAGCTTGCTCGGAGCCACCTCGCTCACCCGAGCAATGCTTCGCCGAGCGTGAATCGGCGTCGGGGCACGCCGCCGAGCCGTTCCTTTTGCTCGCCCGAGCGTTGCTGTCAGTCATCGTGCGCGCACAACCACGCATCGAAGACTCGCCGCGAGCCTTCCTCCCGCCGCCGAGTGAACCTGCCGGAGATGCTGCACACGCGACCGCCGACGATCGACGACAGTGTAAGGCGCCGCCCGAGCCGCCCTTTCGCCGCCGAGCCTGCCTGAAGACACCTTTTTACGCTGCTTTGACTTAATTTTGGGTTTAGTATAAATAGCTTGTTATTATACTTCTCGGGCACTTTTGGTGATTAATGAATATGCTTATGCATTGCTTAGGGTTTCTCCCTTCCTTCTAAAATCTTGCTTTACTTTTTCCATTGATTAATGGTGGTGTTTGCAAGTCATCTCTTTATTGATCATTTTGGTGGAATCATCCTTTATGATGGTCATGGTGGGATGCTAGGCCTTTGGTGGTGGAGTTTCCTTTATCCAAGGTCATATCCAAATCCTTTGGGTGATCAAGCTCTTATTCGATTGTGAATCAAGTCTCTCAAGCTAGTCCATCAATTTTTCCCATCACGCCACGCTCCACTTACACATCATGAAATCAATCCCAAAATCTCCAACATAAAAAACCATTATGATACCATGGACTAGGGGTGGCCATCTCAAATCTAAACCGAAATGTGAACCGCAAAACCGGTAAAGCCAAATCGGTAAAAGCGGTTAACCGAATTGTTTTTTTGTGTAAAAGCGGTTTAGGTTAACCAAACCGCTTTGACCGTTTTAGGTTTAGGTTTTGGATTTTTCAAAAACGGTTAACCACGATTAATTAGTTTTAACCTTTAAAAAAAACTACTGACTGAGTGACTGCCTCTGCCTTATCTCATATCTGTGACTGACTTCAAATAGAATTTGTGATCTTAATTTTTTTTTTATTTTTTTAGTAATTTTAAGCGGGAAATAAAAAAACTCTAATTCTCTCAAGTGTGTTGCTGGGCCTTGCTGGCTTGCTGCGAGCCTCACTTCCTCATAACAAATTAACAATGACATAACTCTGACAGTCTTTAGTAATTGTTTATTGCAAATTTCCATTGAAGCGTAAACCGTGTATAGAATGCAGACCGAACCGTGTAAATTTCGGTTTGGTTTAAGTTTTTTGATTTTAAATATAGTTAACTTTTTCCAAATAGTAGTTTCGAGGTTTGATTTAGGTTTCCGAAATCAAAAAATCTCAAAAGCGGTTAACCTCATTGCGATTAACCACGGTTGAGGTTAATCGGTTTTGACCACCCCTAGTGTAGACTACTAGTTCATTGGCATGAATTGCCCACTTCTCTTATTAGTAACACTTGTCACTTATTAGTAACACTTGTCACTTGTTGCACTTGAGCTAATTAATTGAATTTTATTATTGGTCCCCCTTTGTTTATATTATTGTTTAATTCAACAATTTGGTAGTTACTTGTGCAGATTATCGTTTTGTTAGGGGGTCATCATAGAGTGCCATACATAATTTAATTTGATATACTCCTAGAAACAAACAATATATTGTGACTGACTAAATTAAATTATTCCCTTAGATTCATATGCTCTACTCGTTTACATGATTGATTCATCTCAGAATAACAATGTTGGACCGATATTAACTCATCAACAGCTTCATCCATCATGATTGATGAATTATCAGTGATGAGCAAGAGTACAAGCATGAGCTACCATCAGCATCACCGGGTCAAATCCACCGGATCCCCCAAATTCTCTCCTCCTTCTTCTTCCTCCTCCATGTCCAAGATTGCTCGCAACTCCATGCTCAAGCAAACCCTAGCTACTCTCTCTCTCGTCCTCCTTCTCTACTTGTTCTTCAACACCTTCTTCCTCTCCCCTTTCACCCCCAATTCCAGCGACGATGACTCTTCCACATTCGGCGCCTCCTCTTTTCTCCGATTCGATTCCCCCAAGCAATCTCATGGGAAAATCAAGATTTACATGTACGATTTGCCCAGGAAGTTCACTTATGGGGTGATCGAGAGTTACGCCATTGCTAGAGGCGGGATTTCTGCCCCGGTTGATGATGATTTCAAGCTCAAGTACCCTGGGAATCAACACTCCGCCGAGTGGTACTTGTTTTCCGACCTGATGAAGGATGAGAAACTCCGAGTCAACTCACCGGTGGTTAGGGTTTATGATCCGGAAGCTGCGGATTTCTTCTATGTGCCCTTCTTCTCGTCTCTGAGCCTGGTGGTGAACCCAATTAGGCCCAGCAATAACAATGCTGTTGCCAGAAAGTACAGTGATGAGGAAATGCAGGAGAGTTTGATGGAGTGGTTGGAAGATCAAGTGTATTGGAAGAGGAATAATGGGAGGGATCATGTGTTTATTGCCCAGGATCCTAATGCTTTGTACAAAGTTATTGATAGGGTTAAGAATGGTGTACTGCTTCTTTCGGATTTCGGCAGGTTGAGGCCTGATCAGGGTTCCTTAGTCAAAGATATCATCTTGCCTTATTCTCATAGGATTAATCCCTATAAAGGGGATGTGGGTATTGACAATCGCAACTCTTTGCTTTTCTTCATGGGCAATCGCTATAGGAAAGAGGTAATCAATCATTCATGATGCTCACTTCTTTTACTCTTTAAATCTTTTGGTCAAATTTAGTTTGTGAAGCTGTTTGTCTCTATGGAAGCATTCTAGCTTACACTGGTAATGTTGCTTACATATGGATCTCCCCTACCCTAATTGCAGCCATTCTACTTAGGGGTGGCCAAAACCGGTTAACCTCAACCGCGGTTAACCGCAATGAGGTTAACCGCGGTTATTTCATCCCTAGTCACCATCCCCTCTTGTCCTACTACTATGGAGTTCCTTCTTCTTTTTCACAAGCTGTTTCAAACTTGAAAGTATCTTTCCAATTTTTTTCCCCTGTGGGTCCTTTGAGAACACCTATCTGCTTGCAAGGCAGCATTGTCTACATGAGATCCCCTTGGACCATGTTTGTGCAGGGTCAAGGTGTTATTAATGTTCTTGTTATCATATACTAGATGTGCTTGGGGTGTAATTTTTGTGTTAAATTTTTTTTTTTTTTTTTTTTGTGTGGACCATGATAAACTTATATAAAAGTTTCTGGGGAGTTTATGAGATCTGGTAGCTTTTTTTTTTTTTTAACCGGGTAAAAGAGAACGAGATCTGGTAGTATACATAGTCTCTACTATGAGATTCTAGAAATCTGTACTTTTATTCCTTGTGATTACTCTTGGTGTATTTGGCTGATGGGCTGATGGCACCGCCCAATGAAATGGCTATGGGGCGATTGACAAGATCTCCTAGCACATTTACATTATGGGTTATGGAAATGTGGGCTATTTATTCCTTGTGATTACTGTTACTTTATGGTTGATAGCAGTGATGTAGCCAGTAGGTATTAGATTTACTGGTTTGATTGCATTCTACTTCTACTTTGGTCTCTCTTCTCAACTAGGTTGGAGAGCTTATGGAGATCTCATACTACCATTTTAGGTATCATGAGGCATTGATTTTTTTATGCTGGGGCAAAATTCATAAATAATGCCTTCGTACTTTAAATGGTTGGTGATCTGGTAGGGGACTGAGTTTTGTCATGGTTCCTTTGCCCAATCAAGCTTTATATTACAGAGTGTATGTGGGATTTACAGTTGGTGGTGCCACTTTCTTTTTTGCATTGGAGAACTTGTAGTCATTGGATGAAATTTCTAATCATCTTGAGCTCTTTAGTTGAGAGAGAATCACATGGCTACTGGATATCAGGGATTTGTGATCTCTGCAGATATGTTCCATTTTACTGAAATCAATCTGTGTTCTATACAAAATTTCCCTACCAAAAAATAACACTAACATATTTGGTTCTCTTCAGCCTGCATAATTGTACCTTATCTCTTATTTGGATGCTACCTGCGAAAGCCTCTCCCAAAATTTGGTGAATATCCTTATAAAAAAATTAAAAAAAAAAAACTAATCAAGAATTTCTACTTTGCATGCACCGATAAATGGCTTCATGATACGCCATCTTAGATACTATATATAATGGAGAATTGGTGATAGTTAGAAGTTTTATGATAGATTGTATATGGCTTGTCTGTATATACTTCTTTGGAATCCATTGTGAAGGTGATTTAAAACCAATCAAAAGTGCAAATTTCTATTGCTGTAACATGCTGGGAATAGAAAGCCATTTTGCTCAAATGACAGATGGAGGTATTATGAAATACTACAAGTTGTATTGTTTTGACGATATGTCCATTGGGCTTAGATGAAACATATGTCCAGGTTCCAGTTGCTAGGACGTTCAGACTTCCATTAAACAGTCTGTAAGTGTTTATGCCAAAGTATCGTCAACTTTTGATACCCTTTAAGCCCTTCTCCTATGGTTCATGCTCAAGTTTGGCTGTCTGAATTCTTTTGACATCCAAACTGCATGTCTCATTTTAGAAAATATATAGCTGATATATTTTGTAATAGCCATACAGTCTAAGTGGGCAGTAGTAAGCAGTTGGGAATATCAATATTCTGAATCTTAACCTTAAAAAATATTTTGAGGTGACGAGACATAATTTGGTTTGCCTCTCTAGTTGATGGCCGAAGGCATTTGGTTGTTCACTTGTTTATGTCATATTTGATGCAGTATCCTCACAGATTTTATGAAATGAAAATTGTGGATGATGAATTTACAAGATTAGATAGCACCTTATCTTCCTTCTTCACCTTTTTTGGGAGTGTGGCTTTGT
Source organism: Portulaca oleracea (assembly GCA_029582165.1). Lineage (NCBI taxonomy): Eukaryota > Viridiplantae > Streptophyta > Magnoliopsida > Caryophyllales > Portulacaceae > Portulaca > Portulaca oleracea. Next base: position 16,431,605 of record CM055868.1, read on the forward strand.
TTGGTTGTATGTGTAAAATGTTTCCTTGGGAAAATGAGACGCCAGTACAAGGGGAATAAAAGATGAGTTTTGGTGGAAGTTTGGGAGGTATGGTGGCTGTTGAGGTCTAGATGAGACATTCTTCTTTCTGAGAGTTCTGTAGGTCTTTGAGCACGACCCTTTGTGGGTTGTCAGCAATCTGTCAGTTCCATACCACATAGCTGTTACTTGCTGACCTATAGTGGAGGAGATTTAAGCCTTTGAAGGGTCCTTGGCTTTGTGCTAGGGGCCTGGGGCATTTCATGAATTTGTATTTAGGGAAAACGCTTTCCATTTTAGTTTCATGGTATATTGAGAAATTTATATTATGCATTAGATGAAGGTTACTTGTTACTCTTGCGGTTCTCTTTTCTGATGAGTTGCCTGTAGAACGAGTTGAACTTTGAATTCAAAGTTCCTGGTGAAGACCTTATCTTTTCAGTTTCCTCCAGAATTTTGGTGAAAGTTTTGGTTATCTTTTTAGTTTCCTCCAGAATTTTGGTGAACTTTGTGTTCTGGCATAGTAGCAATGAAAATAACTCAACTCTGGCATGGGATTTGGAAAAGTGAGCATGTAGGAGACTAATAGAGGATCTCTGAATCTGATGATGGATGGGGAGTGGTCAGATATCCTTCTGTGTATTTTTACTTTCGTTTGCTTGGTAGCTGTGCTGCACCTGTTATGAATCTCATGACATGCTTTTTTTCAAATAGAACTCTGATATAAGATGTAGGAGTTGTTTCTGATCAACGTTCTCGTATACTTTTGTCAATTGCTTGACATTTTGTAATCTTTTCTTTTTTACATGTTGCTTTGGACTCAAGCAGCGCTTTTAATTCCATCCTCATCCCCACCTCTTCACACACACACACACAACCAAAAAAAAAAAAAAAAAATCAAACTTATCTCTTTTTGTTACTGACCTTTATCCTTTCTCTTTCTTTTTGTAACTTAAATTTGGTTTAAAGCTACTGTGCTGCTCATCATGTTTGTTACTTTGGGGCCTCAGATGAGAAGGGAATAAATGAGATGCCTTCCATTAGTATTCATTTGTTCCATCTGTATACTTTCCAGGGTGGCAAGATTCGAGATATCCTCTTCCAAATCCTTGAGAATGAGCAAGATGTCATCATAAAACACGGTGCTCAGTCTAGAGAGAGTCGCCGTGCAGCCACACAGGGAATGCACACATCAAAGTTCTGCTTGCATCCTGCTGGTGATACTCCTTCTGCATGTCGATTGTTCGATGCCATTGTAAGCTTGTGTGTACCAGTAATAATCAGTGACCAGATTGAATTGCCTTTTGAAGATGTCATAGACTACAAAAGCATTGCAGTGTTCGTAGATTCCACCTCTGCTGTGAAACCTGGCTTTTTAATTAAGTTACTTAGGGGTGTAAGTGGGCAGAGAGTTCTGGAGTTTCAGCAGGAATTGATGAAGGTATGAGCACAGCTCTATTTTCTAATTTTCTATCACTTTATGCATACTTATTAGCTAAGTGTATTTGCTCTTTAGTTCTAGTTAATGTATGCCTCATTCTTTGTCCATAAGAGGCAGAGTCATGCAAGTTGATTCAGCATGCTATATGCATGTTGACATAAAAGCATATCTTTGCCAATCCAAATATTAGATATGAAACAACCATGTCGGTTGATTGGTCCATTGCTAATATGAATGACTTGGTAGGTTAAAATCCAGTGAAAAAACTTGGGCAATTCTGCTTACACCCCTTGCAATCAGTTTCATCCCTTTGATTTAATTTGTCTGGTCTGGTAATTATTTTTTGGTCAAAATTATTGTCATCTGACAAGCAGATCCACTGCTGTTTGTTGTGGTTCAGGTAAAGCACTATTTTGAATATGAGGATCCAAATGGAACAGTAAATGAAGTCTGGCGTCAAGTTAGTATGAAGCTCCCCCTTGTTAAGTTAATGATCAACCGTGAAAGACGGTTGGTGAAGAGGGAACTAATTCAGCCTGACTGCTCTTGTATTTGTTCAAATCAGACTGGTGTCCTTACCACACTGTAGTGTCGATCTTTGTAGTTCATACATGAGTGCCTTTGCTGTTCGTTTAGAATGTTGGTGCGGAACTCATAACACAGTAGCTCAGAAAATTTTAGAAGGCAGGGAAACAAAGGGAGAATGACATCTGTTGTTGGCTCTGGAGCTGCAACTTCACTTGAAATCCTGTCTTCCCGCTCTCTATTTCATACAGTTATGTATGGCCACCCAACTGGACTCGCATGGATGGCCTTGCTCTCAATGCAGCATTTTGGTTGAACATACAGAGGGCAATTGCAATTTGCAAGACAAGAGGGACAAAGATTCTGAGTTTTCTTACTTTCTGAAATGTTGATGTAGTAGTCAACAGCTCATATTGTGTTTCAGTTTTATTATGGCCTCTATTTATTTGTAAATTAAGAAATTACTTTGCCAAATTGTCCCCAACTCACCATCATTTGTAAAAGCACAATCATTGTTTTGGTGCCTGCCACCTACTTTCTCCCTCGGTTTCTTTTGGGTGTGTTTCTCCTTGGGTATGCATGTTTTATGTGGGGGTTGCGGGATATAAGTCATATTACACTGTTTGACTTGGTACATGTGGACGAACACACTTTTCTTAAAATTTATTCAACATATTATGAAAAGACTTAGATATAAAATCTACCTGATTGTGTGTATAGAGATTTAAGATTAAAGATTCTTGAAGAGCTAGTTATAATAGAACTTGGTGTTCTCAAGTTTCTTATGAACTTGGTGTTGGTGTAACATGCAATAACTAAAAGACCATTTATTTTAAAGGGTGGGAGCAACACATTTGAATTTGAAATCAAATAAGTTTAATTGATTATCATTAATTCATTCATTTACTAGGCACAATCCATGGCGTAAAAACCAACACATTCAAATCCTAAATCATGGAATGACCCTGATCCTGAGTATTACAGGTGAGTGGTTCTAAAACTAAAATTTGGAACCTGATTGGAGCAGGTCAACGAGTGGAGGTAAGGTTCCTTAAATTCAGGAACCTGTTCTAACGGGTAATGATAAAGTTCCTAAACAATTACCTTGAGTTGGAACCTAGAATCTGTTGGATAGGTTCACGTTTCGTATTTGGTCCATGGCTCTAGAACTTACAGATATCAAACAACGGAACCTAATTTTAATATAAATCAATAAATAAAATTATTAAAGTATATAAATTATTCAGAAATTCGGGTTAAAATTCTTTGATTTTCACTGCTTGTACTAAATTAAGTGTGGTATTGTGGCCATGATAACTAGATAGTGTGGTGTATTACTTTTTTTTGAGAAAGTTATATGTCAAAAAATATAGTAAAATTTAACGGGTATCCTGGAACCGGAACTTGAACCGCGCGGGTAAGGGTAAGGTTTCTAAGATCAAGGAACATGTGTTAACGAGTAAGGGTAAGTTTCCTAATTTTGGCACAGGGTACCTAGAAACACTCACCCATACCGAGTATAGCCAAAGGTAGTATTAGATGAAAATCAGGAATCATATTAAGGGGGTGTTTGGTAAATGACTTATTGGATGGTTTATTGAGAAAAATGACTTGTTCGAAGTTTCGATCAAGTCAAAATAGGTCAAACAGGTGTTTGGAAAACAATCTATTCGCTTGGTTGGTTGAGTCTAATAGGTTCAATAGAATGAATAGCCTATTGGATTGACTATTTATAGAAATTATCATTTAATCCAAAATTCACCAAAAAAATATATACATGCCATCATAGAATTGGTTGATATATTATTTAAAATTGGTGATAAAGGATATAATGAAACTTCAACAAATACTTTTTCATAAACAACTTTACTAAACACAACTTTTCAAACAATCAATACACACATACTACACATGCAATAGTAAACAACTAATTAATAATGTAAATAGCCAACAACCAACAACCGACAATTGTTTGTCAAATAGCACCTAAAGGCAATGTCTATAACACCCTGACCCTTTGGAGGTCGTAAACATCATCGCGGATCATTTTTAGGATCGATGAATGACCCCACAAATCATTGTGAGTCCTTTTACGATGCGTTGTCTTTTCTCAAAATTACTCTCAGCCAAGCGCGCTTAACTGTAGAGTTCTCAAGAGATGAACTCCCTAAAAGTGAGATGAGTGATATGAGTAGTTATTTTAATCATTTTAAGTCCATAAATATACCATTTACTGAGGTATTATATTCACCCCCTTCCCCACGATGCATAGAGGCTATCGTTGGACCTTGAGTCTTCCCTCATGCGACAATTGTTGTGGTGACATCGATAATCATAGCCCATAATTTCTTCTTCGTGGACGTAGAATGGGTCAACAACTACTTAGTATACTCCGAATATATGGTTAAATTTGGCTTAAGAGGACTAAAATAACTACTTATATCACCAATGTGCACCTTTGTTAAGCATGCTTGACTAGGAATAGTATCAAGATGGGCGACCCCCTGGGAAGTTTTCGTAGGCAACGTGTGAGCCAGGGGAAAACACGTGAAATAGGCTCGTGGTGATTTGTGGGGCCAATCATGAATTCCTAAAGTGGTTATCAATAATGTCCGCGACCCGAGAGCGGTCAACTCATTACAGATAGTATCGGAGTCAACCCACGACCGTGAGTTACACCGATAGACATTAGATCCTTAGGTAGTCACCTAGCGGGGCAAAGATTTTGGATTTGATTAACGTACGAGGACGCTGTGTGCTTAAGGGGGGTGACTGTAACACCCTGAATATATGGTTAAATTTGGCTTAGGAGGATTGAAATGACTACTTATATCACTCTGACACCATCTATAACACTCTGACCATTCCCAAATTACAATATTTGCAGATAAAAAATGACTTAAAGGATCGTTGACTGGCCAAACAAATCTTCATGAGTTCTTTTAACATGTTTCGTCCTCGCTAGTCACACGCCAACTAGGATAAATTTCCACGAGATTATTCATCCTAAGACTGCTCCTAACCAAGCAAGCTTGACTGTAGAGTTCTTAAGGGATGATCTTCCAAAAAGGAAGATGCACCTAAGTAATACAAATAGTAATTTCAATCCTTTAAACTTTAAACCATAGTTTAATCATTCATCAGGGTATTACAATTCCGCTATGGATCTTTGTCCGTACGTGTGGTAGTTCATTGGTGCATAATTACAGTCTCTACTTCCCTACATCTTCCATGGCCTTCTTATCCCACGCTCCATTCCAGCCCCCACGATTGTGGTGCACCTCGCAATTTGTTCCAGACTGGCCATGCTACATATTTTGAAAAACCTAAGTATCTCTCACATTTTTAGAGTATGAAATAGCCTTGAGATAATCTAGGTATTTAGAATACCCTTGCCATGTAGTCAAAACCAAGAAAGCTTGAATCCTCAAGGAATCATGTAGTTTATAAGCATTATGGAAGTGTCCCACATGAATTTTCACTTAGTTTACATAATTTCAATCCATTTGAATGTAATAGTAGACGAGTTTTTGATTTATATATCCATACAGATTGTTTGGATGTGTATCATTCATATAACTTATGTTACGCTTATAATCTAACACTACGCTTTTGACCATGCTTTTTTTTTTTTAGTTTCGCAATATAAATTCAGACAGAAACAATTGAGTATGTATCACATACACAACCGATCATTTATCCTTCATAAGAGAATCAAGCCAAAGATAGTTGGAAATATCACGGAGCAACACTTCGTCCTCTTATATGGGTAGATTTTAGAACTATTCATGTAATAGGAACCTCATCCAGTCATAGTCTATTAAGAGTACTCCTAGACTTCACCTATTGTACATTACAATTAATAAATACTCATTTCCTTGGGATTAACCTAGTTTGTCCAATCACTATAGGATGTCATTCATCATTTCAATTTAGTATTGCCATTTTATTAAAAGCAAGCTGAAGTAATGTTATCAGTGATTATATATAGGAGCATAACCATCTCCATTTTCAAGGACAACTAAATATACACCTATTTTGTCATGATCTTCTATAATTAACTTGAGAACTTGATCATGGTCTTTATGTACTTAACAATCTATCCCATGAAGAATTATAAGTGATAATGATATTACCTATAAACTGTCCATGACATGTATGAATGCGCCACCCATCAATTCCACAATTCTATTATGGAAAATATTTTGCTTCCATCGAGAAATGAATCATTATGGAGAACTTGAAAGATAAAAGTGATTATCAACTTAGCTACCGCGTATTAAATATTAACATTAAATATATGTGCTAATGATTATTGAAAATATATATATATGATATGGTAATGAATAAGCATATGGTAATGTTCATATATAATAAACAATTGCTAAATGATTGTGGACGAGAGGTTGGAACTATAAAATCAATCCTCATTAACTTTTATTTGAAAACAACTATGTATCATCTAAACATCTAATATAGTTACCCAACAATAGCAACAAACTCCTAGATGAAACACGATTTGAGCATGGACTTGAGGAAACAAACATCTAATATAGGATCCGTATGTACGCAACGAAACTGAAGTTTATAGAGATCTTGATTTCCACCAACCTACAAAAGTTTTTAAAATACCGTTTTTAAAAACCAGTTCGGGAACAAATGAAATTCAGAAGGAAATCTTTGAAAATTAATTTTAAATAACAAAAAACCAAGAAGCTTACAAAAGTATAAATATATCTTTGCATTTCATGCGCTTGAGGAAGAGCTAAACATACATGTATAATACAATCAAATAGAGAATACAAAGCAACAAATCAAAGGAAATCACATTACCTACCAGTAACCTCATCGTACTACCTTAATGTTAACCTTCCAAACCCCTCTATATCTAGTGACATCTCTTCTAATAACCCTTGATAGCTAAGTGACTATTAAAGTATTACCTTATCTTTCTTGATTTTTACATATAAGAGGACAGGAGAAGGTCATTTAAGAATCCAAAGCCTACCATACAACAATCATGATGGATAACATATGAGAAAGAAACAACAATTATGATGGATAACATATGGTAACATTCCCATTCTCAGCTCAAGCAACATGCAGATAATGTACATCAGAGATAATCAAAATGCATAGTGACTCCAGATGTGCTTGAACGGACCAAAAACATCAAAATCACACAACTATTTCTTCGTCATCCTACAAAGAGTTATCATTTTCGTCCACCCAGCTAAGATTACCAAAACCAATCTATACTATTTTGTCTCCATCCTCAATTAACTGAATGACTGTAAATCATCAATCCCAAATCCACATCCCATAAAACACTAATGCTATGATTGACTGATCACTAAACTAACCCTTAAATCATGAACACTTTTAGCTCCATACTTAGGACCCAAAACTTAAAATCCAATTTTTCAATAGAAATACTGAAAATAAGACACATTTCAGAGCATTTCTCCTCGAACAACAGGATAAAACAACTAAAAACTCAACCATATTCAATCTCCATCTTGCAAAATGAGGCAAAAGACAAAACCCATAAGTTTCCATTTTTCCAAATTGACAGCAACAAAAATCCTTTCCCAAAAAATTTACGAAAATTCTCAGATAATTGGCATCAAAAGCATCCATATCCATAGAATAAAACTCGATTCTCCATTGATAGAGATGAAAGAAAATTTCCGCAAGTTCTACCAACCACCATAGACAAGCTCAATTACAAGGGGGGAAAAGGGCATATCACAATCATACAACGGAAGAAGCACTAATAATCAAACAAATATACTGAACAAAAGAATGAAGATATGCTATCTGCAACCATTTTTTCTGTTTAATTAATTGAGATCAATGCAAATAGAATCAGTCCCATAAATGTGAAACAAGCCACTATCCCATTATTTTCTTATTATCATACGATATAATTTAGGGTATTCCTGGAGTACACAGAAACATTGCTTTTTTATTATTAGCTTAACCCATCATGTTCATGCAAATGAACAACTTTATCCAATCTTTAATAACATTATCTATAACTCGCTTAACACGTTCTTTCTGTAATTCAAAAGTGCACTTGTCTAAAGTTGGATTTCGGAAGCAAAGTACATATTCAAAAGTGTTAAAAAGAAGGTTATTTCTCTCATAGGTTACTGGGTTTGAAGAAAATCAATATTCCAAAATCATACTTTGCTCTTTCTCTTCCAATCGGAGGAACATATTGTAAGTTGTCAGATGTTTTGAGTTACATGGAAGAAATTGTAACGTAAAGTTCTCAGTTAAGCGTGCTTGGCAAGGAGTAGTCTCAGGATGGGTGACCTCCTGGGAAGTTTTCCTAGGCAACATGTGAGCGAGGACGAAGCACGCTGGAAAGACTCGTGGTGATTTGTGGGGCCAGTCAGCAATTCTTGAAGTAGTTACCAGTAATGTCCGCGGCCAGGGAGGGGGCCGGGGCGTTACAAGGTGAGATCAGCGAACAATGGCTTGAACCTAGTAAAAAGAGGGCATGGGGTTGCGGAGTGAGAGAGAAGGATCAATGTGTTCAATGTAAAACCCTAGGAAACACCCTAACATCCTGCTAACAAAATAAGTTGCTCACCAAGGCCCAAAGCCCAAGTAACTCTCTCTTTTCTTCTTTAGTTAATGATATATGTAACAAAGTATTTTGAAATGAATAAGAGTTGTCTGAATGCAAGAAATTATATTTACAAAGATTTCCCAGAAAATTTTGTTTGGGACCAAAAAAACAAACTTTGGTATTCATGAAAACAAAAAGATGTTGTTTGACGAGGTATGGCCGCTTTTCCAACAGAGGGTGAAAGATATTACTTACGTTTACTTCTTAATAACACTAAAGGAGCTACGTCATTTGAAAATTTAAAGACTTGTAATGGAGTTATAACATCATCATTTAGAGAGGCTGCTTTACTTTGTGGGCTACTAAAACTAGACGAATACCATGAGCGATGCTTGCAAGAAGCATCTAATTATCAAATGCCATATATGTTAAGACAATTATATGCCATAGTGTTAGTTTATTGCTCTCCTAATAATCCTAAAGGATTATGGGAAAAATTTGAACGCTACATGAGTAAAGATTATTCAAAATTACCCTACGTTACTAAAGATAGTATAAAGATAAAAGCATTACAAAGCATCAATTCTATACATGAATCTGTTGGCAAAAATATCAATAATTATGGTTTAATTGATGCAAACATTACTTAAATGATGATGATGATGATGAATCTTTAAAAGAAATTCCTAATGAGTTAAATGTTATGATTTCTGAGAAAGACCTTCTATCAATAAATATGTTGAACACACAACAAAAACATGCATATGATATAATAATTAAAAGAGTCTTTTCTAACAAACCTGGAACGATTTTTATTGATGGTCCAGGAGGAACTGGAAAAACATATTTATATTGTGCTTTATTTGTCGTCGTTCGATCAAATCGATATATTGCTTTACCCACTGCTACCTCGGGTGTAGCTGCTTCAAATTTACCTTTGGGTAGAACATCACATTCAAGATTTAAACTACCTATTAATATTACTGATAATATGTTGTGCAATGTAACCAAAGAAAGTAATACAATAAAGCTTTTAAGAGCAACTAAACTTACAATATGGGATGAAGCATCAATGGCTAGAAGACAGTTAATTGCAGCTGTAGATTGAATGCTAAAAGATATAACTGGTTCTGATTTACCTTTTGGTGGTAAAGTAATTGTTTTTGGAGGAGACTTTCGCCAAGTTGTCCTCGTTAATCCTAAAAAGCCTAAAGATGAACAAATTGATGGCAGCTTAGTGAAATCAAGCATACGACAAAACTTAGAAAAAAATTAAGTTGATAATGAACATGCGAGCCATATTCGATCCTAACTTCAGTGATTATTTATTGTGAATTGGAAATGGGACACAAAAAGCTATAATAGACGATCTAATAGAACTTCCTCCTAACATGATAATACCATACATCGATGACAAAACATCACTAAATATGCTATTACAACATGTATTCCCAGATATAAGTGTTTTTTTCTTCTAATCCTGGATCTATGATGTCTCGTGCAATATTGACTCCAAAAAATGATTATGTTGATGAAATAAATGACTTTTTTTTTTTTTAACTCGGGTAAACAAGAAATATCAAGAACTTAGGGGACCCTTCTATTAAGGCATCTCCCTAGGTTATCGGCACATAATAAATGACTTGCTCATTAAGAAATTCCCTGGAAATGAAAGGATATATTATAGTTTTGATACAACTAAAGATCCTAATCAACAAGGAGAGCACGAGGACTTTATAAATAGCCTAACTCCAAATGGACTTCCTCCACATGTTCTCGAATTAAAACAACCTTGTTATATTACTCAGAAATATTGATTCATCTAAAGGTTTATGTAATGGAATATGTTTAATATGTCGAAAGTTTAATAAAATGTCATTGATTGTGAAATCGCTTTTGGTTATAACCGTGGAGAAAGAGTTTCTTCCTAGAATTTCATTAGAAGCTTCTGATTCTGAAAAGTTTTCCTATTCCTTTCAAGAGAGCATAATTCCGCATAAGGGTATTGTTAGAGAAAAGGTAAATAATTGCGAGGTTACAACGGAAGCAAAATAAAATTGAGATGACGGAAATTACGACAAAATTCAGGAACAAAAATATAAGCGATAAGACAACACCAGGTTTACGTGGGAAACCAAAGAACTCGGAGAAAAACTCACAGACGGCGACAACCAGAAAAATAATCCACTATGAGAGGAGGAGTACAACTCGATCACTATTACAGGGTGTGATGCGATCAACAGGAAATGAGATTACAATATAAATCTCTTTAATTCTCAACTCACAATCTCTCAAGATACACTTGGGAAAATATTGGTGAGACTGTTTCTCTCTCAATATTTTCACCCTCTCTGACTCTCTGTCACTCAATGTCACTGTGTTTCGCCGTGAAATAAAGTGGAGAAAATTGAACTTTATTTATAGGGTGGCTAGGAGAAGAAATAGAGTCAGATTAAAACTCAAACAACAACAAGTAATATCTGACTTGAACGGGGAATTAAAATTAGATTAAAACTGTATCCTCTGCCAATTCTTCTCAGGTTCTCGACCCCATCGAGGATCCAATGGGCCAAAAAACCCAACAAACTCCACCTTGGACCATGATCTGAGTCCTCGGTCCAGATGAACACCTTGACTGTCGCCATCAGCACGCCCCTCCGCAGGGCGTAGCGGCGAAGGGCTCTCAAGCGGTATCAAACATTATATGTCGCTTCCTGGATGCATGTTTAAGACCATTTGTGCTGTCGAACTCATCAAGGTTTCAGACAACCGCTGCAGTTCTCGTCACTGTAGACCCTTGTAGGGTGTATATAGGTTGTCCTTCCTGGTTCCCTTCATCAGAACCATGGAACCCCTGCACACTTTTGGGACACCATCTTCTCCTTTGTACCTATAACCGTTAGCCCCAAGAGTACCCAAATTAATCAAATTGCAGATTATGTTAGGAATACCACGAACCTCTTTTAGAGTTCTACCATCATGGGTCCTTATCCTGATGCTACTAACTCTTGCAACCTTGCAGGCCATGACGTTGCCCATGACCACAACGCTGGTATTGACACTCTCATAGGGCTCGAACCAGTCCTTATGAGGACACATGTTGTGGGTGCATCAAGTATCAAGAACCCACTCATCCCTATTTATGCTTCTCGATGTGGTAGCCAAAGCATCATCCTTAACAATAAACCCCTCTGCATCTGAATCAGACTCAACACAATTTACGGTATCAGTTTTGGTGTGGTTATCCTTACTACCCTACTTCTAGTCTTTCTTCTTTCTCCAACAATCACTCTCTACATGGCCCTTCTTGTACACCCATTTTTCAGTAAGAGCTCGTCGCCCTCTAGGCAACTCACACAACTCCCATGTATAATTCTTCTACAGACTCTCCATTTCCTCTACAACACTCAGCGTATATGCAATCATTGCATTGGATTCTTCAGTATACCAAGCTGGTCTCCTGATCTCCCTTTTGGGACAATCTCTTGCCATGCTCGGTTCTTCCTCCACCTGAGGAACTTCAGTCTCGATCTCAGGCTCATTAACCTGAGCTGTTTCAGGAGCATCATTAGCAGCTTGCTTCTGACTGTAGGTTCCAGTGGCTCCATCTCGAGTTTCAGCTTGCTCAACTCTTCATGCGTCCTCATCGCTCATTGTTTCATCAGTCTTCATGTAGGGATACTCAATCACATCTCGTACCCCGTGCTGAATCAGGATCGCCCTCATTTGCAGTCTCCTTGTTCCATTGAATTTTAGAATCTCGCACTTCATCATTGAATTCATCTGCACCTCGCTCTGATGCCACTTGTTAGGCTCTGATACCACTTGTTAGAGAAAAGGTAAGTAATTTCAAGGTTACAACGGAAGCGAAATAAAATTGAGATGACGAAAATTACGATAAAACTCAGGAACCAAAAATTGGCGATAAGACAACACCAGGTTTACGTGGGAAACCGAAGAACTCGGAGAAAAACCCACGAATGGTGACAACCAGAAAAATAATCCACTATGAGAGGAGTACAACTCGATCACTATCACAGGGTGTGATGCGATCAACAAGAAAGGAGATTACAATATAAATCTCTCTAACTCTGAACTCACAATCTCTCAGGATACACTTGGAAAAATATTGGTGACACTATTTCTCTGTCAATATTTTCTCCCTCTTTGACTCTCTGTCACTCGATGTTGCTGTGTTTCGCCGTGACATAAAGTGGAGAAAACTGAACCCTATTTATAGGGTGGCTAGGAGAAGAAATAGAGCCAGGTTAAAACTCAAATAACAACAAGTAGTATCTAACTTGAACAGGGAATTTGAATTAGATTAAAATTGTATCCTCTGCTGATTCTTCTCAGGTTCTGGACCCCACTAAGGATCCAATGGGCCACAAATCCAACATCTGTGTTTCGCTATGACAATAAATAAAGCAAAAGGACAAACTCTAGATTATGTTTGTATATATTTACAACTTGTGTTCTCTCATGGTCAATTATATGTCACACTATCCCGACCAAAAACATCCCAATCAGTTAAAGTACTTATTAAACCAACATCCAAATATTCGAATAAACGCTGCACAAGGAACGTAGTTTATCAAGAAATATTATCAACAAGTAGTAATTGACACATTTCTTAGAGAAAAAATAAATAAATAAATAAAACCACAATAAATAACAAAAAGTATCCAAATAGCATATATATTATCTTTAATCCTCTTTCTCAGTTCACTTTGCATTGTATTCAATTTGGGAGTTTTCGGTAAGCATTCTATCCAAATTATTACTTCCTTTTACTGGATTTAAGATATTTAACTTTGTTTTGTGACAGGGCCGCAAGCGCACGGTGTACATAGTAGCACATCAAGGTCGATCTCACAGGGATTCAATTAACAACACAGAAAACTAATCTCTAATGCGATTGCTAAGCTAATCAGGTTTTGGGTTTTGAAAAGGTTTAACAACTGATCAAAACTAATAAAGCAGGGAAAAATCAATCAAAGATTCTATCAAGAGAGAGAGAGATACTTCTAGGAAGATGCTAACCTAACAACAAGTTTGATTACTAAAACCTAGCCTGCACAATCATACATTCAAGAATGAATTAAGAACGATAACCATAAGAACTCTATTGCTCTTTCTTTGTAATTTCTTCTTTGTTATTTGAATTCTCCAATCGTTTTGTTGATAGGCTCTGGTTTTTTGTTCGTTTGATGTTTGATTTGCTTGTTTGATGTTTGATTTGCTTAATTGATTGAGTTATTTCTGCCTTTTTTTCGATCTTATTTGGTTCTCTCCCCCTTTTTTCGCTTGATTTTTTTTGTTCGCCGATCTGATTTGGTTCTCTGTGTTCCCCCTTTTTTCGATCTGATTTGGTTCTCTGTGTTCCCCATTTTTTCGATCTATTTCTCTCTGATATTGACTCTGTCTGATTCGACCTGTTTCTAGAGCGACGGGTATGATTTTTATTTTGAGTGGTAATGAAATGGCTCATCTTCCTCTAATTCATTTTTTTTGGGCTCTATTGCTTCCTTTCTTCTTCTTTTCTTTTATGCGTTTTCTGCAATTTTGGGAGCAGATTTTGTCATGTTGTGTTACCATGGCCATTAAAGATGTAGGGTTTAGGACATTTGATATTTTTTTATTTGTCCTCTGATTTGGGAGATGAATATCATGTTTGAAACTCTTCCATCCTTTATTTCCACCCTCTAATTTGGCCATTAAAAATGACGGCAATCTGGGTAACACATTTTTCTCTCTTAATTTCTCAACAAAACTCTTCCATCCTGTGAGTTGGCCATAATTATAGTTATGTGTAGTGTACAAGTGTTTCCGTTTGAATTTTGCTTGGAGGGTTAATACTTTTTGGGCATAAAACTAGTACATTTGTCTTTGATCTTTGGCTAGGATCAGAATTCTGTATAATATTATTTATAATTTGCTGAATAATCTTCTGTCTATAAGGTTGTACACATTCAATTTCGGCTTAATTTTCATTGTACCTGTGAACATATATCATGTTTAAAAGCAAACATTTTAAAGGTCATTGACAGATTAAAATTTATGTAAGATGACATTTCCCCCTTTTTATTATCTTTTAACGACAACATTGTTTTATTTACTATATTCACCGCACGCGATGCGTGCTTTTTTTTTTTTAACTAGTGAAAGGAAAGGAAAGGATTTGATTCAATAAAGCACATATAAGCATAAATCTAGTTGTGAATTTTTTTTTTTGATGTAAAATCTAGTTGTGAATTGAGGCTAACATAATTTTTAAAAAAGTTTATAAATGGAGAAAAAAGTAATGAGAAAATTAAAAAATTCAACTCAATTCAATTTTAATTGTTAAATATTCATTTCCCATCATTACAACTATGCAATAGGGTTGGGCTCTACTACCTCCGTTCTTTTTTAACTGTCATCTAGGAAATTGTGTTATAAACTGACCGTCAATATCTTAATTTGTATAATGATTCATCATACAAAATTGATGTCATTAGATTCGTAATAAAAAAAATACTATTAAAAAAAGTATAATATTATAATTTTTTATAAAAATTTTATATTAGAAATTAATGATTAAAAATTAACACTGAAAATCGTAAATGACAGATAAAAAAGAACGAAGGGAGTGCTAAATAACACATACCTGCAGATATTTTTTGTCAAATGTGAGTTTGATTGATGTAAACACCAAGCTGTAAAGAAAGTTAATCATTATAAACACTTAAGCCCAACACCACAAAATAATTAACCTCTTTTTTTTTTTATTTTTTTTTAACAACGCTACAAGTTTGGGGCTTGTGATAAAGTTGAAATGAATAGTTGGCCCGGTGACTTACTCTCCAAGACACACGAATCTCTCCTTTTCTTCCCTGTTTGGGTCTTTGTTTCTCATCAGTTGCTCACACTCTCTCGGTTCCAGCTTCACCCTTCGAAACTCTCTCCGCATTCATCTTCCTTCATTCAGATTTGGAATCACTTTGCCATGTCTGTAAGTCCTCTCTCTCTCCTTGCTTCCTTGGAAACCCTAGTCCTTCTCCCCAATCTTGTTATTTTAGACGTTAGTTTGTTAATTTGCCTCTCTGGATTTTCGTGGAAATGAGCAGATCTTCGAGTACAATGGGAGTGCCTTGGTCGCCATGGTCGGCAAGAATTGCTTCGCCATCGCTAGTGATCGTAGATTAGGTGTTCAGCTTCAGACAGTTGCCACCGATTTTCAGCGTATTTCCAAAGTTCATGACCATCTCTTCATCGGTCTCTCTGGTCTCGCCTCTGATGCGCAAACTCTGTACGATTTCTTTCTCCATCGTCTTTGATTTTCTGTTTCTTCGCCCACATATTTGTATCTTTTTGGTGAAGTGAATTCGAAGTTGATGTTTTTGAGGGGTTTGGAATTTTGAAGCTATCAGCGACTTGTGTTTCGGCACAAATTGTATCAGCTGAGGGAAGAGAGAGACATGAAGCCGGAAACATTCGCTAACCTCGTCTCTGCAATCCTCTATGAGAAAAGGTTTGCCCCCTTTTCATCTATATGCTTAATGTTGTCCTCTATGTAGTTTTCTCAAACCCTTTTATGGAATTTGTTAAAAGATGATCAATTGGCTAGAATTGGCCAGATTTGATCGACGAGTTTCATCTATAAGCTTAATGTTGTCTTCTATATAGTTTTGTCAAACCCTTTTTGGGGAATTTATAAAAGATGATTAATTGGCCAGATTTAATTGGCTAGACCTAAACCCTAGAAGTAATTGAAATACAGGAGCATAGGTTATTTATTTATTTTGGAAGCCTCGGTGATTCTTCAATATTTCACATATCTTAAGAAAAATTGATAGAAAGAAGACTAACTTGGCTAGATTTTTGAAGAAATAATTGATAAGTCAGTAAACTTGAAGAGCACCATGTCGTTTATTATAGCAACCATGGTGTTAGACTTGAAGAATCCAAAATTTCTGAGCATAGAATGTGTTGTAGAATGTGGTTGTTGCAATAACATACATTGTACTTTGGTGCTTGTGATTGACTACTGGTTTTCTGGTGAAATGGGATGATATGAAATTGTGCCTTTGTGGGTTTCTCAATGCTTTATTTTGGCCAAAAGCCTTGGGGTTATGTTTTAGTGATTGATACTTCCTGAAAAAGTGAATAATTGATATCCCTATATTTCTTTAGGTTTGGCCCATACTTCTGCCAGCCGGTAATTGCTGGATTGGGTGATGATGACAAGCCTTTTATTTGCACAATGGACTCAATTGGAGCCAAGTATGTTCTCCTCTTTAATTTCATATGTTCTTTTATTCAGAGCCTTATCATGTGACAATCCTGTAATTCTGTTCCTTGTTTTTCTTGGCTATGAATACATCTCTAGAGTGTGAAAGGAAAGATTAAAACGAAGATATCTATCTTGCTTTTATTTGAGAAATGTTACACTATCATCCAAACTTAATTGGAACTTGTATGTTCTGGCTTAGTTTACAAAGCTCCATGTGCACAAAAGCGCAAAGGGTCCTAGAGCTTAAGGTGCGAGCTTCAATGTAAAAGCATGGGTTTTTTTACTCTAAAATTGCACTTGTACTAATGCTTAGAAAACATTCCTACAATAAGTTAGATATGGTATCAAAGAAGTGGTAAGACATCATTATAACTATAAAAATCACCCATGCTTTGCATTCTTTTGGGCTCAAGGAGATAGACGGAGGGAAAAAGGAGACACACACTGATAGAGGTAAGAGGGCAACATAAATTTCGCAAAAATATAGAAAACCACAAAAATAAGAGGGGTTGATCTCTCGGTAAGACAAAAGTTTAGGAAGATTGTTTTAAATATCAAAAAGAACCTAGCATGGTGCAACAATATGGGCGTTGGGCTTTTGAGTAAAATGCGTGCCATGGGTGCTATAAACCAAATGTTTTTGTTTTCTTCTTACCCTTGTAGCATAAGACCTTGCCTTTGTTATCTTATCGGTACTGTGCTGTCCTCGATGTGAAGTTAGTTGTCTTATCTCCTTAGTGAATTGTAACTATTGAACCTTTTGACTATTATTGTCATTTTTTGAATATTTATCATGTTGATATATTGAGTAAAATTTTTTTAGAACACAAAACACCTCTGGAACTGCATTTAGGTTCAAGATTGTTGTTCATTTATTTATTTATTGAGGGGTGATTTTACTTCACTTTGCCCATGATTTTGCTGAATACAGTTGTTGAGAAGTGGCATTGTTATAGTATGGGCATTATCTGTTGCTGTATTTTGGGAATTGTTTAGTGTCTTGACGTTGCCTTATGACCTGAATGGCTAAACCTCATGTTTGAGTATTCTTTGTGGAAGTTAAGCCATCTTTAAATTTAAAATAACGTCAATGATGCAGAACTTCGGTGCCCATGGGATGGATTCTTGATATTTTTCTCTTTCAATTTTTCAACTGAACAATATATCCCTTCGGCTAAGTTTGCTGCATGAGATGTTGCAAGGCTTGAAGAAGTTAATGTATATTAGTTTGAATGCTGTTCTAGAGAAACAGGTTACTATCTTCTCTTTAGGACTTCAACAGTCCTGTTATTTCTGTTGTTTCAGATGAAACATGTAGGTATCCAGCACGGATGTTATGCAGCATGCATCATTGTATACGTTGAAGATGTGAATGTATAGCCTGAAGCACTGGGTTGTTTGGGACATGAGGCCTGGTTTGAGTTTTTTGGCTTCTAGGTTAAATTGTCATGGCCAGAGGGACTGGTTGTTCAATGCTTGCAGTTGGTACCCATTGCTTTGAATATGATGCATATCAAACCTTTCGGTTCACATTTTGGCCTCTGAGGGGTCAAACAAATTTAGTATGAGGGAAGTTCCTTGAGCATTGGTGGAAATTTGTTACCACGCCTATTGAGCAAATGTAACTGGCAACCTGACAACCTGTCTTGGCCCTTCCAATCTGATATTATTTCATCTGCCTGTATGTATCAAACTATCAATAGTGATTCCTAGGGAAGTTGGAGGCTGGAGTGGCTTGGAAGAACTTTACCATTTGCCTGATAGGAACCTCGAGCATTACCATTAGTGGTGAAGTTTTAATATTTTAGAGCATCATGTCTATGCCTGTTGAACCATTTTGGCCTTACGATCCATGCTGTACTTACTTTTTCTTTGTCCAGGAGTCAACTCAAGTATATGGTTCAGATTTTCTGACATATATCCATGACTCATATGTCTGAATATAAATAGAACGTTTTAATCTATTAAATAGTATATTCTAAATCCTTTCTCTCTTCTTCTTTAAGAGATGAAAGCCAAAGGATTGTCTAAGTGTTCTGTAATTTGTTGGGATTCTTTCTTAAGATGAACGATAATATGACTATCTGCTACATATTGGGCACTAACCAACATATCTGTTTGCACTTTGAAGTAGTTAAATAAGTTAGAATTATAATTAACAGTGCACACTGTCTTTAGCAATTGATCTTCTTAGTTGCTAGGGTTTACTATGTTATTTCCCTTTAGTATCCTAGATTTTAAGCTTCTACTTTCTCAGGCATGCTTGAAATTTAATTTGCATTTCTATTACACCCAATGGAGAATGAGGGGGAAGCAAAATGTTGTCATAAGCTAGATTATATTTCAAATGAAATGCAGGGAGCTTGCAAAAGATTTTGTTGTTGCTGGGACAGCATCTGAGTCTCTGTATGGTGCATGTGAGGCTATGTACAAGCCTGACCTGGTTAGTTCTTTACCCTGTTTGGTTCTCTTGGAATTTTTCTTTTTAACTACTGTGCTTGGGTTATCAGAATTGACATTATGTTGATCTCATGCTGTGTCTTCTACATTGTAATTTTAGCTTTTGGAAGTGCAGTGCTTTGTTGGTTACATATACAATGTGAAACTGGATTTTTTTTTTTTTTTTTTGGGGGGGGGGGGGGGGGGGGTAATTTTCTAGTGACCACTAATTCATGATGATTGGCCTTTTTCTTGAGTACTCAAATTTGGCTTTTGACTGAGAAGCAATTTAGAGTTGTTCTTGGTGACATTCCTTTAACATTTTGTTTGACTTAGCACAATACTACCCACAACATCCACAAGGTGTTCTGACTATGAGAACAACCCCCAAAAAAAAAAAACACTTCGGTGCAGCAAGAAATGGTGTCAAATCAAACAATAAGGCTTTGCTAGCAGCGGAAATTAATTTTGATTTGTTTTATAATGCAGGAGCCTGAGGAATTATTTGAGACAGTCTCACAGGCTTTGATTGCATCAGTTGACCGGGATTGTTTGAGTGGTTGGGGAGGACATGTCTATCTTGTGTAAGTTGAATTTCTTTCAATCCAGATTTCAATTGTTGCGATTTCCTTGCCATTGAGTTGGGAATGTTGTTGAAGAGGTTGTTAGACGTGGTTTTAAAATTGTATTTATGCCCACAACATGCACAATCAGTTCAACTAGGATATGTGATGTGTATATTTTCTAACTCGCACCAAGCATACGCTTTAGATTATTTGTAGATGTAGGGTTTAGCTGGCCAGACCAACTTGGACTAGTTGACAAGGATAATCTTTATGATTTGCCCTCATATAGAGGGTTCCTGGTCCTTTTGTTATGTGGATAAACTTCCTTAAAATGAATGCCATGGTGAAGTTCTTGTAGAAATAGGTACTATTGTGTCTGCCTTCCTTTTCCTCCTGTTTTAGGGTTTTGCTGTCATTTCCAATGGCAATAGCTCACTAGTTTGCAAGTTGCAGGCCTTAAACTATACATTAGCTCTTTTGGTTTTTCTGCCATCGTAATCATATGCTTTGCATCTGCCTCATTTTTTACCGGACTTTTGAAAACAAATACTAAAATATTTTGGCCGAGGGTAGAGCCAGGGAGTTCTAAGTGGTCTACTCATGTATTCAGTTCACTGGTCTTAAGTTACCTTTCACATGACTTGGTCGTCTTGTTGTTAGCCTCTTTCTCATTCTCTTTCCCTTTCGTGGGTTTGTTTGTTTGTTTGTTTCAGTACACCAACTGAGATCAAGGAGAGGGTCTTGAAGGGCCGGATGGATTAGAACATGTGTTTTAGTGCTGAAAACATGGAGGTAGCCGCTTTTGGCGTGTTGCTGTAGTTGTCTGAACGATTGATCTACTTTAAATGTAGGATGGCTTCAATTGTTGGAACTGTTTGGCTTACATGTGAAATTGGAGTGTTTGTAGTTGGTTCTGGATTCTTGGACTTGGGAATGCGTTTTATTGATGAGTCCATTGCTACTGTCATTTGAGGTTTTGCTCGTGCTTCACATTGCGCATACAACTCATTGCTTTCATGCCGGGGTTGTCAAAAGTTCAGGTTGCGGTCATTTTGGGTTCGGATAAGTTGTATATCAGACAAAAAATGGACATCGACACCTGGTCCTTTCACATATTTTTTGAGTCGGACAATTTGGAAAATCTAAATTTGGTCAATGGAAAAATGGAAAATCCTATGTTCGAATTTTTTATCAAATCCGTCCAAGTCAAACATCAAATGAAAAATTCATGACCCCACCCAATATTTCTTGCGTCGAACTAAACCGATTCATGTTAGACAATTTTTCTGACAACCTACCTAGAATTTATTAAACTTGGCACCACCCAATATTTAGGCTCTGTTCTTTTGTGCGTTGCGTTAAGTTGCGGTGGAAATAGTTAAAAAGTAATGGTAATTTGTGTTATGTTGCAGTAGGGTTGCGGTAAGTTGCGTTGTATTTGGGTGCGTTAACGCATAAAAGAACATGCCTTAATCTTGTTAAAATATGTACAATTAAACTTGGCACAAAAACACTAACACCTTGGGGTCATCAGATCCAGCCCAATAAGCAACAGCTACCTGTGTTAGAGGAGAGGATCAATGGGTCAATTGGTCGGACTATTTGGATCACATTAGACTGATTCATCTGTTCACTAGTTGAACTAGGCTAAACTGGGGGTATTTGGAAAGCAACTTATTGAATGACTTTTTGGACAAAAACGATTGTTTGGGGAATATTGGCTATTTTGATTTTATCAATCACCTGTTTAAGATGTTGGGTGAATGGCCTTTTGCAATAGCTTTTTGCCTCTATAAACCATTTCTCAATAGGTTCAACTTACTAGCTTGTTGCAAGTAACTCTTTGAGTCTTTGGTTTAAGCATGTCAATGACAAGAATAACCCCACCTTAAACCACAATATACCATGCTAATGCTATTTAATAATTATAACATCAATGTACTCTTATTTTGCACCTCCTTGCTTATGGTTTCTCACTTTCTATCTCTATTCTATCCATACCAAATAAAACAAAGGTGAATTTTTAAAGTGTAAACATAAATAAAAATCAAGAAATGACTCGGAGGTACCCTAATATTTGGAAAAACTATTTTTCGGTACCTTAACTTTTCAAAACTCATTTTGAGTTACCCTTAATTTTTGGGTTAGTAATTATTTGGTACTTTTCCGGCCATCAATTTTATTAAGTGACCGAAATACCTTTATTCTTCTTCTTCAAGGGTATTTCATAAAAAATGGAAGAACAAGGGTATTCCGGTCACTTAACTAAATTGATGTCCGGAAAAGCACCTAATAATTTCTGACCCAAAAATTAAGGGTACCCCAAAATAAGTTTTGAAAAGTTGGGGTACCTGAAAAACATTTCACCAAAATTTAGGGTATCTCCCAGTAATTTTTTGAATAAAAATTGTGAAATACAAGAAAATAAGATGTTATAGTATTTTCTAAAAAAAAAAAACAAAAGAAGTTTTACGAACTAGTGAAAAGCATGCCATAAAAGTTTTAGTTCAACAATGTACATAACTATAATTTAGAAATAAAATCATATGCAATTAATAATGAAAATATGGTCATGACATACAAGAAGTTTTATCAAGAAGCTATAATAAAACATGCAAAAAAATTACTTACTATGAATTATAATTAAAAGTTTAAAAGTTTTATGGTTTTAGTTATTGTCTTATTTATAAAAGGAAAACTGGATTCTAATAATTCTTACTTGTCACTTTTATATGTTAGTGGTTCCAACTTCTCTTTTTTTTTTGCTATTCTGCTGGTCCTAAAAAAAAAAAATTATATTTTAGTGGTACCAAATGTGCCTCTACACTTTTTATTATTTCTTTCATTCCAACTTCATATTGTTTTTATTTTTTATGTGAATCTTTGGATGATAATACACTAGACTTTAGCGGTATTGGATAATAATGCACTGGATTTTTTTTTGGACTCTAATATACTGAACTTTGTTGGTATTGGACAATAATGAACTCAGACCAATTTAGCTGGTGGTTGACGCGGTGACTGTTATACTTTGACGTGTCACTTTTTCTATTTTTTCAAAAAAAATATATTAGTTATCCTGCTTATGTGTACTTTCTTACACGACAAAAATTTTTTCTGAAAAAAAAAATAAAAAAACGACACCTCAAAGTAGGACAACCACCGCATCAACCACCAGCTGAATTGGCCTGAGTGTATTATTGTCCAATACCCTCAAAGTTCAGTGTATTAGAGTCCAAAAAAAAGTTTAGTGCATTATTGTCCAATACCCATAATTATCGTCCAATAATCCTTTTTATTTTTTCATTCCTGGTCTTTTATGAAGTATAGTTACTAAAGAATTTTTAAATTATTTTTTTTGAGAATTCGAGTCATTAGTATGGTTTTTAAAGGAATAAAAGTGAAAAATCGAATACAATTCGCAATTTTTTTTGGGGACAAACATTGTAAATCTTTAAGATTGTGAGGAATGTTGTGCTAAGTTTTGAATTAAATGCAAGTCAAAATCTATAATATTTAGGGTAAACACTCGGTGGTGTCCCACCATAATATAATTTGTATTTTTTTTGGACCACCATAATACAAAAACAAAGTAAGAGTTATTGACATACAAAACTTGAAAGTAGGAATTATTAAAATCCAATCTTCCTTTACGAAGAGTCTTAGGTGAACTGATTCAAAACAAAACTATATTAATAAGAAATCAATACTATATAAAAATATTGAGAAAATTAAATTTTATGAATGAAATTCATTTGTAAAATTTTGACAAATAATTATTTTTCAAAATATTAAATAAATCCTAAATACCAATCATATTAAATTAAACTAGTTTAGATGAAAAGCATATAATAATTTTTAAAATGTAGCTAAATTTATGGAGCGTGTGGGAAGTGGAGGCTTTGCTATTGAATCATCATCATAATATCAAAATACAATCGTGCGGCTAGGCTTGCTCAAAATCCCCGAGGCCTTAGACGTTGGCACGATCGTACGTGTGTCCCTGTGGCACAACGTACGCTCTCTTGCACTTGCTTGTTTTTTTCTTTCTCTTCATACCCAAGCTTGAAACCGAGACACCGTAACACTGATGTGGATAAATGGTTGATGCCACACCCACCATTTATTATCTCCGACATGGGCCATTACTCAAGGGCCTTCTTACCAAGACAAAGGAAGATCGAGCTTGATGACTGTGCAACCGATACCGAAACGAATTGCACCCCCAAGCTCCTAACCTTCCAAGCCCTCCTCACTTGGCTGAGTAAGGTAGAAAAGGGGCCTGAGATCTCTCCAATTTATCAATTACTTTTTTCCATCAACAACCAATCTAAACAGCTGGCCAACACAACTAATTTAAACAATGGGTCAAAACTATTTACCAAACATGTCCATGATATAATTGACCGAGAAGATTCTTACAGCCCAAGCACCAAATGATATATACTTGTACCCGTAGTCCTTAAAAGTCAGACCATTCCATGCAATGCATGGTTCCATGGTTGTCACACCCATTTCCTCATCCTTCCACTTTGCTGAATCCCTTTATGCAATGCAAAATTCCATCAATGGAATTTTTATGCCCTCTCTCCTAGTTGGCACACCTTCTCTCCTCCTTTTTCTTCATTCCTTTGAGTTCTGGAACTCTGCAACATCACACCACAGTTCCAACTCCCATTCCATGTTGCTGCCAATTGTCACACACTGAGACTGGTGGTCTAGTTGGCATTATCTCCGCCCCCATCTCACTGTGAGAGGGGTTTGCCTTTCATTTTCTTCTACTATTGGGTTTAATGTAGAAAGAAGGTTCAACCTAGTAATCGTGTTGTCGGGTTTGGCTGGCTCGTGGCGGTTTAAGGGGTTGTGTTGAAATTTATTAGAGGAGCGTAGCAGAAGTGTAGTGGGCAAAATTTGGATATAAGACTATGCATTTGGATATAGAAGTGGAGAATGTTATAAGGGAGAAATTGGATACATGGTGCTAGAATCTTTAACCTCCTTACTAATTTGTCATTATCTATTATAGATTTTTCTTTCATTATCTATTGATATTTCTAGAACATTCTATGATATTTGTCCACATAATATCCTAGATTTTCTTGTAGATCTTTCTAAAAATTCTTTTCATGATTTTTCTAGATTAATATTTCCAACAGATTGGGTTAGTTGGTGTACCACCTAAACCGGTATGTCCACTGGTCACTTGTTGTCGGTCGGTTCAGGTATAACAACGCAACCTCCTCTCCAACCTGGAAAAGGGTAAAAGAAAAAAGAGGGCAATGGACAATGGTGCTCTCAAGCAGTAGCGATTTCTTCAAAATATAAGACTGTACTACCTCCATTGCATATTAGTTATCACTTAATTGATTGTTACAGTTTCCTATATCTATCTTTAATTGATGATTTCTTATATTTAATTAACAATTACAATATTATACTTTTAGGATAAATTCGATTTTTTTTTCAACTATCGTAGTTGAAAAGTGAAAAGACCATTAATTTTAGTATAAAAATTCAAAATCAATGTAGGTTTAACAAAGTAACTTAATACAATAATTAACCATGTTTAGGAGGATATAAATCTTTTTAAAAAGTATGATTTATTTTTTATAAATGAATGATATAAAATTTTCAATTACCATAGTTGAATTTAGTTGAAAATAAATTCAACTATGGTAGGATTTTCAAATATTTAATTAACAATTACAATATTATACTTTTAGGATAAAACTTTTATTACGAACCTAATGAGAATAATTTTATATAACAAATTATTGTATATATTAAGAAATTTATGGTCAAAATTTTTAAAATTTAACCACATAATTTTAAAAATGACAATTAACATGGAATGGAAAGATTAAATTAATTGTTTAAAAACGTTAAAACAGTAACCAGATTTCAAGCTTTTGGAAGTAGAAGTAAAAGCCAACTTCCATACGTGACTAAATCTGCGTTTGTATAAACTAAGATCCCCTTTTCCAGGTAAACAATGGAGCAACTTAACAAGATTTAACTCTGAATTCTGAACTTATATCTAATCTAAAACCTTATTAAAAGCAGCTAAGGAGGAGAATGTCACAAAAGTTGATTTCCAAATTTGCACCTGCCTTTTATTTTCCCGTTCTAAATCTGCCACCCACAAATTACGAGTAAATTACATTTATCCTACCTGACATTTATGGTAATAATTTTTACACACCCGACATTTGTGCTAATGAAGATTGGGGTTTAAATTATTTCTCAAATGTCGAGTGTGTAAAAATTATTACCACAAATGTCAGGAAGGGTAAATTGGTTAGTTTCTCTGTCTCCCCTTCTTGCATATCAGCAGGAATAAGGTGCGAGCATAATTTGTTGGTGTTGCTGATATAACAGGACATTATTACGTTCTTTAACTTTTCTCCATGTCTAATAATTAAATTGAAATTAGGTTTTTATTTTCTAAGTTTGTAAATTAGAATTAGTGTTTTATATTAAAGTTTTGCATATTAAATTTAAGATTTTATTGATGTGAGTTGGGTGTTATTATTAGGATTTGGGTGGTTAATTTTGTTGGTTTGTTTTGAAATGTGACTGAAAATTATATTGAAATAAGTAATTAAGAAACTGAAGCATGCACTAGTTTTTCAAAAGGATTTTATATTTTAATTTTTAAGATTAAAATTAGTGTTTTATTGGTGTCACTTAGGTTTTTGTTAGTATGAATTTGGGGTTCTCTTCTTCAATGGTGAAGTTGGCAATCCGGAATCTGTATTTCTTTACTCCCTACTTTGTTTGTTTGCTATATGGTTGTAGCTACACACGTTCGGATGCAAATTAAAATGAGTTGAGACGGCCTTGATTTGGAGGGAGGGAGGGAGGGAGGGAGGGAATCAAGCTCCTTCAAGGATGACTATATCTTTTTCTGGCTTCAATTCTTGAGCGGGTTCAAAATTTAAGGTATCAAGTGTCTGGGCATTGATCAAGCTCCTAGCTAGAGTAATAACATGGTATTAATCTCCTTTGAGAACAAAACAACTGTTTCTAACAAATTTTATGCAGGCCATATGAATGTGGATGTAGGTGGAGGTGCCCATTTCTTGAAAGATATACAATTAGCTTCCAAATAAGTTGCTTGGTAATATGGAGGCCACAATTATCACAAGGTATTATGCCCCCTACACTCATGGATTCTCTTGTGATGAATTGCAAACTTCGCCTCCAGAGATCAAAAAGTAGGAAAATAAATATAGCAAAACAAAGTAACTTATGTGAAGGCATCTTAAGATCATATTAGCAAGTCATGCAGGAAGAGAACAACTTTTCTATAGACAAATATGGAGTGGAAAAATAGAATACCAAAAAAAAACACAAAACGAATTCTCTTTGCACCCTTTTTCTTTTCTTGGGCTAATTGTCCTACAAAGACTTGTAACTTGTCTATGCTGCTGTGCTTCTGAAGAATCATTTCATGGGGTTTCTTTTTCTTAACTGTTTTTTGGGGGACCAGATCAAATAGAGAAATAAATGAAAGAAAAGGGGGTAAAAAGAACTTGTCAGAAAAAATTATTGTCTCGGCCGTGCTTGGAAGGGATTTTGCTCGCATTTTTACCAGAAGCCGTCTCTCTCTGAATAACTCGAGGAGGCGAAGGTGGGTGGCGCACCGCTACCTTATGATGCTGCATAACTCGAGGAGGCGGAGGTGGGGGTATGTCCTCCAACAACTCTCTGCGGTATGCCAGTTGTTTAAAATCCAATCAGAAACACCACAAGTTTGATAAGGCTATCTAAGCTTAAAAGTGAGAATATTATGCAAATGTATACTTTTTTTCATCAGGAAATGCTTTACCAAATCAAGTGCAACTTTTTTATTAGAAAAATTTAACTTTCATATGAGAAAATGCACTTTCAGAGCATACTCCTTTTGCAAGTTCTATCTTGTTTGATGGTCTATTTTTTGTTGTATAGGAATGTCGTTCTGGACATGTCAAAAAAAAGTGTAACCTTCTGTACTACTGCTCCAACAGGGACTCTCAGCACTGGTTTTAGTAGGTCACAGGCAAATAAGCCGCTAAAAAAAAGTTGCCAAGGTGAGTTACTAACTTCAGTTTCAAGATTTTTTTTTTGTTGCAATATGGCAAAAACATCGAGACAACCTATTGGGAGCTTTTCGAGCCAATTTATGATGAAATCGATGCAACTGATGGTTATGTTTCTTTGGAACTTTCCCCAAGAATTGCAGATGACAAACAAGGCAATATTGAGGCTTCTAAGTGGCTTTATAAGGTGGTTAACCATGCCAATGTTTACATCAAGATCCCTGCCACTACACCTTGCATCCCTGTCATTGAGGAAACTATTGCAAATGTCACTGTAAGTAATGTTCTTTACCAATTCTAACCCACTTGTGTGTTACTGATCACAAAACACGCACTTAGGTTGTGGATTGTGGGGGGTTTTGAGACTAAGGAAAATACACTTGATGTGCATTATATCTGTAAACAAGAAAGACTTAGCATCATGGGCATACTGTGTCCAAGCATCATCTTCATAATAAGTGGGAATCAGACAAAGGAGGGGATTGCAAGTTGTCTTATATTATGCTATGCTTCCTGATGAAGGAGCTGGGCATATTATTGTGACATGGCTAGAAGGAACAAGTGTTGTGTCAATAATTGGAAAGGGAGATGATTGGATTTGTCTTGTAGGTCCTCATGTGCTATGCAGGATAAATTGTGTTGTGGGTAGAGATATGCTTGAAGCTTGGAACTCATGTCGATTTGGTGAACAAATCCGGAACAAGTGGCTGAATTGCCTCATTCCTTGCACTCATATGGTGTATGTGGAGTCATAGTTTTACAATTGTGTTTTGATTATCATGAAAGCAAGAAGGGATTGGGTATACAAACTGTGAAGACATCAGAATGGAAGGATGCTCAAGTAATCTGCTAGCTTTGCCTTGCCTTTTCTTTGCATCAGTGTCATTTTTAGTGATTGTCAGATTTTGAATGAGGAGGCTCAATCGATGGTTTCTATGGGATCTTGCTGCTGCACCAGGTTGTCTCACTGCTGTAATCATAGGGCTCTAAATGTGATTGTGTGGGCTGTAGCTTCTCTGTAGGGATTGCGCTCTTTTCTCATGTTTTTGAGTGAATGCACTCATTGATCTTGTGCAGTATGCTGGTTGTGCTACTGTCCTGTTTGGTCCTTCTTGGCTACATTTTGTGGCTTGAATAAAAGGGCTTGATGGCCGCTACTTATCCAAAAAAAAAAAAAAAAAAAAACAAGTCTATATGGTTGGAATTGTGCTTATAGTGTTTTTCTACAGTAATAGCTGAACTATATTGTGAATATGTGCCTATAGAAACTTCAATACATCAATAAGCTTGAGTAACTGGAAGCAAAAACTGTGATTCCAAGTTGCTTAGAGGCCAGGTTAGCCCCCCTCAATTACCTGTTTTCACAAGTGATGGTAGTATCAAATATGTTTTGGCTTAATAATAATAATTCAGATGTCCAATTGGCTGAATTTCTTTTGGTGGTTAGATTGACAATATTTAGTAGCTCTATGTTGAAAAAACTGATATAAAAATTAGCCCGATGGAGAGTGTTGCTATGAGAGCTGATTGCTATGGAAACATGATGATGCGTAGCATAGAGCTCATCATTTATTCTGTTTGCTTAGTGTTCCTGTTTATAACTTGTCAACTGACAGTCCTTTTATCCATGTATTATTTTCAAAAGTCTGATAAGTAAATGTAAATACTTTAAATCAAACTTCAGAGAACAGCCGTCAAAAAGATGGGTATGCAAGCTTCAAGGGAGTTTCTTGCTGAGCTAAAGGTTTTGACCCGTGCTCATCACTTGAACCTGGTATACTTCCCATACTTTGACTTTTTATTTTACATATTGGTATATTTTACAGGCTTAAGTATTCCCTACTTCGATGATTTGATTTGTAAATTATTTCTTATTGTTTATTTGGTCATCATTGGGAATTTTCAATAAGGTACTATTGGTGCAGGTTCGTCTGCTTGGATACTGCGTGGAAGATGACCTTTTTCTAGTTTATGAGTTCATCACTTCATCGAAAATGGAAATTTAAGCCAACATCTGCGCAGATCAGGTATGGGTATGCTCATTTCTGCAAGTGATGTATTCTTGTTTTTGTTGAGTAGCGATGTTTAATATTGATTTGGTATTTTCCAGCAACAAATCCACTGCCCTGGTCTACTAGAGTGCAAATCGCGCTGGATTCAGCTAGAGCACTAGAATATATCTATGAACACACTGTTTCTGTATATGGTCATCGTTTTTAGTTGAGCCTGAATCGTTTTTTGATTAGTTGAGTCTGAATCGTTTTTTGTTTGGAGGCTTATAGTCCTTTCTCTAGAAAGGGGGAAATTCCCTAGATCGAAGCATTACACGCTACCCCGGACTGAACTGTTCAAATCAGATTATGGGGTTTCTGTTTATTTGTTGAATTTACTTTACTCAATTGTTGTTAAATGATGAGTGCACTTTTGGAACTTGCAGCCACATGTAGACTTTGGACTAAAATTGCTTGGTGCAGATGCTATGGCTATTCCAGGCTTATATAGATTTGTTCAGGTTTG
Source organism: Portulaca oleracea (assembly GCA_029582165.1). Classification (NCBI taxonomy): domain Eukaryota; kingdom Viridiplantae; phylum Streptophyta; class Magnoliopsida; order Caryophyllales; family Portulacaceae; genus Portulaca; species Portulaca oleracea. The sequence continues at coordinate 16,462,047 of CM055868.1, forward strand.
ATATTGGCTTATCATTATTGTAAACCTCTTTCTATCTATCTTGTCATTTTTCCCCTTAAATTTTTCAGTTGGGTGAATATTTTTGGATTCTTTTGACTTTATTTTGCATTTGGTCTGACTAGTACTGAACTTAGTTACGATACAAAGAATGGCATCACCTACAGAAAATAGCTGCAATACCAAAAACTCAATATGGATAATGTTAGGAGTTTTTGAGTTCCTGCTAGTTGGGCGGACCTCTGGTTGAGATTAGTTGTATTTATACCCGGTCATTTGGCATTTTGTTGGTTTGGTTGGTTCCTTGACTTTGGTATGCAAGCTAGAAGTTAAAAAACTCTATATTGTATATGTTGTCCCATTTTGATGGGCTTTATGATTTCAAAGCTTAGTTGAATGATAATATGACCATAAGGGTCTACATGCTAATATGACTAGTAACCACAAGTTACGATATGTTGTTAAGGTTGGTTCAATTGCGTTGGTTACTTGGTTTTCTGTCTAATTCTGACCTCTCGTGCCACTTGTTCTTTGTGCTCTCAATCCTAGTTTCTACCTCATAAAAAGTTCTTTTGGTTCTTTCCATCTATATAAACCAAAGTAGCCTGGTGAATGGCTTGAAAAGGTTGATGCTTGACCTTCTGCTAGAAGATCACACCCAAGCAAATGATCGACGATTAATAGTTAACTCCCAAAGGGTTGTAGCAGACAGACAATGACACATGAATGCCTATGACTGCATTTTTGCTTTTTCTTTTGTGTTTTTTTTCCCTAGTCTATAGAAGAATAATTATTTGTTGGAGTTTGTTGTGAACTGTCCGATGCTTCGTGCTGTAAATTTAAATTTTTTATCATTTTTGTTTGTTGGGAAATCAAAATGTCATTTTTTTTTGTTTGTTTAGGAGGATAAGGGTTGTTTAGAGAATCACCCAATTTTTATTCTTTTGATTGGATTTTGTCCAGCTTTGTCTCATTTGATGACAATGGGTTTCTAATTGATCTCAGCAAACAAGATTTGAAAAAAGAAAAACAGATTGACTCACACAAGCTCAGTCTTTGCTCATGAAAAAGAACGTTTGCTTGTTGAGTTTCAGTATGCTGAAAAGTGAAAATCTTTCTGACTTGTCCCAGACATTTTCCTTTTAGCCTTTAACATTGGTCACCAACATTAGTAGGCTCTGTGCTCATGTGTAGCTATTCTCTCTTTACCCTTATGATATACAATCATCCATAGGGTTTGAACTCTCTATTTCATGCCTGTTGGTTTGCCTTTGTTCTGCATGCTTTAACATTTGATATGGTCCCTAGATTATCTTATCGCTGAAAGGAGATGTTTTAAGAGTTTATGCGTGTTTTTGCACAGAATTTTTCAGTGGCCTTTCTTGTTGAATGTATTCTCATATGATTTTAATGTTGCCAGCTTCACTGCTGCTATAATGTACAAAGTTCTCACTTGCCAAGTGTTTTGTAGCTTGCCAATTTTTCAGAGTTTAAGATAGATAGAACTCTATGGCGATGCTTCTTTACCTATAATGCTAGTTTCTACATCAGTAAATGGACTATCTTTTGGTGGCTTACATTAACTGACTTTGTGCACAACAGGTGTCCCACAAGGAAAAGCCTCGGTTTTGCAAAAATGTGGGGATAAGAGTCATTGCTATGTATTGCATTATATCTAGTTATTGGAATCAAGACTGGGCAGGGACGAAGCCAGACCAAAATGTTGAGCCATGAGAAGTAGTTCACTAAAAAAAGGAACTCGTGGTAAATAGACGACATTAATAGTGGTTAATTTAAGACATTAAATAAAGTTAAATTGAGATGGAAACATGTAGTTAAGTTATTGGTCATGGTTAACCCAGGAAAATAATGTTGTTAACCCAGTAAGTAACGGGTTAACCTGAACGGTTTGTGGGTTAACCTTCTAGGATTTGCATCGACAATGATTTTGTGACCATCCTAGGGCATGGGGATAGATTGTTGACCTACCCTAATCCCTTGATGCACCCTGAAAAAGGTTAAATTGAGACTGAAACATATAGTTCAATTGTTGGTCATCGTTAACCCAAGAAAATAATGTGGTTAATCCTGTAAGTATTGGGTTAACCTAAACGGTTTGTGAGTTAACCTTCTAGGGTTTGCAAACGCAAGTTTTTAGGATTACAAGGATCATTAACACAATATTTGGCGTTTAACTACATTGGTAATGTCGGATGGCGCGTTGGGTATGATTATGAGAAGTATGTAAGGTTGTATCAAGCATTGCTGAGCCCTGACTCTATGACGCGAAACTCAAACAAAATGTAGGAGAACCCACCTTCTGGTCGACATACATAATATCGTGGGTTTACATGGCTCGTCATAATATACCATCAATTTCTATCTGCTCAGGTCGAACCATAATTTAAAATTTCAAGAGCTGACATATGAAAAAGAGATCACAAAGAATCGAACCAAATCCGAATATACAAGAGCTTGTTTATGTCATTTTGTCATTCTCTTCCATCAAACACTTCTTGAATAAATCTGAACAATAGCTTACTAATCACAAAATAAACCTAAAGATGCTCAAACTACTACATACAAAAATCATGAAATTAAGGAGGATCACAACGATATGTTCTCTTTCTTGGGTTTACAGTCCTATCTACACACTACAGAATACACATTGTACTTCACATATCTATCCAAGATAGGATCAAAATTAGTTGAAAGAGTAGCTTATGAGACAATTCCCTCTTCTTTCACCTTATCCTTAGTGCATCCAAGATAGGATCACCTGAGTGATATCCCTAAGCCACGGGCCTCGCTAGCTTCTTTTCAAATAAAGAGAAAATTACTTAGATTGATATAAAACTACAAGAGGTGATCGATATTTTAATGCTCTAAATGCACCCCTGCGCAAAGGGTGGTGTGTCAAAGGTAAGGTTTGACACAGGATGGCAGCATAAAGGACAATGTGAAAAGAGAGTGCATATTTGAGTAAGAGAGCAACCATAGAGCAAAAGGGATAAATGAAGTGTTTAGCTAAGTGTTTGATGAGTTTCTGGGGGTGGTTCCTCGCATTGATTTCAATAGTGAGATGCCCTTCCATTTGCAAGAAATGTTATCTAAATATCAAATTATCTTCGGTCAAATTGTTCATGCTTGCAACAATGAGTTTCTAGGTGGGGTTCAAGCAATCAGTGCTGGCTATCACAACTGGCAGGTTAGAAAATACACTGATAGCCCCCTTTCATATTCTTAGATATAATCAGAACACATCAGTAGATCCAGATACGATGCACAGAACAGACCCAGATACAGGGCATAATCAGAATCAAAGAGAAGTGTTTGAAAACCTTGCTAGAGCACAACAGTACGCAATTAATATGCAATATGACAGGATGACATGAAAATTTTCCAGCAACATCAAATGACAATGGAAAATAAACAAATGACAGAAATGAACAAGGCTTATGTAGTGCACCGACTTTGTGGGAATAATTTGCAAATTTGTTTAACAACTGACTGTTTGTGCAGACACTCTGAGGTTATGGCCATCTGCAATCCATAATCAATATGAAGCATCAGACCCACGAAAAGGAAGACAACACAGCCCAAAGTAAACCACAATGAATGAAAGTGTTCCACTTTCCTAACATTGCTGTTGCATGGCACAAGTAATGTAACCAGTAAAAATAAAAGCATCGGCAAACGAATACTTACATGCCCTAAACTGTGTGTGCAGATCCAATTAGGATAAGACTTATCCAGTTGTTCAACTCTATTTTTCTCCAACTGAAACAAAAAAAAAAAAAAAGAAAAAGAACATCTCATGCCGAACACTAAGTGTTGAAAATAAATTAATGCACTAAGTTAAATAACCATATCAACACAATAACAGTGGCAGAAAGGCAACAGTTTGTTAGCAAAATCAATCGTGCCGTATCTGACTTTGAGGTCATGAGACATTTTCTCCTACTTAGATTTCCCTGTTATTGGCAAATTGTATTAGTCTTGATAAAGCTATTGTACTTGAACACGTAGCCTGCAAAATCAGATTAATTGCAAAAAAAAAAAATGTTCTAACCACGTAGCAACTGTTCTCTACTTCTTCTCAGCTTCTCTTTGATTCCAGCAATCTTATCATTTTGAAGAACTTTCCAATTAAGCCGCTCATCTGCCTTTCCCTGGCCCACAATCACAAAAACATCAATGTAAGTTTCGGTTTTGCTCCTCCCATCCTTTCAAAACTTGCAATAAATGTTGTAGTTGGGAGTTCAAGGTTTGACAAAGAAATAGTGAATATCTTGAAACAGATCCAAGTACTGAAGCGATGATAATACGCATGACAATAAAGGGATTTTGTCATGTAACCAACCATGTCTTTGCCAATTTGATCAAGAATCAGATCAAAGCATGTCAGATGACAAAATTAATTGACACTCAATTGAAATTCATGTTCGAATTGCGGAAACCATGTCAGATGACAAAATTAATTAATTGACACTCAATTAAATGACATGGAAGAAGTGTCGGTGCCAAACACTCCGAGAATTGCGGAAACCATGTTCGAATCAATTGACGGTTCCTGAGCTTACCATTTTGACAAAGACTTGGATCGCCTCTTCTTCAAGCCCATTTTGACAGAGGGAAAATTTTTGTTAACCTGAATGCTAACCCAGCAATGATACAACTTCGGAAAATGCACTAAAACAGAAGATACAACAATTAGCTATGCCCTACAGGCTACAACTAATCCACACCTGTCAAAGGGAAGTGGTTGTCCGCAATCCATGAGTAAAATGTCTCCAAGGGATATTCAGAGTTCATGATGATTGAAAGGAACACTAGCATAGCCAGCAGCACAAGCAATACGACCCCAGTTTGGATCCCCGCCAAACACAGCAGGCTTAAAGCACCGAACAATATCACCATATCAGTTGAAGGATCAACTCAAACACAATAGTTATTGCGTGCATCCATCATACCTTCACAAGAGAAGAAACTGCTACAGAACGTGCAACTTTTGCAGCCTCGGCTTCATTGCTTGCACCCATTACAGTAATCTGAACACATAAAGTCACATTAACATTAAAGTTGTCCATTTCGATGACAAAATTAGGGTTGAACACAGTTCGAAGTAAAGACCTGATGAGATTAGTTATACAACAAACCTGCAGCCTAAGTCAAAAATACCCCTACAGAACTTAGATGACGATGATTATGAAAATGAATTGCATGGGAAGAGAAGATAACAATCTCAAGCGTAAGGCTTGCTTCATCCAGACAGGCTGATCAGTCATAAAGTCAAGACTAGGGGTGTAATTTCCACAACAGAAAAATGAATACGCAGCAGAATGTAATGAGTTGCAGAAGCAATTAAAGATCAAATCTAGAAATATCTACAATAAAAAAAGAAGCCTTTTGGATACAGTTGAATTTCGCAAATAACCATTCTGCTATTCACACAAACCTGAGGAACACTCTAAGTCCTGTCTTATAGATGAAGTATTTACTAGCTCAAGATGACATATAGATGAAGTTATCCCGCATTTGGAGGCCCTTCTGCAATAATAAATATGATCTGTTGGTCCAAATATACGAACATCAAGTAGGCAGGTAGCCCCTTCTCCGTCCCAAGCAATTGATTTCACAAGGCCTTACATCACCTAAGGCAAAAAGCAATAATAAAAATATCAACATCCAGCAAAAGAAGTCAACAAAAGGTAAATTAACATTCAAAAGCACAACAGGGTTCTCTCTGTGTTCAATGGTCTTCATCAAACAAATAAAATTTCACATGTATGATGATCCCCGCTGAAATATTAATGCTCAAAGAAATTATTCTTTTCTATTATTTAATAGATCTAGATTTTCACCATTACTCTTTTGGTACAGGAAGTAGTAAATTACAAGGAGGATTGAACATACAACATCAAGACAAAGATAAAATTACAAAGATCATTGCGCTAAATTACAAATCAACGATCCAAGCTAAACTACTCCACCACAAACAAGCAAAACAAATACCTCTATATGGAGCTAAAAATAAATACCAAAACCAAACCATACTCCAAAATCCCGCCCATGCGAGGTATGGAGGTGTCAAATACAGCAATCCTACCCCCTAAGTTTTGCAGTTTAAAAAGGTTGGTTTCAATTGACCCAAGATTTAGAAATCGTCCACTACCTACCACTCCATGGAAAAGCAGTAGAGGAGGTTTGATTACTTTAGTCCATTACAATCTAAGTTGACAAAATAATCTTTTCCAACTATCCAGATTACGGACAATCAATACAACTAAATGAAGCAAACAAAAAAGAAAGTATAAAAGAATCCAGTGATACTGAAGTAATTCAGTCCCACTGGGTTTAGCTTCTGAGTACACCTCCGTTCCAGCAGTCACTGTGAGGTCCAAATACGTATTTTTGCTCGAATACGCCTTGTTGCATGTTTCAAATTTGAAGCCGGACCTGTAAATTGCGTCCCTGAAATTTTTTGACACAAAGGTTCAGAGGCCATAAAAGGTAAAGAGGAATGGAATTGACATTGCCATAATCCAAACTTACAAGTTCAGACCGGGGTGCCTATTCTTATCAGGGGTTGATAACATACTGGACAAGCTAGTACATCCGATTGTACAGCAGGCTTAGCAGAGATACTTCCCTGACACCGAAAATGTAGTTTTATTCGATCAGAGAAACCAACTCCTCAAGACACGCCAAAGGATTCAGTCAGTAGCTATGGATTAATGAATCAAATTGATTTTTAGCAGGGTTCAAATTCTACACAGAGGATCAAAAGAGTATACATGCGAGCAAAGCAAGAACACAAAACCAAATGTGAGCAAAACAAGAACACAAAAGGTTCCAATTGACCCAAGATTAAGAAATTGTCCACTACCTACAACTCCATGGAAAATAAGCATAAGACGTTTAATGAGGGCATTTTACAATTGTTCATTACAGTCTAAGTTGAAAAACCATAATCTGTTTCAGCTATCCGGGTTATGGACCGGAATACCATGATCACCATCAATAAACATGATTGAAATGTGAGCAAAACAAGACCACATTAAACAAAATTGAACCATCATGCAAAATACAGTAACTGCAACACCATGACGACCATCAATAAACATAATTAACATTTGTTCACGAGTTCATGACAAAGGGTTCGACAACATTTCCATTATGAACAACTACACAGACCACCCACCCACAAAATTTGAAGGAGCCCCCTCCCCAAAAAAAAAACCCCTATTACCCAATAGAAGCAACGAGATCATAAAGTTTTCTGCTTTCAATCAAACTAAAACAAAATGCCCGTCAATTTTCCCTTTTTCCTTTATATAGTATAGCTCAAAGTGGAATTCCCAACATGCAACAAACCAATTTCCTTTTCCTAACCCTAAATCTCTGCGTAAGAACCTAGAATTCAGCATGTTCTGCACAAGAAATTCTAACAATAATCAAAACAACGACCTGAAGAATATAAAGTTTTCTGCTTTCATTCGAACTATAACAAATTGCCCTTCCATTTTCCCCCTTTTCCTTTACATAGCTCAAAGTGGTCGGAAATCCGAACATGCAACAAAACACCCCCCCCCCCCCCAATTTCCTTTTCGAAACCCTACACTTCAGCGTAACAATAACCTAGAATTCAGCATGTTCTGTACAAGAAACTCAACAATCATCAGGAATCCCAACATGCACCAAAATGTCCCCCAATTTCCTTCTTAAAACACTAAATTTCTGGGCAACAACACCCTATAATTCAGAAAGCAAGATGAACATGAACAATTTTGAGTCAGTAATCAGTACCATATGGCTGAAACATCTTGATCGAAATTAAAAGTTAGGGTGTGAGAAGAGTACGGTAACAACAAAGACATCCAATGGCCATCAAAACACCATTACTAATGACAGTAAAGGAGGGAGAATGATTGTAAAATACTCTAATAAGTATCTGATATTGAGGGATGCAACAATAAAGCTCTCATTGTTGGGTTTATCAGACTGTTATTCAAATTTACGTTCTTAGGCTGTTTTTATCCTCCAATCCTTCTGGCGTCTCATCCTGAACGGAAAAAAGAATGAAAGTTCCAGTACCTAAATAACATCTCTACAAACCCATGAAAGTTCCAAATCAGAGGATAAAAACCCATAATTATACTCTTAAAAGTAGCATTATCAGAACAAATTAGACTTAGAAAACAACTGATAAATCACAATCAAATGAACAGAGCACCTAGTACCTGCTTTGATCGACAAACCCAGTATCACCCTTTAAAGTTCCAAACTTAAGAATCAAAACCCAGAATTATACTCTCAAAATTTGCATCAATACAACAAATTTAGAGAGAAAATCGATCCTTACATTTTGGCCGAGTGAAGAAGGAACCGTCACACCATCATCTGAACCAGCTGATTTTACCAATAGGGTTTTCGACGACCTAGATTGACCAACACCCAGTTGCAAAAACTGATGTTCATTTCCAGAATTTGAACTTCTCTTCAACCCTTTGACGCCCAAATTCAAAGGCATCCTTGTGTTCACCGCTGAAGATTGATTCCCCAATTTTGCCGAAAAACGGCATCGTATCAGAGAGGGAGAAGAAGGTAAATTTACTGCAACTGCCATGGCTTAACTCCTAGAGTTAACTATAAAGAGAGAGACGTGTTCAATTATTTAGGAATAGGAATAGGAATAATAAATGGGTAAATTCAATTTTAATCGTTAAATATTCATTTCTCGTCATTACATATTTACACCTACGCATAAAGGTTGACCTCTACTAAATAACACCTAACTGTAAATATTTTTTTGGTCAACTATAAGTTTGATTGATAGCAACACCAAGTTGTAAAAAAATACAACTTGGTGTATTTTTAAGCCCAACACCACAAAGCAATAAACCCTAAATTTTATGCTTTAATTTTCTCTTTTTTTTTAGCAAGGGGAATAGTAGATTCCAAAATTATTAAAAATTCTTACGAAACATTATTATGATTAAATTATTTAAAATAATCACGTCAGGTGTAAAATAAAAATTAGAAGCTTTTTTTTAGAACCAAACAAAAGATGAAACACATGCATGATGCAAAATAAAAAATGAGAAAAGAAAAACTAATTCTTAATTTAAAATACTTCTTTATTGTGCATAGATGCTTAGGATGGAAAGGATAGTAATTAAGACATACTCCGTAATTCTTTTCCATAACTTAAGGTTAACCTCTATTTATCATTATCTTTATTGTACTTAATTATTATCATTATTAGTTTTGTAACTTATCCTTCATGTATCCAAAAAAAATTCCATCCTTTTTTTTTCTTTTTACTCCAATAGCCAAGACTCAATATATATATTCTTTACCAAATGTTAATGCAATGTAAGTACATTTGAGCATACCATTATTATCATTCTATCATTCTACCATTATATTTACACTGATTTTTGTCCATAATATACTTTCACGTGAGGAAAAAAATTCCAAAACATTATTTGCACCTGAAAAAATATGCTAACTATATTAGTGAGAAAGTAGATGGCAATTATACATGCATATATATTTAATTTATTTTTATATATTTAGAATTTTTCATTACAATTGTCTTTTTTTTGTTGCAATTTCTTTTCTTATAATATGAATTTTGATGATGTGCAGGTATAAAATTATCAAGAGCTATTAAATAATACAAGATGATTATATAATGGTGTAGTAGGAGTACTTTTCACTCTAAATATTGTGCTATTATAGTTTTTATCACAACTATTTATAAGACAAATGATATCTTTTCATGTTATTTTTATCCATTATGCATATTTTTAAATATAAATTAATTAGTTATTCATGTCATTTTTAAAATACAAGGTTTAATGTTAATGTCTAGATAAACAATTTTGAAACCATATTATTCTAATTTATTATTAATTACATTTTTCTAGAATATGTTGTAGCTCTAAATTATATTAGCAATAATTATATTATTCTATTATTTTTTGCTGAATGTTTCATAATAACATAAATAAAGGCTAAAAGATTCACAAAATGTTTATGGACATAATTATCATATTTTATTCAATTTTGTTAATAAATAACAAATTGTTGTAATAGAAAAAAAATTCGTGAGTTACAAATTAACTTATTTATTTCGCTTTTTTCCCTTTCAATTATTACAATTAGCTACCTACTCTTTTTTCTTAAAGTTTCTTTCTATTATCAAATGAAATGAACTTAACACACATTTAAATGAAATTTTGTTAAAGATATAGGTGATCCTAAATTGTAACATTTGCATTGCAAGAGTGCATAAATATATGATTATTAGTATCGATTTGTATATGATTTAATTATTCATTACGTCTTTCTTAAAAAGCGTACATTTCTATATTATTGATTAAAAAACATTAATCATGGAAAATAGCTATAGAAAATTTAATTTAAATTATACCAAATTTTTCTACTTCCTCATATGCCAAACCATTACTATTTGTTGACAATAGTTCTAAGGTTTGGACTTCTCAAAATCATGATCAACTCTATTAATTGTTTTGATATTGATTTCATTTATTTTTTATTCTACAATATAGAGTTGAATGTATCTATTCAGTGTTGCATTATTTGGATGTTGTATTCGGTGAGAAGATTATGATATTAATAAAATTAGTTGTGATAATTATATTTGACCATATTTACATATTTTTGTAGAAATATTAGAAAATTGGACACATTAAGTTACAATCATATATCTTAGATATACTCTCAAAAATATTTTCCACAATTTACGTGATTTATTGTTGCTCAGTGCAACGCACGGGTACAAGAACTAGTATATATATATTTCTGGGTACAAGGGCGAAGATCGGAATATGCAAGATTTAAATAGGGTATTTTGGGAAAATCATCATTAACCATTTTACTTTTTAATTTTTTTTACACATTCATTACCATGATAAGTTACAAATAATAATGAGTAATAGAATATAATTGGCTAATAATTAGAAAAAAAAATTAGAATTAATTAAAAAGATAAGTTACTATACATTAGTACGATAATTAAGTTACAACTTTACATTTACATTGAGTAATCTTCCATTTTATTTATTTTATTTATTTTTTTTCTATTTTTGTTACAAATATGCAGATTAACTTGATAAAAAAACAAATATTTAGATTAACCAAAATTAATGGAGGGTGTTTTTATTTATGGATTGTTCCTTTGTTTTTTTTTTTTTTTTGAAAACATTATGGACTTTTCATATTAGTGTTTTTGTGTTTTCATATCTATCAATTCTTTTCAATTATTAGCATGCAATTTGTTTTCATATCTATCAATTCTTTTCTTTTTTTGTTTTTTTGATGGAAAGCAGAATTGTATTACTCATCAAAAATGTGACACATATCGTTTAATACCAGATCATTGACAATATCAGGTCCCTCCTCATCCCAACCCCTCCTACCTAATTCGTAAGGTTGTAAATGAGCTAAGGTATGAGCTGCTTTATTCCCGTCCCTACAAACATAAGAGAAAGCACAAAAATTAAAATAAGACACGCAGTCCATAATTTCCTCTATCAGTAAACCCAGCTCTGTGTTCGGTTTCTTCTTGTTCCTCAACTTTGCAATCAGCGACATACAATCTCCTTCAATGATAACATTCAGGAGACCCTTCTCCTTCGCCACCCGAGTCGCCAATAAACATGCTCTTGCTTCTGTCATTTCCGGGGCTTCTCGCCGTATTGACTGCTCGGTCGCCATGAATATCACTCCCCCTCTATCATCTCTCCCAACGACCCCAGCACCACTTCCCCAACTTCCCAATACGGCCCCGTCAAAGTTAATTTTCACATAACCATTTTTTGGTGGCTTCCAATGGGTTTGATTAACAACCTTGACATTAGTTTTATCCATGGCTTCACGGTACTCCTGGATTAACTGTTTGGCGCGATGCACAACATTATCGGGACCGGAGCTTCTTTTGCCTTGAAGGTGTTGGTTCCGTTCATTCCAAGCTGCCCACGCCACCCCCACAAAGATGCTAGTCATCTCTCCCAGCTCATCTAAGACTACAACAAACATGTCTTGGACGTTCGAGCTCCTCGATTGCCGAAAGCGTCTGTCGAACCCACTGACTGCCCAATAATCTCTCGCTCTCGGACATGCAAAGATAGCATGGCTACTGGATTCATTCTCCAATTCACATCTTGCACATAATGGGTTTACAGTTTGCATCCGTCTCCCCAGCCCCTCTCCAGTCGGTAGCGCCCCCACTACAGCCCTCCACGCAAACATCCTGATTTTCGGTGGGACGTCCAGCTTCCAGAGGTTGTTCCAAAACGCTTTCTCCAGTTGCCTCGAGCTTGTTGAAGCCGCATCTTGTTGTTGCCACTCTCGCAACATATGGTATGCAGATTTCACAGTGAGTATCCCTTGCATATCACAGTGCCACATAAGCTTATCTCTAGGCCAAGAACACGTCAGGGGGATTGTCTTTATTAGTTCCGCATCTGGTGTCAAGAAAATAGCATCGATCATGTCCGTTCTCCATGTACCCGAGTCTCGGTCTATGAGATCACCAACTCTCAAAAGTGCGTACTCGGGCTTTTGTAGTGTAATAACACGGAAAGAACTTGGCCTCGGTACCTACTTGGACTCCCATATATTGAGTGAGAATCCGTCTCCCACAATCCATCTCGAGCCCTTGTTCATAATCCACAGTACACTACTCAAGCTTCTCCATGTGTAGCTTCTCGACACGTTCGGATTCGCATCTAGGATTCCCATATTCGGGAAGTACTTAGCTTGTAGAATTCTGTATGCTAAGGAGTCTTTCGCATGGTGCAGCCGCCACACTTGTTTTGCCAACAACGCCTCATTAAAGAGCTCTAGATCTCGAAACCCAAGACCCCCTCACTTTTTGCGTCACACAACTTCTTCTTTCTAACCCAGTGGATCTTCCTTCTCCTCCCTTTTGAACCCCACCAATAGTTATTGATAGCCGACTGAATGTTGTCACAAAATGAGGTTGGGAGATCGACGGAAGACACTCATAGCGTAGGTGGGTATCGCCTGGGCCACGACCTTTACGAGGACTTCTCTACCCGCCCATGATAAGTTCCTTCCCTTCCAGCCCATCACTCTCTTCGTAACTTTATCCCGGATGCTTGTAAATGCCTTCCTTTTCGATCGACCCACGTGGGTTGGCAGCCCAAGGTATTTTTCATGGGCCTGGACCTCTCTCATATCTAGGATATGAAGAATTTCATTTCTTCGGGGTCGTGGCACTCCTTTGCTGAACTCCACACTAGATTTACCGTAGTTAACCTTTTGACCCGAGGCCTCCTCGTACACTTTCAGCAAGTTTTTTATGATGTGCGCCTGCTCTACCGTAGCTTTCGCAAAGCACAGGGTGTCGTCCGCAAAAAGAAGGTGTGAAATTGGCGTGGCTGCTCGACACACCTTATATGAAAATTCCATAATGTTTTCAAAAAAAAAACAAAAACAAAGGAACAACCCATAAAAAAAACCACCCTCCATTAATTTTGGTTAATCTAAATATTTGTTTTTTATCATTTACTCCCTCCGTTTCAAAATAATTTACCTATAATACAAAAACACAGATACCAAGGTGGAAGGTTGTAGTGAGAGAAAAACTAGTAAAAGGGATATTTGGGAGGAGGGAGTGTCATGATGAAAGTGATATGAAAATGGGGTTGTGAGGGAAAAGTGATATGTAACTAATGATAAAGTGACAATTAATTTGGAAAAAAATAAATTAATTAAATGGACAATTAATATGGAACGGAGAGAATATGATATCTACCTATTATAGTTGTAAAATGGGTTTGACTGTGCTATGAGTGAATTTAGGAGCCTTGACTAATAAGAGCCGTCAGATTAAATTTATCACAATCACGGATCACATACTTTCTAAAAAATATTAAAAACCGACCACAAAAGCAGTTAAAAACAAAAATCCCTGACAAAGTGAGATGACGGTTCTCTTCTCTCATTCAGATCCTTTTTAAGTTTTAAACTTTTAATTAATATATAACTGTACTCTCCCTCACCATCTCTCTCCATTCCATCTCCCTCTTCCAGCTTTTTATTTCTTTGTTTCCATTGTTAATCATGGGATAATTTTGTTTCCATCTTTGATGTGTATTTGAGAGATTGATTATTTTTTAACAGCCTTTCAGTTGACTAATATTAGAAATAACTCATTGTCTGTTAGGAGATGCTCCAGTAATTTCTTAGGAGACGTTCCAGTCTTCCAGATATAAATTACAAGCTTCTAATAAATTTAATAACCATAATGAAAGATTAATTTTGGCCTTATTCTTTTGTGCGGTGCGGTTGTGGTGTGGTGGAATTTAAAAAAGTGTGGTTAGTTGTGGTGGAAGTCGTGGTAGGTGGGGTAGGTGAGGAGAAAAAACGTAAAAAGTAGAAGGGAAAAGTAAAAAAATATTTTTATAATGATTTATGGTAAAGTGTGGTGGAGTGTGGAGAAATGTGGTAGAATATTGAATAGTACGGTGTGGTGCGTGGTGCGGTACCGTATAAAAAAACGGGACCTTAAATGGTAAAATCCCTTCGTATGGTTATAACTAGACCTGGCAGTTTTTGACCCGACCCGATAACCCGACCCGAACCCGCCCGAAATTTTAGGGTTTTGAACAAGATTTTTTAAAGAAAAACCGAAACGAACCCGAACCCGGAAACCCGGAAAAATTCGGGTTCGACCCGGGTCGGGTCCGGGTCGACCCGAAGGGTCAAAAAGGCTCAGAAGCTGGGCTGAAATATTGGGCCAGTTTGAGCAAAAATGGGCGGAAGAAAACTGATTCCAATTAAACAGTTAAGAAACCCTAAAATTCCTTTCTCTTCCCACTCCCAGTTCTCCCTTCACGCCTCCCTGATTCTCTCTACAGTTTGGATCTCGACTAAGGTGTAGCAATGGAGGTCTGAATTTTTACTCCCCCTCTATCTGTATCTACGCTGGGAGGTTCGAAGTTCAGACCCGTCTTCATTTCTCTTTGTGCGCACAAGCTTCCAAGTTGCTCGAGATCTCCAGTTTGAATCTTGAGGTTCGAAGTTCGAATTCCTTCACTATTGTTAAGTAAATCTCTGATTCCTTATTTGATTCTCAATTTTTCCCTTCTTACGCTCCCACCACCGCGGAATCGCTGCCGTCGATCTCCATGACATTAGGTCAAGTCGACACTTTACCTGTCAGTTGAGAATCGAGGGCAACAATACTTGGGCGACTTACTTTCTTCTTCGACTTTCGATTCGATTTGGGTGATTTTATTGAGGTGCGATTTCAGCTTCTCTTTGCTTTTTTCTTCGACTCTCGATTCGATTTGGGTGAGTTTTGATAGTTTCTAATTTGTAAGCCTAATTCTGTTTTTACTAACATCTGTAAAATGGGATGTCTGCTATAAACACTTGTTTGATATGGGTACCTTCGGGGTTATCTTCATGAAGATTGAATCTTTTGTGAAGAAATTATGTGGGTTGAAAGCCATTCTTTTAGGCTCATTCGGGTCTCTGGGTAAATCGAAATCTGTTCTTTCTAATTTCTCATCATATTTAATGGTTTCTGGGTGTATTTTCCCTGTGTTGGCCCTGTTTATATGAACATTGCCCAGAAAGGAGCTTATGTAGTTATAATGGGATTAGATATTTGTGCTTTGTGAAATTACTGTAGTTGTAATGGGATTATTTGTCATTTTTGTTAACAAATGTGGGAAACTGGCTGCTTAATTATAGTAATAGTTTTTGGCTGATAAGAACAATGTTGGTTCTGTTATAGGGTTATCTTGTATAAGGTGTGATTAACTTATTTGGATTTAGTTATGCCATTTTGAACTTTGGTTTCATGAAACAGCGATGGACGATTATGTTGGTAGTTGAACTTATTCAGATGTAGTTTAAATTGGTTGGCTAATGAAAGCTGTTAAAGAATTTCTATTTTTTGCTTTAGAATTGGAGCAATCTTCTATACTTCCAGTAAGGGTACTTAGAGATGATCAAAGACAAATCTTGCGTAGAAGTGGACTCATAAAAGAGGTTTATCCACAAATTACCTTAAAGAGCTTTTAGAATCCTCAGAAGTCAACATCATGGGATGTAACTACTACTAACATTATGAGGTGGTATATAGGGATGGTAACTTGCAAGTATAAAGTTGGTATAGAGGAATGCCTCTTTGTCGTGGTGATTATGAACTATGCATGTTTATCTGTGGCAATGTTTTTCCCTTCTTTGTTTGTGTTTGTCGATCTCGTCCTCCCTCTGTTTTTCTTATGTTTGTTCCATTTCCTTGCCTTTCCCTCTCTGTGTTTTTCCCCTTGCTTGATTCTCAGGTTTCTTTTCAAGTTAAAATGTCAGAAATAGGATGCTATTTGGTTTTTGTGCGCTCAGTAGGTTGGAGCTTGATTGCTTATTCATTTGTTGGAAGCCGTGGATTGAAATGTTTCAGTTTACACAACTTTTGGTCTGTTAATTGCTCTAATGAGAAATCCTTTTGGTGTGAATGGCAGACTGCTATTGGAAGTTTCAGTTTACACAACTCCAGTGAAGCGACCTATCAGGTACACACTTCTAAATTTCATGGACATGCTACTGGTATAATCTGTCTGCCGTGATTCTTGTTTCTATTGAGAATTAATAGAGGAGAGAGAGGAGAACTGAATCATATTTTACCTGTTGATTCTGTCTCTTGTGTCTAATTGGGAGGACTGCTAAATGAAGTAGTAATAGGAAATTAAATTCGCAGAGAACTTCTGAAATATTACCCTTGATTCTTGTAGATCCAAGTCCAACCAATCATGTACTCTTTTGGCAGACTGCTATTGTCTGTCATTTTTGTTTCTTGAATCTTGAATCTCACTTTGTCTTTCCTTCTTGTCAAGTTAAAATGTCACAACGTCGAGTTACTATTGGAGGTGTTGGTGCAGCTTCTGCTCGCCCAAAAAAGGGTCGTGGGTCGAGTTCTACTCCACTAGGTCGAAATGCTATCCCTCCAACAGGTTCGAATTTTACTATTTTAGTGCTTTCAAGTTTTAAGTCTTTGTAATTCTTTATTTTGATCAAATTTTTCATTCATTTGCTTAAATATTATATTTTGTTCAATTTATTTATTGAATAGGGAGCTCTACTCCACCTACGCCAATTCCACTTGATTGTGATGACAGTACTACCTCAAAGTAAAGGCGTTGGACTTCACCAGTATGGAATCATTACGATATAAAAGAAGGATCATGCTTTACAGATGGCATACCTCGTGCTTATTGTAAGTATTGTGGGGGTGGACCTGTTGATGCATCTTCTAGTAATGGTACGTCTAACTTTAAGCGACATACTGAGAATTGTAATTCTCGTGTGGCTAATGATGCGAGTCAAATGAGGATAGGTAAAGATGGAACTTTGGCTAAAAAATATGACAAGTCTATGTATAAGGAATTAGCTGCTCTTGCAATAATAAGACATGGGTATCCATATACGTTTGTGGAGCATGAGGGAAACCGAATGATTCATAAGTTTATGAATGAGGAATATGCTCCAATATCTAGGAATACCGCAAAAGCTCATATTTTGAAGATTCACAAGCGTGAAAAGCACAAACTTAAGAAATCGTTGAGTGAAATTCCTGGTAGAATTTGTATAACTTCTGATATGTGGACTTCTTGTGTTGGTCAAGGTTTTTTGTCATTGACTGCCCATTTCATTGATGCAAATTGGAACTTGCATTCTAAGATATTGAGTTTTGTCCACTTGCCCCCTCCTCATAATGCAAGTGCCTTGCATGACAAAATTCATGAACTCTTAAAGGAGTGGAAAATTCACAAGAAAGTGTTTACCATTACGTTGGATAATGCAAGAGCAAATGATAATATGCAAGACATGTTGCGTGATACTCTAAATGTGCATGCTAGAATGCCATGTGATGGTGAATTTTTTCATGTTCGATGTGGTGCTCATGTGTTAAATTTGATAGTTAAGGAGGGCTTAAAGTTGATTGATGTGGGGATAAGTAAGGTGAAGGAGTTAGTAAAATATGTGACCGGCTCCGAAGGTAGAAAATTGAAGTTTGAGGAAATTTCTTTAGGTCTTGGGATTGATTGCTCAAAGGGTTTGTGGCTTGATTGTCCAACTAGGTGGAACTCCACCTATAAGATGTTAGAGAGAGCTTTGCCTTATAGAGTTGCTTTTTCAAACATGAGGTGGATGGAAAGGTCTTCTTCTGGCTTTCCTGAACTTCCTACGGATGAAGAGTGGTGTAGAATTGAGAAAATTTGTGAGCTTCTTCAACCATTTGATGAGGTAACCACTCTCATTTGTGGTACACAGTATGCTACGTCAAACTTATATTTCAAAAATGTGTGGAGGATTGAAAATCTCCTAGCATCACATGCTTTTTGCGATGATGTTCTTCTTAGGAGTATGACAACAAAAATGAGGGGGGAATTCAAGGACTATTGGGATAATTATAGTATGATTCTCTCTTTTGCTATCATTTTGGATCCTCGATTCAAGTTTCAATTCATCTTGTTTTGTTTTCAAAATCTTGATCCTGAAACTGCTGAGTTGAAGGCTAAGATTGTAAAAGATCAAATGCATAAGCTCTTCAATGAGTATGTGAAAGAAAAACCCACAACAAATGTAAGGAGCGCAACTAGCAAGAAAGATGACCTACAGGTTTGTTTCATATTTTCACATGCATCATTCTTTTCTTCTTATTATTACCCATTGCATACTAACTTTTTTTTAACTTTGTAGGGATTTGCAAGTTTTGATAATAATAAGCTATCTGATTCGGAATTGGATAAGTATTTGGATGAGAAGAGATATGATCATACTATCGATTTGGATATTCTAGGTTGGTGGAGGAGACACCAAAGTGAATTTCCTTTCTTGAGTTGCATGGCAAGGGATATCTTGAGCATTCCGATTACCACTGTGGCTTCCGAGTCATGTTTTAGTTTGGGAGGAAGAATCATTACCAAGTGGAGAGCCTCTCTTTTGCCCGAAAATGCAATGCAGAATCATTACTTACTACTCGTAGTTGGGTGTTTGGATTCAAGATCGATGGAGGTAACTTTCATGATCAATTGATTACTTCATTAACTTTTTATGCATAGTGTATCTATTATTCTATATTTTATACTTATGAAAATAATATTTGGAAATACAGAGGAACATGATCCAGAGCTCAATGGTTTGTGTGTTCAAGTTTCTAACATCGTATTGAATGATGATATTGATGACCAAGAAGATGGGGAAGAGGAAGGAGAAGATGAATGGGAAGATTTAGAGACGGAAGGTTTTATGGAGCAAGGGGGATCTAGCTATAATTAGTTTATGTATAATTAATAATTATGAATGTGATGAGTTTGTACTAGAATTTTGAACTTTGATTTATCATTTATCTCTTTATGTTTGTGGTGTGTAAGTGTGTTGAATTCCTATGGATCAAGTGATGAACTGATGATGATCAGTGATCACTTATGACTTGACTATCGCACTTGTGCAATGTCTGACATGGACTCATGGTAATGATTAATGAACTAATGATATGCATGTTATATGTTTATTTGATTATGTACTTGTGTAAATGTTTCTAAATTATTTAACACTCAAATACTCAATAGTCAATTGTCATTAATATTTGATTTCGAAACAACAGGGTTTTTGTTCAGCTATTTTTCGAAGTTATGGATGCCAAGCAACATCCATATTTTTGTTCTCTTGAGTCTTGTTTGTTTAAAATTGTTGATTTTTAACTTTAAACTCAGAAAATAGACCTTGACACGCTAATGACATCATTATAAAATAGAAAATTGTATTTAGTAGGCAAGTTGAATATATAGACTTGGCTATTTTTGTTCTAAAAAACTGTTAAATTAGATGCTAGTCATAACCCGAAAACCCGACCCAAACCGCCCGAAACCGGAATACACCGACCAGATTTACAACTCAAATACACCGAACCCGTATTTACCCGAACCCGAAATACACCGACCCGATACCGACCCGCCCGCCCGAATTGACAGGTCTAGTTATAACATCCCCTTTCTTTTCATTTTTAACTGTCTTCAAGCATAGACATAACAATAACTGATAACCCTTTTTTTTTTTGGTAAATTCAAAATCCATGCCCCAAAATCTCACAAAGACAAGGTATAAAGTGAAATAAGTGATGCAATAATTTTGCCCCTAATTTTTACAATTTAGAAAGATCGGTTCCAATTGACTAATATTTAGAAATAATTCGTTGTATGCTACTTCATAGAAAAGAAGAAGATGATATTTCATATTCTTTTCTGTTACTGGTTAAATGATTGTACAGAAAAATTGGTGGATATATGTGATAAGTTTGGTAAAATGTGGATGGGGTGCATAAAGGAAAAAAATATTTATAATTTTTAATAAGGTTACATTAGTGACATTAGTTATTAAATATATGAATTTTTAAATAATTATTATATGAAAGGTGGATAAGGTGAGAACAAATGTAGCAATGTTAAAACTTGGATGGCGCATATAAATTTAACCGAACCATAGAAAAAATAGAGACTAAGTTTAAAAAGAAAAAAAAAATTTAATATTCAAATTATGGATATGATATGCTCTTTTAGGAAGCATATAACTATAACCATTTGAAAGTGGTCATAAGCATTTCTTCAACTTTATAGCCATAGAAGTTACACTTTGTTACACAATTTTTTTAATTGGTAACTAGGAGACAACTACACCTGACAATTTCTGACCTGACCCGATAACCCGACCCGAACCGCGCCGAAATTTCTGGGTTTTGGAACACGATTTTTTCAACTAAACCCGAAGTATACCGAACCCGAAAATTAGCGGGTCAAACCCGACCCGCCCGTTTGACCCAAAATTTTAACTTTTTAAGTTAAACTTTATTAAAGTTTGTGACTTTGCATTCAAATTTTTAACTATTAAACTATAAGCATAACTTATTTATTTGTTATTTCTCTTATTTAAGTTAAAATAGTTACAATAATCTTCGTTGCTAGAAAATAATCATATTTTATTATGTATATTATACAAAAAGTAGTATTTAGGGGCTGTTTGGAGAGATTTCAGGAATGGAATGGATATGAAACTAGAAACCTGGGGGGTTGGGTATGGAATTAGATACCAGAATTGAAGTTGTTTGGAGAAAAACTGGAATGAAATCAAACTTCATTGCCCTTGTTTGGTGAACAATTATGAAATGGAATCAAATATGCACTTATTTCAAGTCATTATTTATATTATAGATTATATATATTTTTTTCCAACAAAGACAGAAAGAGAAAAGACAACAACAAACGAAGCAAAAGAACACAAAACCAACAGGAAAACTAGGTGACACACCCTAAGCTACGAATAGCTTGCTTAGCGACTTCATGAGTTGGGTGAACCAGCTGTCTAGAAACCTTAACTATTCTTCCATGTTCAAACTTCTTGGTCGCATCCCTGCAAC
Organism: Portulaca oleracea; assembly: GCA_029582165.1. Taxonomy (NCBI): domain Eukaryota; kingdom Viridiplantae; phylum Streptophyta; class Magnoliopsida; order Caryophyllales; family Portulacaceae; genus Portulaca; species Portulaca oleracea. The sequence goes on from CM055868.1 coordinate 16,483,528, forward strand.
ACCATGCTAGGGACCTGCAATCCGCAGGTGCCCTGTTTAGATTTGATAGTGACTCCACAGCAAGGGTAGAATCAGTCCACACTCGCACTCTTGGTAATCCCAACCTCGAAGCTTCCTGTAATGCTAACAAAATAGCCCAAAGCTCACTAAACAAAGGAGACGCCCCTACCCCAGTAGCAACCCCTCGATCTTCAAGCCCTGTTGCTCCCTTAAACACCCATGCCGCACCCATGACCCCAGACTTCCTCTTAAAAGCCCCATCAACCAGGAACACCCCTCCATCCTCCTCACTTCCTTCCATCCCCCATTCAAAAAAGGGGTTGCCGGCACCATTGACACTCCTCCCACTCTCCTGCTTCCCCTTTCGGTGACTGTTCTGCCACCATCGAGTCTCCTTCTCAACCTGCCCAAGCACCTTTTCCAACAGCCCCGCCGAAACCCCACTCCTATTGATGCTCACATCATTCCTTGCCTTCCAAATAGCCCACATGGTGCTGAAGAAGTTCCCTACCAGCGTTTTTTGATCCTCTTTACTCCTAGAAAGGAATAAAATCCATCCTCCAATCCACTCCCACCATCCTATATAAGGACTAGCCTCCGAGCAGATTCCAAGGCTAGACCCCCTCCAAATGTGCTTTGCAATAATACATTTTCGGAATAGGTGGGTTGAATCCTCATTCTCCTCCCCACACCAGCAAGCACCAGATTCTATCAGCTTCCTCTTCAGCCTGTTCACCCCAGTAGGTAGGGCCTCCACCAAACTTCTCCAAGCGAAGGTTTTGTAACCTTCGGGGGAGCATCACAATGCCATAAGGCTCGCCAGAACTTGGTTTCCTTTTCCCCTGGTGGTTGTCCCCCATTCCCCTGGAGCAGGAACTGATAATATCCCTCCTTAACCCTGTAGGAAGAGGAGTTCTTACCTGGCCAGAGCAAGGAATCTTGAGGACCAAGTTGAGGAGGAAAGACCCGAGCCACCTTGTCAACTGGCTCCCTTGTGAACACCTCCCGCAGGAGATTCCAATTCCAACTTCCCCTTCCATCCTTACTCATCAGACCTAAGTCAGCCACAGTCATGTCCTTAAGCAACTCTGGTGCTATCCCCTCCTTACACCTCAACATCCCATCAGGAATCCATCTCCCATCCATAGCCCTTATGGTCCTTCCATCCCCAATACTCCATCGCAGCCGAGCCTTAACACCCTCTACTACCCTAGAGAGACCCTTCCACATGGTAGAAGCACCTTGGGGCAATTTGGCTCCTATTTGGTTAGAAATTGGAGAAGCCACCCCATATCTTGCTTTTCAAATTCTCGAGATTAGGAGATCTTGATTCTGATAAGTCCTCCAGGCTTGTTTAAGAATTAGTGCCTTATTAAACGCACCGACGTGCCTAACTCCCAGCCCACCCGCTCCCTTGGGTTTAAAGACAGTCTCTTTATCTTTCCAATGAATGGACCTTTGGCCGTCCACTCTTCCCCAAAGGAACCTGACAATGGTAGCATTAATTTGGTCCACCACCCTCTGCGGAATTAAGTAGATACTAAGCACGTGCTGATGAAGAGCTACAAGAACCGCATTGATCAGAATCAACTTCCCCGCCATGGACAGCATGTGGAATTTCCAGGATTCTAACCTCCTCCGAACATCCTCCACCATAAAACCAAAATGATCGATGCGCCTCCTTCTGATTCTAGTTGGAACTCCCAGGTAAGATTCAAAATAGCCACCTTCAGGATACCCAAAAATGACTTTCATTCCATCTTTTTCCTCTTGCTTAGCCCCTTTGGAGAAGCACATGGAAGACTTCTGTGAATTAATAACCTGTCCAGATGCCTGACTATATCTATCAATCGTATTCTTCAAATGCAGGCAAGACTCAGCATGCAGTTCTGTGAAGAACAAGGCATCATCCGCGAAAAACAAGTGAGAGATTGGGGGGGCCCTTCTAGCAACTCGAACACCGGGCAACCTTCCCTGCTTCTCCTCTGCCTCAATAAGAGCCGATAGTTCCATGCAAAGAAGAAATAAGTAGGGGGATAAAGGATCCCCTTGACGAATCCCAGCAGTAGGGACGATAGTCTCGGAGGTAATCCCATTCACCAAAATAACTTTTTCTACTTTTTAAAAATTAACCATTCTAATGTATGTATAACTTTTTAAAATTTCTATCAAAAAACTATTTTCTTTAATTTTTAAATTTTATTTGTTCATCAATAATTACCATTTCATAGGTAGGACATGAGCTTTTTGCTGGACATCATTCTCGTCCTCCACTTCACTGCCCAGACCCACTTCAACAACCACCCTCATTTCCACTGGATCTAGCAATGGCATTGAGTACTCGTCACATCTTCAATCGAACATCGGCAAATGGTCATCCTTAATGCAAATCGTGATTAGCATTGCAAATACAATACTACTGATGACAGCAGCTCAACACCCAGAGTAAGGTCCAACTACGGGGATACAATGAAAACTGTGAGCGAGAAATGACGGTAAAATAAAAGCGAAGGGTTCTAGAAAGGGGGATAAATTACAGAATAAAGAAACGGTGGGATTAGGGCTTATTGAGAGAAATCTAATATATTGAAGTGGGAGTAATTCAGAATCTGATGTTCAATGATGAACCTGTGGTGGCTCCTGGTGTGTCGGCGGCGGCGAATTTGTGGTGGTGCGATGGGTGGCAGTTATGGAGATAATGGCTTCTCCGTGTACCCCTCTCACTTTGGTGACGGTTCCCGATGTGTCGGCGGCAAAAATTTTGTGGTGGTGCGGCGACGGCGGCGGCGGTGGCGACGGTGACAGCAACCATGGAGATGGGGTTTCTCTCTCTAGAATTGGATGGTTGAGATTTGAGAAGATGAATGACGACAGTGGTGGCCAGTGAATCAATGATGTTGGGTTTAATTTCTTTTTTTTTTTTAAATTGAAACAATTATCCCTCAGGAATAGAAATTCATTCCTCTCATAATTGGGAGGTATCTAATTCCCCCCATTTGGGAGGAATAAGAAACCTTCTAGAATGGGAATTCCATTCCATAATATGTTCTCCAAACACCAAAAATTGGAACTAGAACCCATTCCACCCTCATTCCATTACTTTTTGTCTCTCCAAACAGGCCCTTAGAGACCATTTTTGAAAAAGAAAAAGCGAAAAAAGGTCGCAATCATAACCCGTTGGGTTGACCCGAAACTGAAATACACCGGCCGTATTTTTCTGAACCCGAAATATACCCGACCCGTATTTACCCGAACCCGATATACGACCGACCCGAAACCGCCCGCCCGACCGAATTGACAGGTCTAGAGACAACAATGATGGAACCTCCAACGTAATAAAATTATGTTTACAACTATTTCAATTTATTTACGGTTAACCTTTCCTATGTTAACATTCTTTATTTATAATAGATAATGGGTATTTTATACATAGACAAATAAAAAAATAAAACTGAGAAAAGACTCCATCTAACTTATATATAAATAATATAATACTCATTATCCATTATAAATAAATTTATTTGCGTGATGGGACGAAAAATCCCTAACCTCAATGGACCTGCGTTGCTGTGGGGAAAAATTCACATCCCTATTTGATAATGGTTAGAATAGAGGAAGGTTCTGAATTCCCATGCGGGGACGGGGCGAGGATGAGGACAAAGTATTTTATATTGTCCCCGTCTCCTTTTCCCATTCGATAAATTAATATATCCCATGGTCCACATCCCCGTCCCTCGACCATGTAAATGACATAAATATACTTAATTTATTAACATTGTATATGTAAATTCAATGTCCTTTATAGAATTTTTATTTCGCCAAAAATCCTAGGTATATATGTTCATTTAGATTTAGACTAAATGTTAATTTTTCAACTTTAAATTCGATGGTATGTTAATATTAAGTTGGAAAATTGGATTCTAATAATCCCAATTTCTAGCACTTAGAGAACAATACTTTATTTTTGTGCGTCTGCGCTCCCATAAAAAATGAAATTGTTAAAAATAAAGTTGAGATTATTAGAATCAAATTTTCCTATTACAAAACAAATAGAATTTTATTTTCGTATGGACACAATTTTTCATATAAGTAGGGGTGAATAGTATGGATTGTATGTTGATCATCAAATGATTGTAATAATATCTTGATCGCCGGTAATCTCAAAGCCCCCTGTTATTTTCTGTGGTTGGCAAACTGCGGTAGCACAGTATACCGCAGTTTGATACAACTCACCACACTTTACCACAAATCATTATTTTTCTCTCTTCTCACTTTTCTTTCTCCTCTACTTTTTACATTCTCTCTCCTCACCTACCCCACATACCAGTAACCTACCACAATTCCACCACACCCTACCACAATTCCACCACACCTCGCCACACCATACCGCAAAATACCGCAGAAAAGAACATGACCTAAATTTGCCATTGGCGGGAAGTATGAGGAAGTGGGTAGGAATATATCCCTTGCCCTGTTGGCATCCTTAATTTCACCTTATATTACATGATGTGGAACATTTTGATTTTATCAAAGATTTGTTCGATTCATTACGCTTGCATATCTTTGATTTCAATATAAAAAATTTGTATTTATACAAAGCTAATGCCAGGTTAGGCATGAGTATTGATGTCACTGGAAATAATTCAACGTTTACTTGATTACTTGATGCATGCCTCATAGAGAGCTAATTGTCAGGGCAACGCATGAGTATTTGTTCTTAAGAAGCAACAGTCGGGCATTTATTTAATAAAATTCGCAGCAACGCGCGAGTATTTGTTATAATATTACCTTCAACGAACTTATCATATATATATTCTAAAATCTACATTGTAAAAATCACTTTGAATTTGTTTTATTGCATTGTTGAAATCTCTTTGAATTTAATTTTATCAATTTCATCTTGGTTAGTGTACAAAGCGTTGAAATTTTTTACTTGGTATGATTGTACATACCTTCAAAGAACCATTCATATATATTCTAAGATCTAATTTTCAAACAAGTAAAAAATACACTGGTATTTCTTTTATAAATCGGGGCAACGCTCGGATATTTACTAGTAAGATATATAATATAATATATATGATATATGATAACAATTAATCTAGCCCGTGCCCTTGCCTCTAGTTTATGAAGAAAAGGTTGGCAAAATGATAGAAAATTTTGTGGCAGCTGAGCTGACCCACAGGAACTGAATCCGAAACATATTGGGGTTGAACCCCAAAATCTTGTGAATACATAATCAGGTTGATACTTGATAGTATCATAGTCTAGTTATGGAGAGTGCCACTGCAACTTCTGCTCTGTCCTGCTCTTCCTTGCTTCATTCTCCCTTCAATGGCAGACTCCTTTCATCATCTCCCCATATTTCTCTCACAACTCCATTTTTCCCCTATCCTCCCTCCCCCTTTCCCCTTCGAAGCTTGAATTTGTATCCCAAACATCGATTCTTTAATGGGTTCGTCTTTAAGTGTAACCTTCCTGATTCCCCCGACTCCATTACTTCTGATCGAGTTGCCGTCATTCTTGAAGTTGATGGGTAAGCTTACCATGGCTTCACTGTGCTATTCTAGTGGTGCTTTGAATGCGTATGTTATGAATTATGATTCGACTTTTTCAAAGAGTTAATCATTTCAAAGGTTAGGAGTGATACAATCTTCAATTTCTCATGCCCACTGTAGAATTTGAAGCAGCCATACTGTTTTTCTTTGTTGTTTGATTTCTATCGAGTGGACCAAAAGTTAACTGTTGTTTGATTGGATGTAATGTAATGGCAATGCATTACAGTTAGTCTTGTTAGGAATTCATGATGACATAGTCTGGGGCAATCATGAACTACAAGCTAGCTTTCTTCTTGTTAATCAATTTGTCTGCATTACGTGGTCCATTCCATCCAACTAAACAAGCGAGTAATATGATTGTACGTTTCAAATTGTTATAGTTGCTTGAGCATTGGCTTTGCATGCCCGTGAATTTTGTTGCTCTTGGCAAACAAGCTGTTCGAATGTTGGTGCTGTGATGGAGTTTCCATGAGAAAGTTTGCATGAGTTGAGAATGCTTGTGGAAGCTTTGTTACTATGTTTCACAGTTTGGACGAGAAGTGGCAAAAAACTTAAACTGAATAAGCGCGAGACTTGGAGATTATGGAATCTAGTGCTCTTTAGACTAAAAAGCTTTAGGCTGGGTTTGCGTTGTGAATAATGGACATTGGCGTGCTATATTCTATTCATGGTTTCTTCTTGATTTGCTACAACTGTTTGTGTTTCAGGGTAATGCTTGATGTCTATATATCTGCTAGAGTTTACTCATGGTTTCTTTTATATTTGCAACAACAATTCTTGTTTCAGGGTACTTATTGATGCCTATGTATATGGGAACCGTCAGGCCTTCAATGTAGGTGCGACAGAGCCAACTAAGGATTTATCTTGCTATGTCCGTTGGTGATATGAGTCCTGATTTCCTGTTCTATTCATGATTGTCAGCATTTCAAAAACTCGGGCTGGACTGTGCAAAGTGGACAGAGCCAGTATATTCAGACCTCTTCAGGTGTGAGATATCTTACTGTTTTCTAAGGATGGTGGTTGGGACTGAGGTGGTTAGCTGACAGTAGACTCAAACCTAAGTCAAACGTCTTTGCCTGACAACAAACCCAGCCTAAACCAAACTTTACAGTCCATATGTTAAGTTTTCTCATGGTCGGGTACTAAGGTTTGCCTGCTGGTGTCTGGCTAGAAGAAGCCTTCATCAGCATTCTGGGTTCTAATTGTGGGCTTCATGTCCTGTGGATAAGGGTTGTATGTAGGGGTGGAAATGAGCCAAGACGGCTCGTGAGCCTTCGTAAGCCGGCTCAGCGAAAAGCTTGTATAGCTCGGCTTGGCTCGGGCTCGAGCTCGTCAATTGAACAAGCCAAGCCAAGCCACGAGGAGCTTGGCTCGTTAGGCTTGGCAAGCCTAATAAGCTCGTGCTTGTATTCTACTAATACTTTTAATAGGTTATTTTTAGGTTGACTTGTATATATTTAAACATTTAATCAAAAGAAGTGAATTAAATAGTTGAAAGCATTAAAAAAACCCTAAAAAGAGGGCAAACTATCACGTAAGTTTGCATTAGGCTATTAGCACTTTATACTGCCACAACAAAAGGAAAAAAAAAAAGCATTAAGCATCGTCATGTCCTCATATTCAAATTAATTTCATTTTGCGAATTATTAAGTACTTTAACTATGAATTATTAGTATTTGTCACAAGGATCACACCACAAGCCAAGCCCACAAGCCTTGGCAAGCCAAGCCTGAGCCTAACATATTCAAGCTTGGCAAGCCACAAGCCAAGCTCAAGCTTACCTTATACGTGACAAGCCAAGCCTCAAGCCTTATAAGCTCGGGCTCGGCTTGGCTCATTTTCACCCCTAGTTGTATGAGAAACATATTTATGGCTCTATTAAACAATTTCTGTCAATGTCCTTATCCTTCTTTATGATATGACACTGGCTTATTGAATTTCCACCATTGGTAGGAAGGGTGATGGCAATGAGGAAAGAATGCTTGCCACTTATTTTGACCGGGTTTGTAATGCTTTCATGCTCCGCATGGCGTTAGACTATTTACGTGCTTGCTTAAAGCATTTCAAGTAACATTTCTCACTGTTCTTCATTGTTTTCACGGACTCTAAATCTGTTTTTCTTGCCCCTCCTTGGACAGATAGGTTGGCCGACATCCTTGCCTACCAGTGAAAAAGGTACATTTATGAAAAGTGTTCTGCAGGAAAAGGTGCGTTCTTTTTCATTCTTTGTGTAATTTGACATGAATATTTACTGAAATCCATCCAATGGATTTGTTTGGTTGCTCTTATTTCACAGAGTCTACCTTTGAAGCTTTCTCTAGATTTACCACGTTTGAAAAAGTTGATAATGACATCACACTCTTTTTTGTACAGAACATTTAGTCTTGTTAGATTAGTGTCTTTATGACCAGGTGTCATGAGTTATTGCTTTGTCTTGTCATGTGGTTAGGATTTCACAAATATTCGACCCTCAATGATATTTAGGTTAAGTTTGAATAGCAGCGGTAAATTGTATGCATGACAAATTGTCATCTTATTTATTATGGTACGTATGAAACTTTTAGAAATGGACACTTGAAGGCATAAATAGTTATTCCTTCTTTTGTGGTTTAGAATTTGGCTCTTTTTGTTGGATGATGTGATGCTTGATGCCCTTTGGAAGAGTGATCATTTTACCTGTTTGTTTTTGTTTCTTTCAAAATTTTGAAAAACATTTTCTTCTTTAAACTCCATCTATTGTATTCTTTTCGTTTTCCTTGTCCCACTAGTGTGCATAATGTTGCGCAAATTATTAACTTATGCAAGTGACACTGTGCAGAGGAAGGCATTGACTGACATTTTGATATCAAACAATACACCTTTACGACCAGGGGTTGAAAAGTAAGTTATTTGCTCATTGAGAACGTAGTGTCTGATATTTGCCTTGAGATATGTGAAATTTAGTGATGTTGTGCACTTGCATACATCCCTTTTTTGGGTCTTTATTAACCTCGATTTTCTTTTAGTTTAGTCTGATGAAAAATTTAAGGAATATTTGGGAACTAATTTTTTTTTCCTCTGGTACCTATTCCTCGGCAATTTTTTTTTTTTTTACTACGTTAACTACTGGATGCTAAGACACTTCAAATGCATGCATGGTACAGAGGATATATACCCTTTGGCTGAAAGATTTGGTTCACTAAGGGTCTATTGGGAGAATGCAAACATTTTCTTGAGTATCTTGGGCTTCCAAAGCAGCTAAAACAAAAACTGCTTACTACGTTAATGTGGCCCTTGTTTGTTATAAGTTTGTGTTGGGACATATTGCCAGTTATTTCAGTCGTGAAAGTTCACTATACCCTCTTCTCCCATCTAATCAGTAGTTGCATCATATGATAGAAAAAAAAACCCTGATCCGTTAAATCACATTGTCGTTCAAACTCATCTTAGTTTGTTGATGTGGCCGCTATTATTATCAAGCTGCAAAACAAGGAGGCAGCTGACTGGACCCTGCTTCTCTTTTACCCTAGATTTTAGATAAGGCTCAATGAGTTTGATATTCTTTTTCTTTCCATTTCTATGTTGATCCATTTGCCTAATAGCCTCTACTGTTCCTCCTTGCTCTTGTCCGATGAGATTCCAAGTGTGACAAGTATGGAGCATGCAGCTGCATTTCTCTTTTCCAATTCTTTGTGGCACTTTTAGCTGCAAATGATTAGCTTACCAAAACAGGCACATGTGGAATGGATTCTCAACCTTGTAGCATTCTGTGTAGTGTGTGATGCTACAGAGATAAACTTGCTATCTGGTTGTTCGCATAGAGCAGGGGTTCAAAATGCAGACTGGTTTGCTACTGCTGCAAACACGACAATCACTGAATAAATCGTGGCTGTTGTGGCGTGTATATTTCAAGCATGGGTTCAAAATGTGGCCGCTCTATGCTGAAATAGTGAAATGGCTGCATTGGAAAGGTGCTTGAGTTTAGCTAACTTTTCCGTGCCATGACTAGCACAATATAGACCGTGATTGCCACATGTTAGTGATTTCTCTAAGCTGAAATCACAACCAAAAACTTTCTTCTGAATCCTTTCAAGAGCATTCACCAAATTAGTTTGGTACTTGGAAGTGTTTGACTATCCTACAAATGGATTCCAAATGTGGTTCCGGTTGCTTGTTTGGTTTTGGATACGGAACAGAAAAGTCGCGGACGTTATGTTCCATATTGCGCTTGTCGCGGGTGAAAACGTGGTTTTTCAAAGTAAAAAACCTTTCCAATGCAGCCGTTCTAGTGTGCATCGGCCACATTTGGAATCCCTTCCTATTATTAGCATACTGTACCATGTTTTAGGAGCACATAAATTGAAAAAAAGCTCCATGAATTGGACATTATAAATTTTGTTCTTATTTTCATGACAAGGGTCATTCAGTCATGACGATATTGTGGAGTTTTTCTCCCAGATCTAGGGGCTGTTCGGTTGAAACTTTAAATGTTTTCAAGTGCAGCCCTTTGGTCATGGAATGGCCTTGTTGTGGGTCCTGTGACTTTGGAGTCATTTGGCTTGGCCATGATTGTGGATAGCTTGTCCATACAAGGCTAAAATCATGGTTATTGGCTTTCAAATGAATATGGATTTGGTAGGACATTCCTGTCATTTTATTGCTATGCAGATTATATTAGTAGCTATAATTTTTTTGTGGAACATGATGACTAGTTGGATAGATTGCTTCCCTATAACAAGTTAACAAGTCTTTAGGTGGACCTAAAAGTCCCATTTGCCAGGTTGGGAAGGCTTCTGAACAAGGCATGGTTCAATCTGCGTTTCTGAATGGTGAAATTTGGAGGAATTTGAAAAACAATTGGCAAGATGTCTAAGTTTATGAATAACTATATAGATAATGATATGATTGATCCTTGCAATTTTCTTGGTAATACAAAATCCAATATGAAACAGTGGTACTTTTAACCACCACGATTTTAAGCTTCTTTTAGAAGCTATAGCTGAATGCTAAATGTGCTTAATCGAAGGGAACGTCCTTTAAAGGGTGTTTAAAGTGAATTTGAATGAAGCCTATCTAGCCTAGTGTGGGGGCAAGTTGGGGTGGATTTATGGGAGGCTCTGAAGATATCCTTTAGGTATTTTCTGTTCACTGTTTAATAAGGATTCAAGTTGCAAACTTGGAGGGTGTTAAATTTTCTGCCAAATTGCGCTGGAGTTTGAGATTGACCCAGCAATTGCCATGGTCCGGATAGCTAAGCTGAGAAAGACCCTGGAAAATGTTTGAAGCTGTCATATAAATTGCTTTATATGGTGAACTGAGTTCAAAATGTCACAAAGCACCAGGGATTACAGTGGCGGATCTAGACTATGAAATTAGCGGTGTCCACTTAATAATATTTTGGATAATTGGACTGTTGTGTTGAATTGGACACCCTTATTAATATTTTTTCGATCTTTTTTAGGGTGTCCACTTAACATAAATATACAATAGCCTCCTAAAATATAATAGGTTCCTTAAATTTTTTTCGGTGCTTGGGGTGTCCGTGGACACCGTTAGCAACAATGGGGATCCGCCCCTGCCAGGGAAAATAAATTTACTATTTATCAGATTGCTAAATCTCCTGTGTAGCGAGGAGCTAATCTGATTGTGCCAAACTTTGCTACACTGCTTGATTTTGATTGCTTCTGTTTCAGGGTTCCCCCCCCCCCCTTCCTCGCCCACTCACTTAGTATCCTAGTGGTCTCGACCTTTTTTTGGTTGAATGTATTTATGCAATCAGTTGCATTCTTAGGATCTTATTTTTCAGGGGCTGTGAAGGTTGATTAGTTGTTCTATTCAGTCTGAACCAGTTGCCCGTTTCCAGGCTTTGTTCATACTTGGACCATTAGTCTAGTTTGTGTTACACATAAAATATCCTGAACTAAGGTTTCTGCCTGTGTATTAGCTTCACATGCCATAATATATCATTCTTCTTCCCTTCAAGACACTTGTGATTGGTTGTTTTGCTCTGGCCAATGGCCATGTGTTCTCATCTACTTGGCAACTTGAGAATGTCATTTAACTATTCTTTCTTTCATATCCTTATGCTGCTTTTCGGGCTGCTTTCTTGTAGATTCATTGATGATGCATTTGAGGCCGGGATATCAATCGTTATTCTGGCTGTGACCAGTAAAATTGGAGAGGAGACAGCAAGGTTAGTTCTGCTGGAATTAATGACCATTCTTTTTCGTTTTGAGAAAAGAACTAAGTTTCATATAAAAGTTTAAACTTAGATATCCCCTCCCTCCAAAATATGGGTATAAACTTGCAGAGTTGAAGTATGAAATGTTAATAGTCACAAAGCCTGGAATTATCTATATTCTTTATTTCATGAAATTTTCTTAACTTGTATGAGGCAGAGTAAGAAGTGTTTTCTGCTGTAGGAGAAGATTTAGTGATGGAACCTGATCTCTGCATAGTTTATGTGTTTTACCTAGTAGTAGATATTGAGATTAGAGATAGGAAGTGGTAGAACTTATTTATCTTTGTCTGGTTCATTACTTTAACTTGTACTTCATGTTAAGTAGAAACGAGGAATAACTTCGATAAGGTATGGCAAAGAACCTCTGGACTGAGTTCATCTTGGTCCTGGTCTATTTGGTTCTGGCTTAGGTGAGGCAGCTTTCAGTTGGGGTAAACTTATGGTTTGTTGTCAATCCAATGAGTTCGTTTCTACAAGAAATATTGGCCAGTGAACTTCAGGTCTGGTTTGTTTTGATGGACCAATTCATACTTAAGTCAGAGACGGATTGAGCTTATGTCAGGTTCAGCTTGAATATGGTTCTGGTATGCGTGGGTCATGTTACTTGGAGTTGGCTTGCTCCGGTATAAATAAAATTCTGTTTGAACTTTTATCATAACTTTATAGGTAGGGGGTCAAATTTGTTCCTGATATTATTGATGCTGTTTGTCTTTTATTATTTTCTGCTCTATATATTGGTTCCCCCCCCCCCCCCACAAGGGATCAATCCGTCCACATATCACCATTTTCCCTTAACATGCCCTCTCTCTATAAAAGTGAGAAAGAACCAAGCAACATCATGCTGATATAAGACTTTAGTTTATTTTTAGGTCCATCTTTTTCCCCTTTTCACCCCCTTTCTTTTCTCCCCTCTCCTTTCTATTCTCCAATTAAAAGGTAAACCCTCTATATGCTGGTATCTCATGATCTTCACCATTGTTTTTAAGCTAGGAAAGCTCTCATGTTATGCTTAAATCTTGTGTCTATCTTTGTTTATGGCGGATTGAATTTATTTAGTTCTTTGTGCATATTTTTGTTATTGGCGCCTTTGTAGCCCGTCTCATTCAATATAAAATTGGTGTTATTTCATATTTGGTTTTGCTAATCATGTGTTACTCTAACTAAATCATGTTAGAGGTGTTGTTGAAAAGCTTGGCCCCGGAAGAATGTCAAAACTACAGGTTGTCGGAAAGAGAGAGGTAGATAATAGTTTCTATGGGCAACTTGTACGTGGTCTTGAAAAGTCCTCAGGTCTTGAAGATGAACTTGTTAATGAAGCAAATAAAGCAGGTAATCTTGTGTTTACAAAACGAGCAAGTGCGGGCCCCAGTTTTTCTGAATGCTATCTTTTTTTTTCTTTTTTTCCTGTCGTAATAGCCGCGGCTGAGAAGAAAAGAATAGCTGAGGAAGTTGCATCCCTGCTCAAGTTGCGTGTCAACATCAATACTGGCATTGCTGAAAGGTTTTTCTTTATCACATTTTGGATGCCATTCTTTCTTCTGAAATATGTTCTTGTATTGTCAAATCCTGCTACTTTGTCAAACTCAGCTACTAGCTCCTTACTAGGGGTGAGTGGTTTCGAAACCGGAACTTAGAACCTGACTGGAACCTGTCAACAGGTGAGGGTGAGGTTCTTAAAATTCCGGAACTTGTCTTAACGGGTAAGGGCAAGGTTCCTAAAATGCTACCTTGAACCAGATTCTAGAACCTGTCAGACAAGTTCAAGTTCCAAGTTTTTGGAAACAATTACCTGTATGTAACTGACAAATGCACGGAACGTGGAACTCAATTATAAATATAACATAAGAACAACCCTCAGTCATTCTAAATGTGTGGTCTGAGGGGATCCAGAAGAGGCTGATTTCGGTAGACCAAACACACCTTTTAAAAACACAAAAAATAACCATTTGGAAAACCAGATGGGAAACTGCTTAGGAACCGATGAAAGAAGAGAAGCATGGACAAAGAAACTTCATACTTGTATGCTCTAAGCACTAAGTATGAAATTAGTGCGCCAGACGTCCCTGGAATATAACACTCACACACAATGAAAGCACAAAAAAACACTCAAAAAAGGCAAATCATGGTCCTAAAGTTAACCTCTCACCCTTTCACCCAAGTACCTTAATCCTAGCCCACCAAACATCCCTATCTTGTGTCATGTCCTCCACTAACTCTATATGCTTCAAATCGCTCTAATCACCTCCCTCATGGACTTTCTAGGCCTCCCTCGCCCACGGCGAAATGGTGGAAGCATAATCATTTCACATCTCCTCACAGAAGCATCCATGTCCCTCCTGTACACAAGACCAAACCCCAATTTTAATATAAATAAATTAACTAATTTATTAATAAAATGTATACATTATTCAGAAATTGGTTGCACTTCAATTTTAATTGTCAGTACTAAAATCAGATCTAATATCGTGGCCATGATAATTGGACAATGTGGCGTACTTGACACAAATTGAATTTTGTTTTTTTAAATCGATGCTAGAAAATAAAATTTTCATAATGACGGGTACCCTGGAACTAGAACCTGAACTGTTGGTAAGGGTGAGGTTCCTAAAAGTTACTAACTTGTCCTCACGGGTAAACGTAAGGTTCCTAGTTTTAGGATAGGGTGCCCGGAACCACATTGGAATGCCTGACAACCTGAGTATCAACATGAGTATTTGAGTTGAGCTAAATCCATGTACTGTATGTTAAAATAATATTTTAGAACTCTAGGTCTCTAGAAGTCAATTATAATTTTCATTTGACTATGCGATAGTTCGAAAAGAATACTGTAAAGTACGTTACATGTTTTCTTTACCACCAATATTATTTAGGTAACTATGAGAGATTTCCCAGCTCCCCCTTACCTCAAAAACAGAAAAAAAAAAGGTATGCTGCTCCAAAGAAAAATTGATATTGTTATTTATGACTCTTAGCAGTTGAAAGAGATTTTTCAAGTGAATTGACATGCTCTTGTGGTGTGTAACCATATTCCTGGAGTGTGAATATTTGGAAACTCTTAGAAGATTTGGTTCAGAGAAATAGTTCCTAATAGTCATAACATATGCAAGCTTGGGATGCGGTTCGAACTTGTACTTTTGAGCATGCTCACCTCACCGAATGTTGGCTGTTGTGAACAAATATGTTCTTGGCTTATCTTTTTTCTCACGTTGCCTCAACAGTGTGATAAAATCCTTGTCTATGGTTCTTTCAAAAGAGATCGTGAAAATGCACTAGATGTGTCATGTAGATCCAATGATCACCTGTTGTTAGTTCTCTTCTCTCACAAAGGAAAAGAAAAAAGGAAAATTGGATTCTAATAATCCCTACTTTCACGAATTTGACAACAATAATCTCTACTATCAATTTGGATTCTAATGGTCCAAAAAAAAAAAAATTGTATTCTGGTGGGACGCTACCGAGTCAAGTGGTGGTGACTCGGTGGGTTGCTAACGTGTACCGGCAAAAGTGTGTTTGACCAAGAATTCAGACCACCAGAACATAATCAACTATGACATGGGATCACCAAAATACAATAAGTATGTCAATGGGACCTACTAGAATACAATAACAATTTAAATGGGAGCACTAGAATACAACTAAAATAATAATTTCTTGATCATACACTCTCAAGTCTCACTGGTACACATCAGCAAACCACTGAGTCACCACCACTTGACTCGGTGGCGTCCCACCAAAATACAATTTTATTTATTTTTGGACCACCAAAATCTAAATTAATAGTATGGATTATTGATGTCCAATTCGTGAAAGTAAGGATTATTAGAATCCGATTTTCCAAGACAAAAAAGGTGTCCATGAGTTTGTCTTGGTGGATGGTATGATAGTGGTTATGATTTTTTACGATTGCTTCTTTTTTGCTTTTCCTTTGTAGCAATGGGAAGGGAACTCCACCTTTAATTGGCAATTCTTTTTTTTTGAAAAGTCTTTTTCATTTTTTTTTAGTAACTGAAGAATTCTATTTAATTAACTCAGAGTGCTGACTATCCCGTTCTTTTGAGGAAACGTTTTTAACATATTCTGCATAAAATGACATTGTTGTGTGGCAAATCCTGGGCAGTGTAAGGGAAATTGTTTCTGCACTACGAGCAGGAGCCGAGATTGTAGATGTGCCTATCAACAACTGTGTGCTTGTTGCTGGAAGTCAACGTGCTGTCACTGCAGCTGAGATAATTGGGATGCCATGCATTTTCATCAGGAGCAGGTATGGTCTCTTAGTTCTTTGCTCAGTGAGCCCCCTATTTTTATGATATAATATGTTGCAGCTTGTAGGTTTCACGGGAAAATTTGCAAAAACCCTCGTTGAGGTTTGAGGAATTAATTTTTTTAACCTTACTATTTAAGAGTTTTATTTAACCACCCCCCGCCTTTAGTGATAGCTTAATTAAAGCCCAAGTCCAATTAAGTATTTAGTGGCAAAAAATCGGGTCCGGGTCTTATCGGGTTCGACCAATTCGGGAATTCGGTCAAAAACCCCAAACCCTGACCCTGACCGAATTTCAATTCGGACAAAATAACCAGACCTGAACCCGAATGACCGAATTTAATTTTTTGTCAAAACTAAAAATTAACTGAGTACTAGATTTTGGGACCAAATATAACCAGATGACTGAATTCGATCGAATGACCGAATATGAAATTTGAGCCTCTTTATATGAGTTATTAACACTATCCTCATAATCGGGTTCAGTTAACTCGAACCCGAATTGACTAAATTTTAACAAAATCTAGTATTAAGTTAATTTTTAGTTTTAACAAAAAATTAAATTCAGTCATTGGGTTCGGGTTTGGGTTTGGGTCTGATTATTTTGTCTGAATTGAAATTCGGTCAGGATCGGGGTTTGGGGTTTTTTACCAAATATCCGAATTGATCGAACCCGATAAGACCCAGACTCGACTTTTTACCACTAAATATTTCATTGGACTTGGGCTTTAATTATACAGTCATTAAAGGTGAGGGGTGGTTAAATAAAACTCCCAAACAGTAAGGTTAAAAAAATTAATTCCCCAAACTTGAAGGGGGAGGGGGGTTTCGGCAAATTTTCCTAGGTTTCACCACCCTTAAGTTTTTGATGCCAATATATAGGCTCCATTCTTATGTGTGTGTACTCATGACCTCATGCTATATTACCTAGCTCAATAGGGTGACATTTTTGGTTCTTCATCGACCAAAGATCAATGCTTATTGTGTGTTTCAGTGGTTATAGACTCATGTCTCCATCCTACAGCTGGAGCCTGGATGTCACATCACCCTTGTTCCTCTTATCCTTTATTGTTAATCATTTTTTTAATTTGTTTTCCTTTGATATTTATATATGGCCATCCTTTTAGGTTTGTTGTATGCAATAAATAGGAACATTATGGGCTGCTTCTCTTAGGAAAATTGGATTCTATTAATCCCTACTTTCATGAATTGTACAATAATAATCCCTCCTATCAGATCCAATTTTTCTTTTATTATTTGAAAATTTTTATATTAAGGTGTTGTTTGAAACATATATAATATTTTAAAAAAATGATGGTTTGCTCAATTTTCACTTAATAGAGATTGTTGAGCCATTAAACAATAAAATAATAAAAAAAAATTGATAAAATGTTTATA
Organism: Portulaca oleracea; assembly: GCA_029582165.1. Classification (NCBI taxonomy): domain Eukaryota; kingdom Viridiplantae; phylum Streptophyta; class Magnoliopsida; order Caryophyllales; family Portulacaceae; genus Portulaca; species Portulaca oleracea. The sequence continues at coordinate 16,500,965 of CM055868.1, forward strand.
ACTCTCCTTCGCACCCAAATTGGAGGTGCAAAGAAATGGGTGTTTGGAAGGAATAGAGTTACTCCCCAATGCTCCTCCTTATTCCTGTCAACTCTTTCTTTACTCTTCTTTCATGAAAGCCCTAAGCAAGGTTCGTGTGTTTGGTGAGGTTGGATTAGTAACTTATGTGGGGATCCCTATTCTTTGTTTACACTCATATTTTGGTTTAGGGTCAGACCTAGAACTAGCAAAAATTTACTCGACCAGAAAACTCGACCGAAAATTTAGGGTTTTGTTATACAATTTCTTGACCTGAAATAAGGAATAACCGAACCGGGAAAAATGTAAATTAGCGGGTTCAACCCTACCCGAACCCAAACCGCCTGAACCATTGGTTAAGGCGTATAAGAATGATAGTTTTACAACTTTCCCGGGTTCTTTTACTATCATATCTTTATATTTTCATACTTTGTCTACTCTAATAATATCATACAGTATACAGAGATGTCATATATAGTATATTTTCCTTTGGTTTATCCTTCTTGATAATAATGATGCAAAACAAGTCAAAAATATTTTAATAAGAATGTGACATACAGTAGCAAGAAATATTCAAAAATTGACTTAATGCCCAATAATCCTAAGTGGTTGTTGAGGTGGCAATACTTAGTTTTGCTTGTGGAACTAGGATATGAAGAAGATACACAACAACATTAGTAATGTTGTTGTTGTTGTTTTTTTTTTTTTTTTTTTTTTTTTTTTTTGTTGGCTTTCTTAAAGGTGACTATTCTTATGAGCTCACTGGCATCACCTATATCAATAGGTTTCGTCAATGTCTTTGAGATTGAGGAATAGGTCATGTTTTGTTTAGGATTGTGGCATTGGATACAGATTTGATGTTTCACTTTGAATTTTATAAAGTATGCTGCAATTCTAATCCCACATTCTAATTTGAATTTTAATATTTTGTTTGTTTTTGTAAGATTTCAATTGAAAAATTAATTTCTTAATATTTTTGCTGAATAGTTTGTGAGTAATATTTTTAAGACTAATTAACTAATTGCTTTTACAATACTACAGCTGATATTATAAATAAAATGACAAAAAATAATTGAAATCATAAAACACAATTATTTTGGATTGTGATTCTTAACCATTAGATCATAAATGCAACAGTTATCTATTATTTCTCTAAATTGAGCTAAATAATTTTTAAGTAATTGCCATGAGAAAGTAATGATATAATTAGAACAAAATGAAGAATTTAAAGATAGTTTCATTTCATAGGAATAAAGAAAAAAATTGCTGTCACAACCCGAAAACCCTACCCAAATTGGCTGAAACTGAAATACAGCTACCTTTTCTTTACCTGAACCCGAAATACAACCGACCCCTATCTACCCAAAACTGAATTACATCTGGCCCGTATTTGACTCGCCCGGCCCGAATTGCCAGGTGGCCCAAGTATAGTTAAACCATTGGATTCTTTTTCTTTGGATGTGCATCTTAGCTCACAATCCTATCGTTCAAACTTGGAGAGATTTTGCACCCAGGCCATATCATATCTGATTTCACTGAGTGCAATTTCTTAATTTTAGAACTTATGGCAGGAAGGAGGATCGTATGATGCCTTTCTGATGGCGTTTGATTATTGGTCCTCCCAATTTTATATGAAGCCTTAAGTTCTTGGACATTTTCCCTTCTTTACATTCTGGAGTTGATAAGCTAGACAACTGTTTTTGGTTTGTCATATTGTAAGTTGTGTAAGAATAACATAGGTTTAAGGATCACTCCGTATCTGATTGCTCTAGTGCTGAATATGAAGCATATAGAATTTTCAGTCATTTTCACTTTGGAACATTCTGGAGTTGAAGAGTTTGTTATTTGCTTGTCATGTTGTTAATTGTCATTGCATCATTCTTGGTTAACAAAATAGTAAATTGGATTATCGATGTAGGCAATCTTTGTTGGGATATGTAAAACTATTATCTACTTCAGCTTAGGCTTAAATCGTGATCTAGGCATGTGCACCAACTTCAGTACGCATTTCAGAACACCAACGTATGCCTTCCTAAGCTTACAGATGTAAGGTCAATGAAGCTGATAGATCCATATTATTGATCTTCATGCTAAACTAGAAAGATGCCCTCATTTTGAGCTTTATCCTCTCCATTGCCGAAACTTGTTCATTTGGTGAATATCAGTATTTAGATACTTGACTGACTATGCATGGCTTAACATGAAATGTGAACATGCAATTTTGTCATTAGCTGGTGTTAGTATGTTATTCAAATTTTAGAATTTACCACAAAAGATCAAGACATTTGAAAATATTTTATTGTGGCAAGTCGACTTTGGTAACTTGGTAGCTAGTAAGGCAAACTACTCTTCTTAAACATGTGTGTGCTTAATGAATGAGAAGCGGTAAGGCTTGAGCCTGGAGCATAATAACTTGCTCTTCTCTAGCTATCGCTTTTGTTTATCATCAGAATTTCAAACTTTCAAGTCCATTTACCACCGTTGTTGCTATGAACATAATGTCTAAATTATATGTTTCATAACGTCATGGTGTTTCTAAACCTAATTGCATCTCCTGTCAATTCACATTGATTTGACCCTTCGATGTTATGTCTACCAGGTTGACATCAAGAGCTGAGTTGCCTTCGGCGGTTTCTGTTATGGATGGTTTTGGGAACGTAGGCCTCACAATATCAAAGTTGTACTCAAAACTGTCAAACTCCTCGGGAAAATGATGATGAGCAAAAATACTTGTCTCATGATACAGACGAGAAACGTTGTAGGTTCTACCTTGACAATTATCATTATCATTTGTGGTCTGTAGACAGTGCGGAAATATAGCGTAATCCACATGGTTGGTTTCGCACCTTGTCGTGCCAATTATCGCAAATTAATAGTGGTTTTTTAAGAACACCTTGGACAACCCTCCCAGAAGGAAAAAGCGCATCAGACGACACTTTTCTTAATCTTAGTGTATGTTCCAGTGCACTTATATGAAGCTCTGATATTAGCAATGGCGTTAAGTCGCAAACAAACTTATATTTTTCATTTCCCTTTCGGAAAATTTCAGGTGGTGAAGAACATCTGAAAAATCCATCTTTAATTTCAAGTTACGTGTTTAACTTTGTTCATATGGTACAGCTGAATTTATGTACAATTCGAACAAGTAACCCACATAGTTGATTCTACTAAAATGTGTACTGCATTGCTGCTACTCTCTATTGGATTAATTTTTATATGTAATGTTATTGTGAAGTATAGATAAGCATTCAAGAATTAGTTACTGGTTTAGTTAGTTTGTTATTTCCCTCTCTTTCTTGTTATGTGCAGCTGCTGTATGTGTATAAGTATCCCTCCTTGGGACTCTTGCTAAATCAATATATGAGATACACAAATTTCTCTCTAAATCTCCAACTCTCTTGTTTCACATTTCACATGGTATCAGAGCCTAAGACTCATACTTCCTGGTTTTAAACACATTCTTGTTTTGTCACCTATGGCAACTGGGGAAAACATCTATAATGATGATCCCCTCTTTCTGCAAGCTTCTTATCATCCGGGGCGTCAATTGATCAGCATCAAACTCAATGGAGCAAACTTTCAGAGATGGAGTAGAACTATGCAGATGGCCTTGAGGACCAAGAATAAACTGGTATTCTTGGATGGAAAATGTGTGAAGCCTGCAGAGAATGCATCTTCATACAATTAGTGGATTCCAGTTGATAGTATGGTGATGAGTTGGTTGTTGGGTGCAATGGTTTCAGAATTGCCAGAATCATTCATGTACATTGATTCTGCACAATTTTTGTGGTCTGAGTTAGTTGAAAGGTTTGGAGAAAGCAATGGACCTCTTCTATATCAAATTGGGAAAGAAATCACTGATCTGTATTAACACAAAGCTGAAGAAGCTATGGGAGGAGATGAATGCCTATTCTGACATTCCTTTATGGGTGCACTAAATCTTGTGAAGCACTCAAGAAGAGGATGGAAATTGAAGAGAAGAAGAAGTTGGTGCACTTTCTAGTGCATCTAAATGATGAATATGATTCCATCAGGAGTCAAATACTCTTGCAAGATCCTCTACCAAGCATAAACAAGGCTTATGCTATGATTCAAAGAGTTGAAAAACAAAGACAAGTTTTTGGCAGTTTGAGTACTATCAAAGAATTAGCTGCAAGCACAACCAGAAATCCTAGAGAAGCATATACATATGGAGCTTTCTTTTCAAAAGGGGCAGGAAGAGGGAAGGTTGACAACAAGAAAAACAAAGCTGCATTGTATTGTACTCATTGCAAGATACATGGCACTCTATTGATCATTGTTTTAAACTGATTGGATAACCGGAGTGGTATGATAAGTCAAGAATAAACAAAGGAAGAGTTGCTGGGAATGTTACTAGCACAGAGATTGATATTACACCCCTGGATGATCAAGAAAACAACAACAATGTCAGTCAACTTGATACAAGTATGATACAGAATATGATAGCTCAGGAGATGATGAAATGGATGAAGGGGAGGCAAGATAGCAGCAACAATGGGTCTAGTGGTGGCTTTGACTCAGTCTTTGCACATTTTGCTGGTAAGTCTACACACTCTCATTCTAATGTTGATTCTGCTGTTAATTCTGAATTCTTGAGTTCTTGGATTATGGATACAGGAGCCAGTGATCATATGTGTTTCAATCCTAAACTCTTTCCCCATTTATCACCTATTTCTAAGCCCACTCACATTACTTTACCTGATGGAACCCTCAAAACTGTCTCCCAAACAGGTCACATACAACTTACATCCAATTTAACCCTCAAGAAAGTTCTCTTTGTCCCTGAATTCAAATATAACCTTCTTTCTGTTAGTCAATTGGTTGCTGATCACAACCTATGTCTTACCTTTTACCCTAATACTTGCATATTCTAGGACCTTACAACTAATAAAGTTGTTGCTGTAGCTCCAAGAGAAGCTGATTTGTACAAGTTACACTTAATAGCTGATGAAAGGGTCAATAAAAGCTCTAGCAGAATCAAATCTCAGTATATAGATAAACATAGTTTTTCTTCTAATGTTGTTAATTTTGTTGTTGATACTCTTCATGCTCGTTTAGGGCACACTTCATTGTCTAAGATGAAACACTTAGATTGTAATATCCAGATTCCTGATAAATACAACTATGATGTTTGCATTCTTGCCAAATCTCATAGATTGCCTTTTAATAGAAGCTCAATTACCACTCAATCTCCTTTTGAGTTGATTCATATGGATTTATGGGGGCCATATAAAACTACTGCTCATTCTGGAGCAAATTATCTTTTAACTTTGGTTGATGACTTCAGTAGATGCACTTGGACTACACTTCTTCGAAGTAAAGATCAAGCTGCTCATGCTATCCTTGATTTTTATAAAATGATCAAAACTCAATTTGATAAGAAAATCCATCAATTTAGAACAGATAATGACACAGAATTCATCAATGCCACTGTCTTGAATTTTTTTCAAGAAAAAAGTATTTTAATTCAAAGATCTATGGTTAAAACTCCCCAACAAAATGGGATTGCAGAGAGAAAACATAGACATCTTCTTGAAATGGCTAGAGCTATCATGTTTCAAGCTGGATTTCCTAAAACTTTTTGGGGTAATTGTATTCTTGCAGCTACTCACCTCATAAACAAGCTTCCTACTATCATCCTTAACTGGAAAAGTCCTTTTGAAATTCTTTATAACAAAAAACCAGATTTAAAGGATTTAAGAACAATTGGATGCCTATGCTTCACATATAACACAGGTTTACAGGATAAATTTGCTCCTAGAGCAACTAAGTGTGTTCTCTTAGGATACACTACTGGTTTAAAAGGGTACAAAGTTCTTGACTTACAATCTAAACGAGTTTTTCACACTAGGGACATTATTTTTCAACAGCAAATTTTTCCTTTTAAACAAAATTTGGCACCTAACATCAGTTCTGATGACACTCAGGGAGACTCCTTATTTCCTTTGCATGATTGTTTTCCTGATGCTAAAGATGTTAACTACAAACTTTCTAATTCGGCACCACCTATTTCTCCTAATCAAACTCATCCTCCAAGCACTCCATATAATTCTCCTATTGATTCCATACAAAGAGCTTCTACTTCTAATCAAATTCATGATCAATCTAATCCTACTCCTCCATCTAATTCCATATCTCAACCCTCATTTTCTGCTTCTCCTCACTTGAGAAGATATACTAGAACTAGAGGCCCTCCCTCTTAGTTAAAAGATTTTACTTGTACAAACAAACCAAAATCTAAGGCTACAGCAGCTTCCATTACTACCATTCATCCTCATTCTTCTACACCTGACATACCTCACCCTATTCTTGATCAAACTAATTTTCCCCATTTTTCCTCCTTACATATGACTTCTCTGGCAAATGTTTTACAAGTTCCTGAACCAAGCACTTATAAACAAGCTAGACAACATCCTGAATGGGTAAAGGCAATGGATAGAGAGCTTGAAGCCCTGGAAACAAATGGGACTTGGATTCTCACTTCTCTACCTCCAGGGAAGAAAGCTCTCTCATCTAAGTGGGTTTACAAGACCAAGTTTAAGCCTGATGGGTCTGTGGAGAGACATAAGGCTAGACTTGTGATAAGAGGCTTCGAGCAAGTCAAGGACAAGGATTATAAACATACCTTTTCTCCAGTTGCAAAACTTACTACTATTCGTGTTGTCATAGCTCTTGCAGCAGCAAGAAATCGACCATTATTTCAGCTCGACATCAACAATGCTTTTTTGCATGGATACATTGATGAGGAAGTATACATGGTACCTCCTGATGGGTATCATAAGGCTAAATCTGGAGAGGTATGTAAATTGGTAATATCACTCTATGGTTTGAAGCAGGCTTCAAGGCAATGGAACTTAGAAGTCACTAAGTTCTTGATCAGCATGGGTTTTGTCCTGTGTAAGAGTGATTACTCACTTTTTTCAAATGATATTGATGGGAAACATGTTTATATTCTGGTTTATGTGGATGATTTATTAATCACTGGAGATGCTCATAATGCTATTCAGCAGATCAAGGCAGATCTACATACAACAGTCACCATCAAAGATCTGGGATTGGCTAAGTATTTTCTTGGCATTGAATTGGCTAGATCTTCTGCTGGAATAATTCTCAATCAGAGAAAATATGTTATGGATATCTTGCAGGACAATGGCCTCATTGCTAACAAGTATGCTAGGTTTCCCTTACCTAGAGGTCTGAAGCTTGATGACAATTCTGGGGTGCCCTTGCCAGATCCTGAGTCTTATAGGAGACTCATTGGGAGACTTCTATATCTTACACTTACAAGGCCTGACATATCATATGTCATGCAACATCTGAGTTAGTTTTAACAACACCCTACTGACAGACAATATCAGGCTACTATTGTTTAGTCCCATTTTAGGGGCTAAATACCACTCGTTTACGCCCAAGTCTATTGCCGTTCCCTAATAAAATGGTTATTTATTACGTGTTTTGTGATTTTTAGGTATTAAGTTCGGAGAATAATAAAAGGGGGCAAAGTTGCGGAAAAAGGCGATAACTCGGTCATCCCGAGACCTTTGGAGCCGATTTGATGCCGTGGTGAAGACCCGGGAAGCAAGGGAGACCAGCCGTGCGTAAAGGAGAGGGATTTCGGGCCAAAAGGCTAAGTATGGGGGCATCCAGGCTCGTAGCGTTCGCTACAACAGCTGTAGCGATCGCTACGCCCCCATACTTAGATGGAGATCACTTGAAGAGCGTAGCGGTCGCTACGCCTATTGTAGCGATCGTTACGAGCCCAGAAGGTTACGCCCAGCGCCGAGCGGTCGCTACCCCATTCATAGCGCCCGCTACGATGAAGCCCTGATTTTCCAAGTTTTCCTGCTGACGGTCGTAGCGTTCGCTGCGGATGATTGACTGGGTCGCGACGCTGGGCATAGCGGACGCCTTGGAGCTGAAATGATTCGCCTGCTTTGGATCGTAACGAACGCTACGATGTCCGTAGCGTTTGCGACGACCTTATTTCCTGCATAATTTTCGACCAAAACGACCGTGTTCTGGTCTTCTTCCCCTTTGTTTTAATTAGGCCGACTTGTCACTTTCAAAGAGAGTTTTTGCTGGAGCTTTATTTTCTTTCCCTTTACATCTTCTATCTTTCAAGAGTTTTAGGATTAGCTTTTGGGGGGATTAACTTCTACTTTGTTGATTAATTACTTTCTTCAATCAAGGCCAATTGCTCTTCATCATTTGGGTATTATTGCTCTTCATTTATTGCCAATTTATTGCTCATCCATTTAGGTATAATCTCTTTTCTCCTCATTTTAATGTTTCCAAATGCTTTGTTGCTTGTGTTAAGTGTAGTTTTATGTTGTTAATCATAGTGGTTAGTTTTAATATCCATCCTTTGAGTAGAACCATGCTAGGGTTTTATTGGTTGTGTGTTGCTAATTTCTCCACCATGTCTAGAGGCTAATCTTCCTTGAGGTGAGGGGGTGATTAAGGCCTTAATGGGTTTTGGCTAAGGTGTTTATTGATTAAAGTGTGTTTTAGTTGGAGGAGTCTATTTCACTTGGTGTCTTCTCATTGGGGTGGCGGTTCAAGGTCCGAGAGCTCTTTGAATCGTTATACACTCAATGGGAAGCCTAGAGGATAGTTAGGTCTACGCTTACGAGGGTAAGTGTAGGCTTAACTAGGAATTAACGCAATTCTCAACCCCGATGGTCCATGGTGGACATAGGGTAGTTAATTTGAATCTTCCTCGAGGGAGGAGATTCATCGTGGCCCCTTTCCCGCGTTGTTCCATGGATAAATCCAACTTTATGCGCTTTAGTCATGAAAACTCCTTGATCAAAGATTCCGTTAAGTGTCTAAAACCCCCGAACCTCTCTTTGTCTAATTATCACCTAGTTAATCATCTTTCTAGTTTTAATTTTGTCATAATCAAAGTGATCTTTGCTCCGTAATTTATTTCTTGATTCAAGGCTAAAACCGAAACAAAATACGAGAATTTAGGCCACAGGCTCCCTGAGTTCGACAATTTACACCGGCCTGCAAATCGCTGTACAACTATACATGTTTTGAGATATCTCAAAGGCTCAGTGAATAAAGGCCTATTTTATTCATCCTCTTCTTATCTTCAGCTCACAATATATTGTGATGCTGACTGGGGCACTTGTAGGATGACAGCCAGATCATTCACTGTCTACTGCATCTTTTTGGGTTCTTCTTTGATTTCTTGGAAAACAAAGAAACAAAAAACTGTATAGGGCTATGTCCTATACAACATCTGAACTTGAGTGGCTTCAACAATTATTGCAGGAGCTAGGGGTGAATATTTCATTACCAGTATCTCTTCATTGTGACAATAAAGCAGCTATGTATATCGCAGAGAATCCTGTGTTTCATGATAGAACAAAACATCTGAGGATCAATTGTCATTACACTCAAGACAAGCTACTGGAAGGTTTTCTAGCCACCTCCTATGTCTCTTCTCACAATCAGATTGCAGACATTATGACTAAACCCTTGGGCGAGACATAACATAATTGCCTTTCTTCAAGGATGAATTTGTTGGACAATCCACCAAATCCACCTTGAGGGGGGATGTGAAGTATAGATAAGCATTCAAGAATTAGTTACTGTTTAGTTGGTTTGTTATTTCCCTCTCTTTCTTGTTATGTGCAGCTGCTGTATGTGTATAAGTATCCCTCCTTGGGACTCTTGCAAAATCAATATATGAGATACACAAATTTCTCTCTAAATCTCCAACTCTTTTCTTTCACATTTCACAGTTATATATATTGGTGAAAGGAAAATCAGGGCGTAACTAGCAAATTGTAGATTAATCGAAACAAACTTTTTATTTTTATTTTTTACAAAGTTAAGAATGGTCCAATCCATTAGATCCTTATCTCAGGGGTAAGAGATCCAAATAGGTAAGGGAGAAATGTTCTCCTCAGGATTTAAACCCTAAACAACAGGAATAGGAGGTAGACCTCTCGACACTTAAGCAAGAGGTGATTGACAATCGAAAGCAACATAGAGATGACATAAATTACACAAAATCAAGGAAGTCAATAAAAAGCAACACTAAAAATATGTGAGAAGCCCTAGAACTAAGAGAAAAAAAACTAATGGACAGTGACAACAAGAAACAGATCCACTAGAAGAAAAGAATACAACACGATCACGATCACAATATGTGATTTGACCCTTCAACAAAGATTAAACCCTGATTTCAAAACGTTGACACAACTCATGACTGATGTACAACTAGGCTAATGGGATTCCTATTCATATTCGTAGCCTCCACTGACTTGGAGATTAAAGGGTCATAATGATGGCATAATATCAATCCACGGCTAATCCTTGCTTTGGAAACAAAGACCCTCAACGTGACTTGCTTAATTTTTGCCTCCTAATTCTAAGATTTGGAAAGTCCTATAATACATGCTATTATGGAAAAGGAGAAGATAAGCAAGAGGACTGGAAAGGAAGAAGGTAGAAGAATACGTTGCAATAAGAACAAAGAGAGAAATAAATGAGGAGAATACGTATTACCCTCAACCGAGGGACGTTCATACATTAACATCATCCACAGTTTACAATTATGGATTAATTTTGAAGGTGACAACCTTTAATAATTTGAAATTTTCATATGACACAACCAAGAAAAGATAAGATATAAGAAGTCATGACGAGTCCAAACGAGTTAGAAGTATGGTTCTTATTAATATGAAAGCGGACTAAATATGAGACCTGGGAGAGTAGGAAGGTATTGGTGGATATTCACGGTGTTCCACCGCAAGGACGAACATGGATGAACTTCCAAAGATGTTTGCAGCAATAAGGTAAACAAATTAGTCTAGGCCAAAGTACAAGAACAACTAAGTACTTTGAGAATATGAGGGTCAAAATCCTCACAGACATAATTTACAGAATTGAATGGTAAGTATTGTTGAATATGGAGATTGCGCCTATAGAGTCCACGTGAAGGAAGAAGGTTCATATATGCACATAACATGCAAGAAAATGCATACATGCGTACAGTGACGATGATGAAGAAATGTAGGAGAACTCAAGCAACAATGATGTCAATCTACAAGATCCTATGGAAGGAGTTGAGAGAGTTCAGGAGACGCTGGATAAAGTCAGGAAAGTTTGAGATGATGCGGTGGAAGATACGGACGCTGAGGTTACAAAAATCCCGGGCCTTGGAGTTGCTTGGGCAATAAAACTGCGCTCGTTGGGTTCGAACCTTGGGATAGCGCCTCCTCCAGCAAGTGAGGTCTCGCATAGCCTTTTGTTCATCAAAGTTAACACTCTCGCCATAGAAGATACCGTCCTCGGGTAGGCCTAACGCATTGCAAAGATCCTTAACCGTGCATTGGACCTCCTTTTTGTTCACGATGTACGAGAAAGAGACGTTGGATGTACCGTCTTCCTCTACTACCAAAGAACTAAGGAACTCGAGCACCAGTTGTTCGATGATTGGCTCGTTGATGGTGGCGAAGACCTCCCAACCCATGGTTTTGATGAAGAAATCCATGCTCGGTTTACAAAATATATCCTTGGCCGTCTCTTCATGATAGAGGTATGGAGCACAAATCTTCCGTTTCTTGAGCCTCTCATACCTCGCCTTGTGCATATCGTCCCGGAAGTTAACCTTAACCTTCGGGTCGCATTGAATGATCGAGGCTGGTTGACCCTTGTACCGGGTTTTATCGGGCTCGGTAGAGGTTGATGGGACGGGGGTTGGTTCCGGCTCGGTCCGGGCTCGTTTTGCTTGACCCATTGATAGCAGCTGAGAAACACAACCACCACAACAAAGAAACACCACAAGAATACCACCCAAAAATCCCCAGCAACCACAAATTTAAATCAACCACAAAACCCAACTCAATACTTCACCAAAACACTCCAAATCTCAACTTCAAATTTAACCAAATACAACCCCAAAGTCGTCCAACCAAAAACACAAGAAAATTGCACAGAATTCAACCCAAAATAGCAAGAAAAGCAAAGATTGATGCGCCAACAATCAAGGAATACCTGGGTTGAAGACTTTGAAGACTTCTCTTGCTATTTTCGAGCCCCACAAAGAACAAGGAATCTAGAAATTTGCTTGAGGAGGACCGAAAATGGTGGAAAAACGCAGGCAGTGCAGCTAGGGTTAGAATCGCGGGGGAGATTGGAGAGAAATGGAAGAAATTGGTGATGGATTTGTCAAATCTTGCAAGGAATTTGTGGTATTAGGGTTTTTGGAGGGTTTTCGAAGGTTAGGGAATGGAAGGAAATGAAAGACAAATGAGGGGAAATGAGATTAAACCCCCGACATATTCCGTAGTTTCGACTCACCGTGGCCACAATCGATTCGGCGGTGGGCACGGTGTGGCTCGGGTTGGGGAAAAGAGGAAAAATTGCAGGGTAGTCACCGTGGCTACGGTAACATCCACCGTGGTCATGGTGATCTTCGGGAAGACCTTTTTTCCAAGAACTTGCTGTGATGAGACCGTGGCTGCGATTAAGCTCACCGTGGTCACGGTAACCTTCGGCCTGAGGAAACTGGGGACACTTTGCATAACCTGACCGTGACCACGGTCCAGCCGACCGTGGGCACGGTCCCTTTCGGCCTAGCCACTGAACCTACAAGGCTCAAAACTTGGAAAAAAAAACGTTAAGTCCTAAAATCTACCCTCTTATCATCCACTCCCTTTTCTTTCTCGCTCAATTTATCATTCAAGGGTATTTTCCCATCACTCAAAAATCACATTCAAATCCCGACCCTCATAGAACCTCTCTTTATTTTCTTTTCCGCTCTCGAGTTTTTTCTTCTTTTCAATCTTTTCTATTTTTTTTTTCAGTTTTTCTAATTTTTCTCTTTTCTCTTTCTTTTTCTCAAATTTTTTCAATAAACACTAAGGAAAATGAAAATGCTAAAACAAGGGAAATAAAATGGAAGAAAATGAAAGAAAACACTAAAAGAAGGGGAAGTAAGTCATACCTCTCCCTGGTGCTTGTTTTTGTAGGTCCTAGCTCGACCTTTCCCGATGCTTTTCAATCCTCAAAATTCGCGAGATACACCACAACTTTCCCAGCATAATCCTCGCCCATGATGTACGATTTAAGCTTCGATGAGTTTGCTTTGAAACACTTTCCTTGTGCATCCTTCAATTCTACAACTCCGGCGGGGAGATTTTTCACAATTTCAAACGGACCGGACCATCGTGATCTCAATTTCCCGGAGAATAACTTTAGCCTTGAGTTGAAGAGAGAACCCTATCACCTACCACAAACTCACGTCGGTTCAACCTCTTGTCGTGCCATGCTTTGGTTCTTTCTTTGTAGATCTTGTTGTTCTCATATGCATGACGCCTCAACTCCTCAAGTTCTTCTAGTTGAAATAACCGACTACTTCCGACTGCCTTAAGATCGAAGTTCAACTTCTTGATTGCCCACATGGTTTTATGCTCAAGCTCCACGGGAAAGTGACACGCCTTCCCGTAGACGAGACGGTAGGGAGTAGTACCGATCGGAGTCTTGTAGGCGGTGCGGTATGCCCACAAAACTTCATCCAATTTTTCTGCCCAATCTTTCCTTGAAGAGTTGACCGTCTTCTCTAAGATTTCCTTGATGGCTCGGTTATAGATTTCCACTTGACATTGTGTTTGTGGATGATAAGGTAGTCCCTTCTTATGATTGATGTCGTACTTTGCCAAAAGAGACTCGAACTTCTTCTCAATGAAATGGGAACCGTTGTCACTAATGATGACCCTTGGAATGCCGAATCTTGGAAATAGGGTCTTTTTCAAGAATCTCGAAACGGACTTCCCATCGCACCTCACGTATGGTATGGCCCCGGCAAGGACGCCATTTTGTTGTAACGTGGTTTGTGAGACCTCGGTTTTGTCGTTCTTCCACAGGGAGCTAGGGGCCTTAGCCAAAACTACTTGACTCTAGGTGGGGTTTAGGATCAAGAAAGGGTGATAGATTTTTGGGGGTAAAAACAGCACAAACACACTAGGTTCGGTCAGAAAGGTGAGACAATAGGTGTCGGGAGACTTTCGGGATGCAAACGGGGATAAGGAAGTGGGTTTTGCAGCAAGAGAGTAACGAGAAGGGGAAATCAATTGGTAACTCCGTTGGAAAAATACTCACCGGGCTTCCTCTTTCAAGGATAGTCTGGATTAACTTCCCCAAAGTCCATAGACAGACCCGGGGAAGTTGATGAAACGGAATTTCCTAGTTAGTTTCTATTCGCTTTCGCGAACTAGAACACTAACTATCCCAATTCCTACCTTCCAACAAGCGTTGGATGTATTCGGGATGCTTTCGCACCTAAATACATCCCACTTGAGGGAAGGATGGGGTTGGGAAGTTGATTTCCTAACTAGTTACTCACTAATATTGCTAACCCAAACCTAATCACCCATTCACACCCTTAATATCTCCCTAACCCATTAGGGTTCTAGCCACTAAACATCCTAACTATCATGATACTAACATCAACAACATTAATCATGCTTAAAAGGGTAAACAAGAACAATAAACAATCAACAAAGCCAATAATAACAACAAAAGCAAAAACATGGATTAATAAATAAACTATGAAGTAAAAGAGAGAAAGGTTAAGAAGTGCTCATTAATGGTGATGACAAAGAGGAAAAACTTCTGAATAAATAAGCTCCAATGCTCCAAATATGATAATAATCTTCAATCTTGAAATAAAACTTGAGAGAATCCAATACAAGAATCAATAAACTCAGCAGTAATCTTCACTACCCTCTAATCCAAAGCTTAAAAATGTGATAAAAGAAGGCTAAAGTATGATAAAAGGTAGCTAAAGACTGATTAAAGATGTTCTCCTCTGCTAAAATGACCTAAAACAATATATAGTAACTCAGGTTGTTACTCAAAACTCATCATTTAACGCTACAGACAAAACGTGTCCCGCAGGGGACCGTGGGCACGGTCAAGGTGACCGTGGCCACGGTCCTGCGTAAGGCAGGAAAATTTCTCTTCGCTCCGCGATCTGGTGGGCGCGGTACCCATGCACCGTGGGCACGGTGTAGGCGATTAGGGTTGACATCTTTTCGCTCCTTCGCACCGCCGTGGCTACGGTCATGGGAGACCGTGGCCACGGTCTTGTTCGGCCAGCTGCTCCCTGGGGCAGGACAGTGATCTCACCGTGGCTACGGTCAGGTTGACTGTGACCACGGTCCATCTCGGGTTGCAACTCTCCTTCCTTAGGCATTTGGCTCCATCTTACCGTGGTTACGGTCAAGGTGGCCACGCGATCTATCTCGCCATGATTTATCTTGAGGCTTCCGCTGCCTTTGACACGACCAGGGCTCGGGAAATCTTAGGGAATCTCGGGATTCCCAAGATTGGTGTAAAAATAGTCCATTTAGCATCGTTTTGAGTAAAACCCTCGGAAACTACAAAAATAACCAAAACGCATTAAAAGTTATTAAAACGAGCTACGAGACAAGTCAAAAGCCTAAGCCTAAGGATTTAGGCGGTATTTAGACGCGAAATCGGGTCTAAACAAGTTCAAGTTCAAGCGACCATAACTTTTTTGTTCAGACTCCGATCGAGGCGATTCAAAAGGTGTTGGAAAGCTTATAATGTGTAACTTACACTCATAGAAAGAAATAAAGCCAATGAGACTTGCGGAAACAATGGGATTCAAAATGATGAGCACATACATGTGGAAATGGTGAAAAATGAAGGTTTTTGTGGTGGGTTGGTGAGGTGACTAAAAAGTGAGCAAGGCTAGACGACCTTCCTCATTTTCTAGTCTCTTTTGCTCCTCTTTTTGGGCCTTGTCACTTCTGGGACCAGCTAGTTAGATTTGAAGCAAGGCTACTTGGTTTTGCTTTGTTTTTAACTCATTTTTAGCTCATTTTAGGTTTTTTTTTTGTGCGTAATCTTGTAATGAGGTATTCGCGTAGCTCTCGGTTACACTTGTGCACTTGTCCCGGTACAAAATTCGGTGTCTATGCCAACGCATTCCGATTACGTATCCTTGAAGATGTTAGGGCTAATGATTGAGGTGAAAATGGTAAACACTGCAAACCACACTAGAGGTGAAGATAACATGACTCCTTTGTAGAACTCCTAATGTCGTGTATTTCCATATTTGCATTCCTGATTTGAATTGAAGAGCTCATTCACCCATATGAAAATTTAAGCCTAACACATCCATCCACCCACATCTTCCATCTTACGCTCCATCACATTCCCACTCTTCACCTTTTGTTAAGTCCAAAGTTAATGGAGAGAAGAAAGGCTAACTTCATCACCAAAGCCAAGTTAGGCAAAAGGAGAGATGAATTAAAGAACAAATAAATAAGATGAGGCCAACCTAAATCCCTTTATGGTGGGAAAAAGGAGAGATGAGTGAACAAGAGGAGAGAAGCTAACATGAGCACTCACTCATCGGGTTAGGCAAAAGTAGAGAATTCAAATGAACAAGATCAATCATCTCTAAAAGTGAATCTCACCATCAAATCAATCATGCAGCTCAACAAGACATGACTAAGATAGGAGGCTTCCAACCGTTTTACCACATATATCATCATCCCATTTATTCTCACCTTGCCGTTTTACCTACGTTAATACCTTCTCGTACCACCACCATAAACCCGGTCATTCATTTTATGACAATCTCATCTCTAAACCTACACACAAAATTGTGTTGTTGGTAACATACATCATCAAGAAGAGGGTTATAGACTGAAGTCATTAAGTTTGGAAAATTCAGGTTGGAAGGGGAAATGAGATCGATAAAATTGAAAAAAAGACTTTAAAAAAAATGTAAGTATGAAAACAAGAAGAAAAAGAACGTAAGAGGTAGTTGTCGGTCTACTTAAGTCACCCGCACACATAGCAAAACCTCCGTGTCCATCCTTCGCGTCAATTTAGTCCTTTAACCCTCAAGTATATTACAAAGTCCTTTGTAAGGCACCAATCCCTTAAAGTTGCATCCGTACAACTACGGTTGGCTCAATTACACGCTGGATACGTAGAACAACCTCTCTGAGGCCCAGCTGTTACAATTCACTTTAGAAATCTATCATTAAATTATTTGGTCTTTTAGAGATAAAACAAAAAGTGGCTAGCCCGAAAACTTGATAAGGTGGATTAGACAAAAGGTGAGGAAACCTTGGACATTAGAGCACTCTTGCGCTTCTATCTACTATATCCAACAGACTTGGATTTCCCTTCATACACAAATCCATCAAATCGTCACTCCTCTATAGCCATTTGACCATCTATTTCCTTATGAGATAAACCCATGAGATACGGTCTTCCATCCATAGATCATCTCTGGAGCGGTTCCCAATGCGCCGTGGATTGATGAATAAATATAGCTTGAGTTGTTGTTATGGAGGAGATGATAGAAAACCTCTTGAACACCCATAAACAATAGAATAGAGAGAGAATGAAGCCAAATTCAATCATCCATGCTTGAACATCTCAATATTAGCCTTGAACTTGAATAATAACAAGAAGAATAACCAAAATCAACCAAGAACATAAACCTTGAACACCAAATGGGATTGGATAAAGGATAATCCACCACCAAAACCTAACACCCCACCATGACCATCATAAAGGAAACATCCACCAAATGATCAATAAAGAGATGACTTGCTAACACCACCATTACAAATGGATAAAGTAAGAACAAGATTTTTGAGAGAAAGGGAGAAAACCCTAACAATGCATTAGCCTATCATTCATCAACATAATCTACCTTGGAAAATAAGCTAAGGGGGTATTTATACTAATTGGGGGGGAGGGGTAAAACAGAAAATTACAAAGATTATCCACAAAACACGCGTCGCATCAAGGTGTCGCGGGTGCGACGGGCAACGGGCGCAACAACATCATTTAGGCAGAAGGGGGTCGCGGGTGCGACCCATGCGTCGCGGGCGCGACCGTCTTCTAGGTAGCTTTTCCCTGCTGACTTCAAACGCGCATAACTTCTTCATCCGAACTTCTTTTAGGCACATAAGATATCGATAGAAAGCTCTCGGTGTGTACTTTAAGCTCCCAAAATTTGTGACCCATTGAAGTTATATTGAAAGGAGTTATGACCCAAAGAGTGAAGGCGTGTCCATTCCGACAACCCACATTGACCCTTTTCCGCTTATTCTTTATGAAAGACTCCGAACCCTTTTAAAGGCATGAAGTAGGTCCCGATGAGGACCCGTAGCTCCACTTCCATGGTCCGAGGTCCCATTTGAAGTGGATGCCACACCCAATGCCGATCAAACCACGCCTCCAGGGTCCCGGGTCCACCTTGAAATGCACTCCACACCCGACCTTAGAGTTGATTTCTTCGTGTTCTTTGGTGGAGGTGAGGATAGACTTGGAAACCATGGATCCCGAGGCTCGGGCCCCAGCCCGGTACGCTCCATACCCCCCTTCTTGAAAAAGAGTTGCCCTCAACTCTTGGGAGTTAAAATGAAGGTTCACTCCGGGACTCGGCCAACCGTTACATGAACCATCCAACATACTGATCACGATCACGCTATGAACTCCATCCTGCTTGAAGAGATAGGAATTCTTGAAGAGGCTTGGGGGTGAAGGACAAAGGATGGAAGGAGGAAATTTTTGAGGAGTTAGGGAACGCTCAACCTCACTAAGCTTGCCACTCGGTAAAGACAAAGCTATGGATCGCTTGTCCTCACCAACAGCACACTCATCTCGTGTTTCGCTCAAAAGGAGGTTCCTCAACTCACATCCCATAGAGGTTTTGATTCGAGGTGGGGTTAAGGGATTCAAGCACTCAAAGTCAAGTAAATGATCTTCATTCAACACACAATCCCATAAATATTGCATCTCGAACTACCAATAGTACCCAATCAACAACGAATCCTCGAATAACCAATGTCGCCCAAATATCATGTATGGCTTCAAATAGTTCACTTCACAACGTCCAACATGCAAGCAATATTCACCAAAGGACGACACAAATGAAGAACTCAAAAACTTAGGTTGAATTAGAATCAAGGCATCACCAATCCCAAATTCGTCACTAAACAACAAACGAACACCAAGATTCCTAGCATGCCACTCAAAACATAGTGAATTTTCAATCATAGACATCACATGCTCATAATGCAATTATCACGCCAACAAACATTCTCAAACAACCAATGCCTCTCAAAGATCATGCACGACTCACCCAAAGACTCAAACAACTAATTTACATAATTTATAATCAATTTCCGGCAAGTGAGACATGATTACATAATTGCATCATGTAAAACTAATTTATATATTGTTCGGGCTCGTTCCGAGTCGAATTCTTCTCCTTTATAGGGTATTTTTGCTTGTCTTTAATAATTATTTTAGTAGTTTTATTATGTTTTTATTCTATTATTAGATTTTATAGCATTTTATTATTTTTGTTATTATTATTGTTAATATGAAACAAAAATGTAAATATTAGAAATAAATAATAAAAACCTATTCTAATCTAATTCTAATTCCTAATTTCTACCCAGCCCAATCTTTCCCCTCCTTTCTCTCATTCTCGGCCCAAATACAATACCTAGCCCAACCTACCCGTCAACCCTTATACCGAAACCCTAATCCATAAACCGACCCATTTCCCCTCTCTCCTATTTCAGCCGAACTAAAACTCCCCCAAAACCATAATCTAATTCTAATTCCCCTTTTCATTCTTTCCCCTCATCTTCCTCTTTTCCCTCTCATTTCTCTCACTTTTCTCTTTCTCACTAGCGCAGACACGACCGAACCAACCTCACCACCATTTTCAATCCAACTCCAACTCCAACTCCATCTCCTTCTCTCTTCACTCGAACTCATCTCTCTTCTCATCTCTCTTCTCATCTCCTTCTCTCTTTCTCTCATCTCTTATCTCTTTCTCGCGAATTTCTCATTCTCATTCTCATTCGATTTCTTTTTCTCATTTTCAGATTCGGCTAACGGGAAGTACAATGGAGGAGCAATTGACGCACCCACCACCATCTCCATCCTCATCCTAACCGAATGCATCTCAGCCATCCAACTAGAAAGAGGATCGAGGGCTGAGATTTGAAGGGGAAGCTCGAGATCGACTATAAAAGGGGAAGAAGAGGAGGTTTTCGAGCAGCATCATTCTAGGGTTCGTTCTAGGTTTAGAATCAGATTAGGTTTAATTTCGCTTTCATTTTTGGTTTTGAATTCCTGTTTTCGCTTTTCTCTTTAATCGATTATGGTTTGTTTTGAATAGTTTTGAACTTCTGTTTCGTTCTGTTTTACTCTGAATTTGGTTTGGTTTTGGTAATGATTCATTCAGTTTTTGATGTAATATTCGAATTAGTATTGGATTGTTCTTAATGTTCGATGCATTTGTGTTTGGCATTCTGGTGAATTTTGGTTGCTCTTGGTTTGAATTTGGTGATGTTCTGCTCGACTTTCTCCCTGTCTCTGCTCATCTCTAATTTTGTCTTTCTCGAATTTTCCCTTTCCTTTCCTTCCTCTGTTCGATCGATGGACAGTAGGGAGTGGGGGTGATTTTTCTGTTTTTCTTCTTCTGATTTCTGTCTTCTCTTCCTTATCGGTTCTCTGTTTCACTCTTTCTTTTTCTTAATTTATTTGTCCTTCTTCATAAGGTCGGATTAGGGTAGATATTAGGGTTCTCTTTGGTTAGTTTTTATTAAGGTTTTGTTTAGGATTTGTTTTAGTAAAATTTCCATTAGTCTTTATTAGATTAGCCAAAAAACATCCAATCCAACTTTTAGTGAGGAGGAAGGCTAAGGGTCACAAATTCCACTCTCAAGTGGGGATTCGGAGATTCTTAGTAATCCAATTCACGCTTTCTTATTTGTTCGGGAGAAAGTTCAAGGTGAAGGATTCAATTGAAGTTAGTTCATCAAAGGTATAATTTCTCGTTCCCAATTTCATTATTATTAGTAGTTTAATTGCTTTCTTTAATTTCATGCTTTTATTGCTTTCCTAAATTCCATGTCTAGGTTTGTTTTATTGTTTTCCTTTACATAATTTATCGCTTTCCGCATTGTGAGAAAACCCCTTTACACAAACCGATTCCCTCAATCAAGCCTAACACCCATCCCTGAGACCGACAACCTTAACTCATAAAAACCACAAAAAATTACAACCGAACATATATCAATTCAATCGATTAATATCACAAAAACAAATAATCGATTAATATCACACATGTCACTTGTGGCCCTCCCCTGAACTGTGTGTGGTAAGGATGCGGTAATGGTTGTGGTGGATCGATATTCTCCAAGATGGCAAATTTTTGTCGCTTGTGAGAAAACCGATGATGCCACCCATATCTCCAATCTTTTCTTCCGGGAAATAGTGAGGTTGCACAACATTCTAAGGACCATCGTCTTGGACCGGGACACAAAGTTCATAAGCCACTTTTAGAGGTCCTTTTGGAAGCTACATGGCATCAAACTCCTATTTAGCACGTCTTACCATCCTCAAACCGATGGGCAAACAGAGGTAACCAACAAGACCCTTGTTTAGTCCCTGAGAGAGAACGAAAAAACCGAGGTCTTACAAGCCGCTGGTACACAAAATGGCACCATTGCCGGGGAGCCAGCGCCCCTAGTTTTAGTTTCTTGGTCTTTGGTTAATTGAGTTTGCTTTCACGCTAGAAATTAGTTTGTGCCAATCCAAATGAATTTGATGCTTCTATCGGTTCTTGTTGATGCATGTAGGTACGCCCTAATGTTCTACCGAGCATCGTAGGAGGTTTCAAGTCCTAATAGGTGAAGTCCAAGCTGATTCACCCCGTACCCTTCTATCATATGTCGTTCCATCATCAGTGCACGGAGGCAATCCTATCATCCTCGCCACTACCACCCACCGCAACATTCGAGTTCAAACCATACACTGGACGCTTTTGAGAGAAACCAATTCTATGGAGATGGCTTCGAGGATCCTATCGATCATATTAGAAGATTTGAAGGTCGGATTGGTTTTGTGCATATGCCAGAGGTATCTTCGGAGTTTTTGAAATTGAAGCTTTTCCCTTTCACATTGGGAGGAAAAGCTAAGATGTGGCTCGACATTTGTCCGCCCGGTACATATACTATTTGGGATGTATTGAGCCGGGATTTTCTTCACCATTTCTTTCCAGTTAATGAGACGCATAGGCTTCGACAAGCTATCTTGAATTTCAAGCAAGAGCTGGGAGAAACTCTTTTCGATTCATGGGCAAGGTTTAAACTTCTTCAAAGGCGATGTCCACATCACAATCTTCCGAATTGGTTATTGTTACATCAGTTTTACCTTGGGCTTCAAGACGATCTTAAAGACTCAATTGATATTGCATCGGGAGGAATATTCCTTATGAAGACTTAGCATCAAGCAAATGTTTTCCTTCACGAGTTATTTCAACATTCTCCTTCTTGGGGAAGCCGTCGGAGTTTAGGAAGTAAAGGCTATTCTTTGGAGAACGAACCTACTATCAAATTCCTTGTGGGCGTCGTCCAAGAGATGCAACAAAAGATGGTATCTAATGGAACAACCAATTGGGAGTCGCAGGAGACCCAACCCTCCACCCAAAACATCCAATATTTCTCACCCAACCACCAAAACCAAGAAGTTTGGCAACCCACTTATCACCAACCTACTCCTCATCTTCAAGAACCCCAACCATCTCAAGGGTCCAACATAGAGAAGTTGCTGAAGCAAATTGTTGAAAATCAAGAGAATGATAGGGCTCGCCTCGAGAACATTGAAAATCAATGGGCCCAAACGGCTCATATAGACTACATCCCTCAAACCGTCCCCATACAACCTCAACCTACTCCAATGGTGCCGGTGAATCTTATTACCCTCCGGAGTGAAGGGGAAGCGATAGTACCAAATTTTGCGGAAGAGGGATGTTTGAGAGAAGAAGAAAAAGCGAGTGAGTTGGAGATGAATGAAGAAAGGGAGGTGTTTCTTGAAGAAGCTGAAAGTGAGAATGAGGAGAAGTTGAGTGAGGAAGAAGAATTCAATGAGGAAATAGGTGGGTGCTTGATAGAACCTTATACTTTTGAGCTTTCATGTGAGCGTCCTTTGGAGGAGATCCTTCTTGAGCCTATCCACGTTGAGCCTGATGGTAGTGAGGTCGTGTTCCTCACTAATCTTACTGATGGGGCATATACTCGAGAGGTGGAGGATGTTCCCTTGGAGGAACCTTTATTTGAGCGTATGGAGGTCCATGATTTTATTATCAATGATGAAGCATCTTTGGAGTTTCCCCTTCCTCAAGTAGAGTTTGAGTACTTCCCGATCACTTCGAATTATTTCATTGAAGAAGAATTCAAAGAAGGGGTTGAGAAGGAAGAAGAATTCTCGAAGGAAGATGACTGTCATCAACTCATGCTTGCTCCCAAGGCTCCAAAACTCCGGGAAACAAGTAAAGTGGAGTTTAAATTGCCTCCTCATCTATTCCACTCTATTCGACCGCCGGAGGAGCAACTTGCTTGGTTCACTATGGTAGTTGGGAGATGTTGGAAGAAGATGAGAAAAAGAAGGTGGAAGAAACATAAGAAGCCACTGCCTTTCTTCGCCCCGAGGCCAACTACAAACTGGTTAGATCATCTTGACCTTTATGCTTGCAAAGTGGGGAATTGTTGGAAAGGGAGGAAAAGAAAATGGTGGAAGAGATGGAAAATGTTCCTATCTTGTTCACCCCGTCTTTCAAGAATCAAACGGGTATTTAGGTCAAGCTAGGGACCTAAAACAAGCACTACATAGGAGGTAACCCATACTTCCGTTTTGATTAATTTCTTTTCTTTTGTTTCTTTTTCTTGTTTCTAATCCTGCATGCGGATCTTACGAGCCTTGCTTGTTTTTACTTGAATATCCTAATCCTTTGCTCGATTATCACGGATCGCGGATTGAGTAATCATTTATTTTGAAGAACTCGAGGTAATATCTCTCCGCTCTTCTATTTTTGAGTTGAATATCCTATGATCCATGCTGCATGCTTGATTTTCTTTTGGGTGGCGAACCCCTTTGAGTGTTTATGTTGGGGTATATTGCTGTTGGAGCCGTGTGGGCTCGGGTCACCACCACTTTTGTTTGCTAGTTGTTCTTGTTTGTTTGTTCTTTTCGGTTCTCTACCCTTTTTCTTGTGACACATTCCCACTATGAGGACATTGTGGCGTTTTAAGTGTGGGGGGGTGAGAGATATTTGCTTCAAGGGTAGATCACCTAGCTGTTTTTGTTTTTATTTTCTTAGTTTTTGCTTAAAATTAAAAAAAAATTCGTGTGAAAAAGGAGAAAAAAGGGAGTGAAAACCTTTAAAGTTTTTCTTTTAGTTTTGTTTTTGTTCTGCTTTGTTTCCTAGATCTCGTTATTGAAGTTGAGAAGCCGTTCTTAAGCTTCTTTAAAAGTAACCGGTTGGAGCATTTTCGACCCCATCTCGGGTTTTAGTCAAGACTTACCCCTAATAGACTCCCTTCATTAAGTGTCTATTGAGACTCCCGTTCTTTTCACGTTCTGATTGGAACCGAGAGATTTTAGGGGCTCGTGTCCGAGTTTGTTTTGTTGCTCATTTAGCAAATTCGAAAACGAAGAAAAGAAATTCATAAGGTACAATAACCTGAATAAGTGGAGCGTGTCGCTGAATGACACTAACCACCTACACTTAGCCAACCTACACGGCCAGATGCCAGATGCATCGATACCCCTTAACCCTCCTCCTATATCGCTTTGCGACGGAGAGGCGAATGGAAAAGACCGTGTTGGGAGGGTATACCCCTTATATGGGCCGTCCAATTCCCGAAAGTAAGGCTAATACCGACCTTTAAAAAGAAAATAAAAAAAAAAATATAGGAGAAAGTGAAACGGAAAAATTTTCTTGCTTCTAAATAAAGTGGGGCCTCTCCTTGCATCACCTACGGCCCTCACCAAGCCAAGGGCAACCAAATGCGAGGGAGGGCAACATTTCTCTTGGTTGTTTCGTTGTTTCCAAATTTGGACACGAGTCTTTAAAACCTTTGATTCCGTTAGAACCCACTTGCATATTTGCACATGGGGTTTCGCAGTATAAGGTGTAGGGAGTTAAAACCTTCAAGATTGACCTTTATCCGAGTGTGGTGTTTGTGAGATGCTCCTAATTTACTTTTGGAGGCTTAATAACGTTTTCTTAGTTTGGATTGCGAGATCTTTTGAATCAAAGCCTTTGTTTTTCTTTCTTTTTGTTTTCTTCGGTTTTGTTTTCACTTTCCCTCTCTCCTTTTTCTTTGGCTTTTGTGGGTACAACAGCTATAAACCCTCACGAGACCCACCTCATCCACCCTGCCAATGGGGTTTAAAGGGCTTGATGCATGTGCTAAATGCATCCGCGATTTCTGCGAAAGTGAGTTAGTTGCTTTTGTTTAGTTCTAGTTTCTTAGTTTCTTTTGTTTAGTTTTGCTCGGGACGAGCAAAAGGCTAAGTGTGGGGGGGTGTTTAGTCCCATTTTAGGGGCTAAATACCACTCGTTTACGCCCAAGTCTATTGCCGTTCCCCAATAAAATGGTTATTTATTACGTGTTTTGTGATTTTTAGGTATTAAGTTTGGAGAATAATAAAAAGGGGGCGAAGTTGCGAAAAAGGGCGATAACTCGGTCATCCCGAGACCTTTGGAGCTGGTTTGATGCCGTGGTGAAGACCCGGGAAGCATGGGAGACCAATCGTGCCTAAAAGAGAGGGAGTTCGGGCCAAAAGGCTAAGTATGGGGGCATCCATGTTCGTAGCGTTCGCTACAACGACTGCAGCGACCGCTACGCCCCTTTACTTGGCTGGAAGATCAATTGAAGACCGTAGCGTTCCCTACGCCGGTCGTAGCGAACGCTACGACCATAACGTTCCTTACGCCGTGCTTAACGCCACGAGCCCGTGCGAAGGTTACGCCTAAGACCGAGCGGTCGCCACGAAGTGTAGCGAACACTATGATAAAGCCCGATTTCCATTTTCCACCGACGGTCATAGCGCTCGCTCGCTTCGTAGCGTTCGCTACGGATCATTGACTGGGTCGCGACGCTGGGCATAGCGGACGCCTTGGAGCTGCCGAGAGTTAGAGTTTTCGCCTGTCTTGGGTCGTAGCGAACGCTACGATGCCCGTAGCGGTCGCGACGACCCTTTTTCCAGCATAATTTTAGGCCAAAACGACTGTGTTTTGGCCCTTCTTCCCCTTTTGTTTAAATAGCCCGTCTTGGGGCATGAATAGGAGGATCTATTATCTAATCTAGGGAGATATCTAGGAGTAGCTAGGGCATCTAGGTTGAGACTTAGATTTTATTTTCAGTTTGTAATTAGTAGATTTTAGAGGGAGATTAGTGAGAGATTAATCTAGGGTTTTGGAGATTTGAGTTTATTATTGAAGATTTGGGGATTCAATCAATTGAGAGATTGTTGGATCATCTTTTTATTGCTTTCCATTGTTCATCTACAACATTTTGATAAGTATTCTCTTCCCTTAACTCTTTATTTAATTACTTTGCTAATTACTTTGCTTGTTCTTAATTTCCTTACTTGCTATTTCATTGTTCTTGTTTGTCTATGGTTGTTGATTTCTCCATCATGTCTAGAGGCTAATCTTTCTTGAGGTGAGGGGGTGATTAAGGCTTTAATGGATTTTGGCTAAGGTGTTTATTGATTAAAGTGTGTTTTAGTTGGAGGAGTCTATTTCCACCTAGTGTCTTCTCATTGGGGGTGACGGTTCAAGGTCCGAGAGCTCTTTGAATCGTTATACACTCAATGGGAAGTCTAGAGTGGGATAGTTAAGCTCACACTTACGAGGGTAAGTGTAGGCTTAACTAGGAATTAACGCGATTTTCAACCCCGATGGTCCATGGTGGACATAGGGTAGTTAATTTGAATCTTCCTCGAGGGAGGGGATTCATCATGGCCTTTTTCCCGCGTTGTTCCATAGATGAATCTAACTTTATGCACTTTAATCATGAAAACTTCTTGATCAAAAGTTCCGTTAAGTGTCTAAAACCCCCAAACCTTTTCCATTCCTTGACCGACCTTAGTTTTATTTCTTGCTTTGTGATCTTTCAGACCAATATCCTTACCTTAGCAATCTCAACCCGACCATTGACCTAGTTCCTTTGACCAAGGCCGCCAGCTCCCTGAGAGAGAACGACAAAACCGAGGTCTTACAAGCCGCTGGTACAACCCTCTCCACCTTACTTAGGGGGCTTGTGAGCAAAAGTTTGCAGGATTGGGATGTCAAACTTTGCCATGCCGAGTTCACTTATAACCGAGCTCCCTCCTCCGGCCACTCACCATTTGAGACTTGCTATGGAGTGAACCCAGTCACTCCCATTGAACTCCTTCCACTACCTTCAGAGTCAAGAGCGAGTTATGAGGCTAGCGAGAAGGCTAAGGAAGTCCAAAAGCTTTATCAACAAATCTGGGACAAGATTGAGAAAACTAATGAACTTTACAAGGCACGAGCCAACAAGCACCGTCGAGGCATCACCTTCAAGCTCGGGGACTTGGTTTGGCTACACTTGAGGAAGGAACGGTTCCCAACACGGAGGAAGAACAAGCTTATGCTGCAGAGTGATGGTCCATTCAGAGTGTTAGAGAAGGCGAATGACAATGCATACAAGCTAGACCTTCCGGGTGACATGGGAGTCTCATCTACCTTCAACATCAGCGACCTCTCACTTTACATCGAGGATAATGAGTTCGTTGAGGATTTGAGGGGAAATCCTTCTCAACACGGGGAGGATGAAGAGGTCCGGGTACCGTACTCCTCCCACGTCACCTTTGCTAAGAGGGCCACATTCACCTCACCGAGTCTCGAGCGAGGTTCAATTTTCGGTGGAATCTAGAAACCCAAAGATCGTCTCGACAATCCTTTGGAAGGGTTCCAAGACCCTCTAGAAGACTCGGGCACGACACCAACCCCGAAGGCCTTGGGACCGAATGTCATACCAGGTCGTCCCAGGGAAACATGGCTATTTGGTATCGGGGTTCGGATATTTGGACCCAGGCGGAGAAGATAGAAAAAACAATGGTTGGGACACGCTGGCTGGAACAGGCGCCAACCGCGTCTCCCTCTTCCTCCTTGGTTTTTCAAGCAACTTAGAGACGCTGGTGGAGTCTCATAGGACCCTGGTAGCGATTCCCTTTTTCCCCTTAAAGACTTGCCCAGAAACGGGCGCTGGTGGAGGTTCATGGGATGCTGGTCGCTCCTCCCATGCCTCCCCTTTGTTTTGAAGCCAACGCTGGTGGCGCATCCCCCCTGAGCGTGCCTCACTTGTGCGCAAAAGTTGTTCTCCTTGGAACGGGCATTGGTAGCGCTTCCCTAGGTGTCGGTCGCGCCTTGTGCGAACGCCAACGAAGCCTCGAATTATTTTTTTTCGTCATGTTACTTCTTTCCCTTTCTTTCTTTTATTTCCCTTTTAAATGTTATGTTAAGTAACGACACTTTTGTAATTTTTTGCACCTTCTTTCATGTTATCTCTCCTTTCATTTGGCAAGAAGAACACAAGTTATTGCTATTGAATGAAATCAAGGGTTTACTCCCTATTTTCTCTCTCAAAACTTTGTTCTTACTTTATCCATTGTTAATGGTGGTGTTAACAAGTTATTTCCTTTAGTGGGTAGTGGTGCTTTATCTACTCTTGGTGGATTTGCAAGCTCTCAACATTGGTGACCTCCGTTGTTGAGTTCATATCAAGGTCACAAGTTTCAATCAAGTTACCAGGTTCATTTTCTTCCTCTTCTTCAACTCAAGCACCTTGTTCCCACCATGCTCATGCTCCGCATGTAAAAACAAAATTACATTTATAATTATACAAGACTTACTTATATAATATTATTAGTTATTTTTAAATAATGCTAATTTACTTGAAAAAGATGATATGTATGATTAATTAACTATAAGGACATACTTTAAGACAAACTTAATTATAGTTAATTGCATATTCAGCAAAATCCGTTTATATAATACCATATATGTAAGACTAACTCATATAAACCTATATAAAATAAATTTATACTACAGACACACTATCATGATTTACTACATAATACCAAGATATTATTTATATTCTAAACAAGTAAAACAAAATTACTTACTCATAACATTAAAATAAATCATGAATTCCAAGGGGACATGATTAACTAGTAAAAAATGGAGCTAACATTTATAGAAAACGAATTTATATATGCAACAAGTAAAATAAATCTATATTACACATACTTAAACAATAGGTAAATTACACAAAACACATTTCTATAATATATTCCAACAAATGAGTGAATAAAACATGAAAATAACATGCTCATGAAACGGAATAAGGTACAATTGTTACTAACAATGTATGATACATAATCATTCAAAAATATCATAAAGCATGTAATAGACGATCAAATTAACAAAACATATTGTAATTTACAATCTAAAACATGCTTGTCATAATTACATAAATTAAATACAAATATTCTAATTATACATATTCTGATTAACATGTAAAAATAGAACTAAGTAATAAATCAAGGGTAAAAAAGTCAATTCATATTTATCTTTTTAATGTTACGTCGGAAAATCCAACAAAAATCAATTATAAAATATCTTAGGAGGTTTAAATTTATGAACACTTTATGTCAGGTAAGGTGAAAATTATTTCACAAATGTATCTAAACTCTCAATCTATGTAAGCTACCAACACATAGATCGGCGAGAGACGACTCCAATGACGTCAGCCACACACTCAACACGCCACTCCAGTGGCGGTGTGTGACCCACACGCACCTCCACTATTGGCTGATTTGTGAGTTTTACATCAAGTAGAAACAGATTGGGATATGGGGGGTTGATTGCAGGAAGAAGGAACACTTCATTACCAGCGTGTTATTCACAAGGGCCACCATTTCAAAGCACTTTGAGGGGTATGTTCGAAAAACACTCAATTTTTCTTCTACATCTTTTTTTTTTTGAAAAAAAAAATCGATTTGGGTTGAGTCTAATTCTAAACTTAACACATAGTTTGAAACTAATAGAAAGGAGCTCCTTGGTGAAGTTGGGTGCTCAGGGAAGACATGATGAGTTAGGCAAAGAGCAAAAGCAACCAACTTACAATTGAAGTAGATATTTTGAATCACACGAAGAGGAAAATCAGAAAGGTACAATTATATTCAGATACATACGATTTTCATTTAGGACAATTACCAGAAATTAGCCTAAACTAATCATGATAAAATTATTCAGGAATTGCTACAGGCAATGCTATGATACCAATGTTAGTTAATTAAAGGACTAACCTTAGTTGAGGAAATAGGACCAGATTATCATTAATTGTACCCGGTTGAGTCATGATCGATCTCCGGTGGCTACTAGAGTTGCCGGAATATTGCCACACCTCAAAACTTAAGTCTCGTGATGGTACACCGTGGAGATTGTGTTATATCTTAATTGTATATCTAACTCATCCCTAATCACTCCTATAAGTAGTACTACCTCACTTAATTAGAGGGAGTGATTATGGGGATTTATTAGTATTGTAACTGTCGTGATCAAACTCATTGATTATTGTGGCCGTTACATATATGAGGTCAAACCTCATTAAAACAATAAATCTTTTTATCTTGACACCTCAAACATTGAAGTATGGCTTCATCACTGACTATATAATCGTCTTCTTTATTTCAAAAGCTATTTATTTTTTATTCTAAGTTAAGTGTTTTTTAACCTATGTTAATAATAGTATGTTAATAAATGTATATTTTTAGATCGTGACCCACCATAGGTTGTTAGCAAAAAATGAATAAACATCTTAAGGTACTCTTTACCGTTGTCAAACAATAGTCAAAGCAATTTTTTTTGCCCCTGTTAACTCTTACAATATCAACAAATAATATTGAACAATCAGTACTGTTTATTTTTTTATGAGTAAGAATACTATTGTAATATATTATTCTAATCTTGTTATTATTTTAATATTGCTTTTTGAGAAATTATTGAACTTTCTTTAAATTTTCTCTTTTAGAAATAGTCATGATATAAATTATATTTTTTAAGTTGGCAACTATACAATATAATTTTATAATGAAATACAATATAATAAGCTTTTCTTGGCTAATATTTATATCAATGGGTAGAAGGTTGCATTAGTTCATCACATTAGGGTAAAAAAAAAAATTAGTATAATTGACTAATTATTATGAGTGATTCAAATTGTTTATTAGTGAAGATAATACAGTTGCACATCTTTAACTAAAAGGTTTGGGATCACATTCTTTCAAAATAGTATTTACACTCTTTTTCAATGATCAACCTTTATGTAGCTAATTATATCACTCATCTTATAATATATGACTTCCTACATGGTGTGACACGTGTCGCTTATACATTCTTTGTACTCAGCGTTAAATATAGGATTATTTGATTTTAAAATCCTCAACTTTGGGTCTTGTTTATCAGAATATCCCAAAATTTACTTTTGATATGAATATCCCAAACTTTGGGGGTTGGTATTTATTAGCATCCCAACACTGAATTAACATCAATTAAATTCGAGTGTTTCTACAATGTAGTGGTTGTTTTTTGGCTAGGACACACTTCCACTCTACAAGTCACCTTAAAAAATTTTGTGACATCACAAAAAATCCTGAGTTTAATTGATGTTAAGTTGGTGTTGGGCTACTGCCAAATACGACCTCCCAAAGTTTGAGATATTCATATTAAATTTGAGATTCGGGATATTCTGATAAACAAACCCCAAAGTTGGGGATTTTAAAACCTAATAATCCTTAGATATGTTACTTAGATGTATGCAAACGTTAATTGTTGATTTGGATAAGGCTTCCTCGTAGCGTAATATATTGACATTGAGTTCAAATTTTTCACTGTTTGTACTCAACTTTTAACATATTACTTGGATGTATGCAAACGTTAATTGCTGATTTGGCTAGGGTATTCTTGTTGCTTAATACAGTGGCATTGGGTTTGAATTGTCTACTGCTGGAGAAAGACTTCTGTGTCTGTTCTTCGTTGACAAAAGTCTTCTACTTTGTTTTACAAAAGTAGAGGACATTCAAAAGCTTCATACTATCTCAAATAAAATTTTTTCCGCTTCAGGCCAGCTGGTAAACTTTCATAAATCTTTTATAATTTTCTTTTTTTTGTGAGAATGTCACTTCTATGGATAAACAAGTGGTGGAAAACTTTTTTTGTATTCATCAGTCTTATGTTGTTGGGAAATACTTCAATTGTCCCTTGTTTATGGGTAGGCCTATGACACAAACATTTACACATCTAATGTCCAATGTTGTTGTGAAATTACAACCTTAGAAGGCAAAAATTATTTCTAAGACTGGTACAACCATTCTCATACAATCCTATATCAAATCCATTTCGTCCCATATTATTCAATGTTTTCAAATCTCGAAAGATTCTTATACGCAAATTGATAAAATCAGTACAACATTTTTCTGGAAAAATTTACATACCAATGGGTGCCTACCTTTGGTAGCTTGGGATAAAGTATGCCAATCAAAACGGGTGGGTGGACTTGATTTGCATAAAACTGAATCTGCCAACAATATTTTTTTTTTAATGTAAGTTGTTATGAAATAATGCTTGGGAAGGGTATTAGGGTGGACCAAATCTGTGCTACATATGTCAAGAATAGAGATATTTTCTCCCTAACTACCAAACTCCTAAAAGTTAGGACTTTGCTTACTAAAGGCCTGAGGTGGCAAGTTGGTAATGGGAATAGGATCAATGTTTGGTTAGATAATTGGTGTGCTCAAAGCAATCTTCTGGAGTTGAATCAAATTACTAATTTAGAAAATATTGATACTAATTTAAACGTTTCAAACTTTATTAATGATGATAAATTCCTAGAATTTGGAATTATTGCATTTAGTTCTGAATCAAGATTCTGTAGACTAGATTCGTTCTATCTCGATCCCTGCTAATGGTTTGCAAGATTCTATATGTTGAGGATTAACTAGTCTTGGTAGTTGTTTAGGCTCAGTTTTGAGCTTTAAATCACACTCTTGTACTTAGTGCTTAAGCTCGTTTCTCGCTTTAATAAATGTATCCCAGTGTCGCTTTTTCATTATTTTGTAGGTTAATTTGGGATGGAATAAAGGTGAAATCAAAATTTGAAGTCATATAGACCGCATCTCGGGATGCCAATGAAGTCACCCCAGAGCTACGAGAGCGACGCAAAAGGGACCCAAGACTTAGGCCCAAAAGGCCTAAGTCACCCATCAAGGTCAAATGCATTACTAGCGCCCGTAACTAAGAGGAAGCCCAAAAGGCAAAGTAGCCAAAGTCAGTCACGTTCGTTACCCTCAGGGTAGCGTCTGTGACCCAGAAGGCAGCCTTTGAAGGCCTTGTGACCTGACGGAGATCACGATCATTACCCCCAAGGGTAGCACCTATGCCCGAACTGAGCAAGTCAAAGGATTCCTGAGCCCATAAGGTAACTGGCAGGACAAGCACTAGTAGCGCCCGCCACCCCAGCGAAGAAAGCCAACGTACAAAGTAAAATCTCCGCGTCACTGGCGACACAACCCAAGGTAGTAGGGGTGGAAACAGTGCGGTGTGGTGCGGTTTCGGTGTCTCGAAGCGGTGCACCGGACGAAACGGTGTGCTAAAACCTTAAACCGGAACCGGAACCAAATCACCCAGTTTTTAAAAACCGGTGCACCAAATTTAACGGTGCGGTTTCACCGGTGAACCGGAACCGTATTAATTTCTATCAACATAAAAAAATCTCTATTCAATAAAGGGTCTGGGCTGTCCAATGCCCGCCCACTACCCACTGGTTCAGTGGCCTATGCCCAATGCCCAATGCCCAGTGCGCTAAAAATCTCTATTCAACCAAAATTTACATATATATATATATATATATATATATATATAGGATCCAGTAGGAAGAAAGATACGGTAGGAAGGTAGGAAGAAATAATCTGGGGCGTACAAATCTAATCCGATGACTGATAATAAAACCACTTTCCTTCCCCATAAATCAACTAGTGGTTTTCGGAAAAAATAAAATAAAATAATTTAGGTAGATATGATTAGCTAGAATCATGCATGGGGTTAGAGAGAGAAAGATTTATTTCCCTAAATTATAGGGATCGAGTTATCCAAATTAAATTCAATTATTATCAAAAACTAAAAATAAAAAACAAAAGTTAACGTTTTATAAGGATTTTATCATGGGTATGTTTCGTCCAACATCGTCGTTTCTTCTCACATTTCATGACCACACTCCGTAATATTCATGACCACACTATCATAAATCAAAATTATATCAAGGACCACACTCCCATTATACATGACCACACCTCCCTAAATCAAATTATATCTTAATTGTCGCATTATATGGAAGACCACAGTCCTTAATATCCATGACCACATCTCCCTAAATCAAATTATATCTTGATAACATTGATATAATTTTGACATAAATGGAGTGTGGTCATAGATATTAGGGAGTGTGGTCATAGATATTAAAGAGTGTGGTCATGGAGTGTGAGAAACAACTATTATGTTAGACTAAATACAATCCCTACAATTTTGATAACTTTTTTTTTTTGGTTTTTTTATAATAAAAGAGTTAAATTAGGATGATTTAATTCCTACAATTTAAGGAAGGAAATCTCTCTCTTTACCTAATTGATTTTATTTATTTTTTTTCGAAAACCACTAGCTGATTTATTAGGAAGGAAGGTGGTTTTTATTATCAACCATTGGATTAGATTTGTACGCTCCATATCGTTTCTTCCTATCTTCCTATCGTATTTTTCTTCCTACCGGATCCATTCCCTATATATATATATATATATATATATATATATATATATATATATATATATATATATATATATATATATATATATATATATATATATATATATAT
This sequence comes from Portulaca oleracea, assembly GCA_029582165.1. Taxonomy (NCBI): domain Eukaryota; kingdom Viridiplantae; phylum Streptophyta; class Magnoliopsida; order Caryophyllales; family Portulacaceae; genus Portulaca; species Portulaca oleracea. The sequence goes on from CM055868.1 coordinate 16,535,845, forward strand.
ATATATATATATTAACGGTTCGGTGTCGGTTCCCCGTCGGTTTAAATATCCCAAACCGGAACCGCCCCGTTTAGCATCCGGATTTTCCGGTGCGGTGCACCGGAATTTTAAGTCGGTTTGGTGTTGCCCGTTTCCGTTTTTTATCCGGTTTCCGGTTTCCGGTTCGGTGTGCCGGCTCCGGATTTTTCTTCCACCCCTACAGGGTAGCACCCATAATGACCCTGCTTCCCGCAAAAAAAAAAAAAATAAAACGACTATATTTTATGTAATTTTTCCTTGATGTATATATACTCTCTCCTTAATTAAACCTAGCAGTTTTTATTATCTTTTAGTCTTCCCCTTTTTAGTAGTTCCTAAGTTCAAGCACATTTCTCTAGATAGATACTTTTTCCGTTTTCTCTCAAAACACTATTGTATTCATTTTAAAGAAGATTAATGCAAGCAGAAGATTATTAGACCAAGCGCAGTGGAAAGAACTTTACATCGGAACATGTGTAAAATTCTCAAGTTTTAGTACAAGGGGGAATTGAAATTTGGGATTGTAAAGTTGGGAATGTTGCTTCATTCCAGACATTCACCGTTATTGTCCTTTTTTTTAATTTTTTCAGCTAGAAGTGGGCCGCACTTAATTAATAAAAAAAAGAAAAGAAAAGAAAATAGCGTAGTATCCACTGGAGGATACAACGGCTATCACTAGTTTCCTTTTTTTGGAAAAAAATAATTGGATGGAAGGGGGTCACTCAATTAAAAAAATAGAATATAACTGTTGGAGCAACAACTATGATCATTTTATTTTTTTTAATTAATAAGTTTTTAATTTTATGTAGGTGTGAGTACTATTTTCAATTTCATATTACATATCATTTTTAAAATCGATCATATTTTAAAAGATAGTAAGTATACATTTTGAATATTTATCATTACTAATTATTAAACAAAACATAAAAAATACAAACATAATAAATGAGTATTTAAGGTAAATGGATTCCAAAAATTAAATTTTAATGTGAAAAGTATGAATTATGGTGGGGGACCACCCTTCCTTATCATATAAAATTCTTAATTTTTGGAATTTCATTTCATCCTACCTACAACCATAAGAACTCATTCCATCCTTTTACTTTATAATATTCAATGTGGAGCCTCCTTGATCTTATAATTAATAGATTTATGAATGATAATATTTTGTAAAGTTTAATAAGATTGTTATTCAACATTTTATTTTTGTAGAAATAAAAATAAATAATTAACTTAAAAAATCAACCAACATAAAAGACCTAGTCATTTTTTTTTATAGAATTTTTCATAAAAGTCAAACTAAGACTCCAAAATTTAAAATGCAATCCACAAAAAAAACAACAACAAATGCGAAATAATAATTAAAATGCACAACTAAAATTTAAAATACATCATACAATTCTAAAAAAAATTTAACAACACACATGGTTCACTGCACTTTGGAATTGTCGGTTGGGGTCGATTAAGCGTTCCTTTCACGCTCCACATTTCTGTTCCATATTTCTTCAACAAGATCCGCCTGTGGACGTTTGTGCAACTTATCATCGCGGACAAGTGCTAATTGTTTTAAGTAATTATCATAGCAAGGCTGACGTTCCCGACAAATTGTAGGCTCTGGGCGGATCCCTCAACATGATCATAATCAAATGCTAGGTTATATGTGTCACGCTCATCTTCTACAATCATGTTGTGCAAGACAATACAAGCTTTCATTATCACAACAATTTCATCCTTGTCCATATATTGAGCACGCCCACGAACTATAGCAAAGCGAGCTTGCAATACACCAAAGGCTCACTCCACATCCTTTCTAACTCCCTCTTGACGTTCAGCAAATAATTTCATTTTTGGACCCATAGGCAATGGAATACTCTTCACAAATGTAGACCATTTCAGATAAATTTCATCTGAAAGATAATAACCCATTCTATATCGGTTACTGTTCACTACATATTCGCATTTTGGAGCCCGATCATTGTACACATCGTCGAATAACGGGGAACGGTGGAGGACGTTGATGTCATTCATACTGCCTAAATACCCGAAAAAAGCATGCCATATCCATGTGTCATATGAAGTGACTTCTTCAAGAATAATCGTTTGAGTTGGTTTCCTTAAGTACACTTCCCCGAACACATCAATGATAGCTTGTGCAAACCTTTTTGTACACTCTAAAGTCGTGCTTGCCCCGATCTTTAGATATTCATCAATGCAATAAGCGGCTACACCGTAGGCTGAAATCCACATAGCTGGGGTGCACTTAGTGAGTGGAGTCAATCCACGTTGTCCAATTGCATCGCCCTTTAGTTGAAAGTACTCAGAGTGATTGTTGAGGGCCTCGACTATGCGGAGCAATAAAGGCCTACGCATTCAAATCTGTGGCGAAAATGTCCTTCATTGTAAATTGAGTCATCTGTGAAGTAATCTTGGTATAGACGATCATGAGCTTCTTTGCGATTTCTCCAAATAACTCTTTTCTTCCTTTTTGGGCCAGATGCAGAAGGCCCAAGATGTTGTTGTGCAGCTTGCAAGAATTGTTGCGAAAGCAATCTTTGTTTCAGTTTTATACTATCATCCGACATTTCTTGCATAATGATTATATCAGAGGAGGAGGAAGAGGAATCATCGTCCATTATAAGACACTTAAAACATGCAAGTTTTAGTTATAGAAAAGAGAAGTGAGTCACGGACAACATAATTCATTTGATTGCAAATTTAACTACCTCTCAATATTTAACTTCATTTCATAACAACATTGTTTCATAACAACATTTTCATTTCATAACAATATCATTCATTTCAATACAACTTTAACTACCTGTAATAGCCCGCTCCTTAATAGGGGCTGTTAAGGTCAATCTCAACCTAATTAAGGTTGAGAAAGGTAAAAAGGAGGACTTAGAAACTAATTTCCAAAATTTCGTGGGGAAAATCCGGCAGAGTTCCCTTTGTAATATGGACGTTTCCAAGGCTTAAAGCCTTACATCTCTGTAAATAAACAAAATAAACCAAAAACAACCTCAACGGCCACACGCCGGAGTAATTCACGAGCCACACACTCGGATAATATTCTAATGCATCAAACAACCCAAGCATTCGAAAATTTTTTACGATAGGATTCAAATTACAAGACAATTACTTCCTATACCTAAACAACTAGATATACTAAATCTCCAAACAAACAGTCAGCTCCGGATCTTCATATTTACCTGTAAGGGGAAGGGGAAAAGGGGTATGAGCAAACCACAGCTCAGTGGGTAACTTGTACCCTGGAATAACCATTGAGATTCAAGCAACCTAAGAATGAGAGTCACCCTAGTTCTGCATTCACAAAAGTACAATTAAAACATAAACGCATCTCTTAGTCCCTTTATAATCCATCAAGTAGGAAACTAGGTATAAGGTTTCCATTCAAGCACCTAAATGTCCCATTTGAGGTAACTAACACTCTCATATCTTCCAAATCAACTACAGGGGGGTGGGATAACCTTTTTGTCATGAAAACAGTCAGGAAGCCATCAAAGAAGCATCTCAAGTACTCTAGTGTTCTAGTAGGTCGCAACCAACTCAATACATATCCTCTACCAACATAGGGATCTCTCAAGTGACTCTTGCACCCCGTTTGGCCTCCACAATGGCAATCAAGATGGGATTCACATGATATGCATTAGTCTAATTAAGAGACACACACGAAGAGCTTAAATATCACATATACAACTCATGAATAGCAAAATAAGTTACTTAAATCACAAGACGCTTTTTGAAACTTAGTTTGAAAATTATTAAACACAACTCACAACTCACAATTCTTAAGTAGGAAACCAATCGTACTTTAAAACCTTTCAAAGCAATTCTAAATAAGAACATAACACTTTCAACATATAAAGAATAACTCACGCAGTTTGGGACAGGTATTAAAAATTATTCAAATTTCCTTTTCCATCTTTCCATAACCATAGTATATACCGTTTCAATAAACCAACGATTTCAAATAATCTTTCCTTCTTTCCATTGTACAAAAATATCGATACCATGGGCATAGGGTACTTTCAGCACTTTCCAGTCGGGGTCGGTTCCCCCTTAAGACAGTTAGTTTAACTTCCCGGGAGTTCTAACGTCAATGGACTTTATATAATTAGCCGATTCAGTTCCCCTTTACAGGTGTAACTCCGGCTTTCCAATAGCCGATTCAGTTCCCCTTTACAGGTGTAACTCTGGCTTTCCAATAGCCGATTCAGTTCCCCTTTACTGGTGTAACTCCGGCTTTCCAATTAGTCCACAGTACCTAGTGCAATACACCTAGCCCGAAAACCATTTCAAACTCGTAAATCACATAACAATTCCATACCATACATTTCTCATCCAAACTCGCTTTCCAAAATCTCATATTGACATAAAATAGGAATTTACCCTTTATTTAAGTCAAAAAGCTCAATAGAACATTTTCCAACTCTTTCCACATTCAAGAAACCAAATCCCCCATAAATAAATTCATATACCTTTAGAATAATCAACCACCACATAGAAATCATATAACCAACTTAAAATATACATAAGTATCAAATAAGTCTTGTTAAATATAAAAAATACATTCAATACTTCTTAGCGTCTTGAAAAGTCAGTGTCGATCAAAATACCCTTAGAAATCCTTTGGAATAACTTCTTTTCAATTAAAAGCATAGAATACCTTTCAAGTTCGCATAAACTTCAAATAATTGGGAAAGTATGTACACAGGTACTTAAATTCACATACAAAGTCTAACAATTAGTATAAATTCGAATCACACTACATTAGAACTCAAAAGGCCTAATTACGACGTATCTTTGAGATATAAAAGTTTCATTCCTTAGTCAAATAATTCCTCCAAGTTTTATTTATGCATACCTTACTCTTAAATAACCAAATTAAACACACATAAGTCGTAGGAAGCTCCTTTATTCACATTATACTGATAATCGGCCAAATCAATATTCATTCTAAACTTAACTCAAACCGTTGAATATACTAACGACATATCCACATGTAAAACTACGCATCCATCACAACCAGAACAGTTCTCAGCATACTCAATCAATAATCCATTTCTTTCCATCGTTAAACCCAAAGTATTCTAATTTCACAATTTAACCCGGGCTCCCTTCTCACATAAACCATTCCAAACATACCTCAACGCTCCCCGTTCAACCCAAACACCAACCAACTCCCAACTCGGTCACATAATTCAATTCAATCATCCCAATATAATTAACAAGTTCAGACATAAACTCAGTATTCGAATCTACTAATTAAACTTGAAACTTTACAGTTATTAACAGGGACAGAGATTACCCACTTTGACTCTCAATTGAGCAGTTACGGTCTCAATTTAGGGCAGCCCGGAAAACCGTCCAAAGACCTGACTCAGACCTCCCTAGCCCTTCCTCTGTCTCGCGCCAGGCCCCCGACGACCTCCGCCGTTGCCCAGTCCGGTGGTTCAGCCACCACATCGCTGGCCTTCTCTGTCTCTGCCTTGCTCGACCACCTCAAATCCTCCCCGTGTTCATCGGCACCGCCGGCTACCACCATCGTCCCCCCCCTTTGCGAGCGAATGACCGCCGACCCAGCCCCCATCGCCGCGTTCTCTCCTGCTGTCGACGACTGGCGACTAGGCGGTGCCGCCGTCGTTGCCGCCACTGCCACCGCTTCCTCCATCTCTCTCTCTCTCTCTCTCTCTCTCTCTCTCTCTCTCTCTCTCTCTCTCTCTGCGTGGTGTTCATCGAAGGAAAGCAAGGGCTTGCCCCTTTTTTTTTCTTTGCGTGAAACCCCCAAAATGAAAGAGAAAGGGAGTTACTCCCTTTTACTTATTAATTGCATCCCAATCCAAATAATAACCCCCTTCTCTCATTCCTATTCTTTCTCAATCTATTACCTAATTACCAAATAATATAACAAGTCAACCAACAAGTTGACCCTTCTAATAAAATTCTAATTTTGATAAATAAATAAATAAATAAAACAATATCCACATAATATAGACATACAACAATTAATCCCATAAATAAATAACTAAACCCAAATTAGACCCTTAATAAAGTAATTACCCTTAATAAAACTTCCGGATCTTACACTCCTCCCCCTCCCCCCCTTAAAAATAGTTTCGTCCTCGAAACTTCAAGGTCGAAGGGTCTAGTAGACTAATATCCATGTCACATTGACACTCATATAGCATACATCAGGCACCAGTAGAGAAAGGGGTATTGACTCGAGTTTCAAATCCTTTTCATGGCATGTAGCCTCCATCTCGCCAACTTCTTTTAAATGTCTACTCACTTTATTTTAGGCGCTGAGGAGCAAACAATTCAAAAAAGGGCAAATAAATTGGCATTACACAGCCATTCAAATGTCTGAAAATGGGAAACTCTCAAGCATAGGAGAAATGAAAGCAATTGATGAATGAGGGACTTCGGAAGATTGAAGGTGAAAAACCCTAGCTTGCATCGTTGGCAACCAAAATTGAGGAACAATTGGGAATCATCGGTAGAAACGCTAGATTTTGGAGTATTAAAGTAATTATAGGGAAGGGAATAACTGCAATAGAAGTATAAAGGCAAAGATTGCCATATAATTGAAGAGAAGCTCTTGAAACTAAGGATGGTCGAAGAGAAACCTTACTGCTCATCTTCTCTTTGTCACTTCCTCTAACCTCAACTGTTGGGATGAGAAAAACTTGAATCATCCAGCTTCTAAACTTGGCAACTAGGGGGTGCTCACATAAACAATATGTATATCTAACGATAGGGCATCTCAATGTCTACCAACGTGTCAATTTGGGAAGAATTGAACTTCGCACCCTAATCACGATTCCAGCTACTACCCAATTAAGCAAGATCCTTATGCACTACTCGGGTTGGAGGGTGTCTACTGAGTACTTCAAAACATCCATTTATCATGTACCATCCACAATTGAAGTTTAGGCATCACCAAAATAATATACAGTTGTTATCTCATGTATTGCTATAGTATACTTAGATGTAATGCACCACCAAAATTTACATTGTCGTGGTAGCTTAGTGCTTCTTCCAGTAACACAGACCTAGGATTCTAGTTTCCAAGAATATTTCTCAGCTTATTCAAGTGATACTGATACGATCCATATATAGCATGCCATACTACTACTCATTTCAACCTTCAATTTAGTTTCCAAGAATACTTCTCGAATAGCGCCTGCTCCTGTAGATATTTCCCTATTTAGAAATGTATCAAAACCTTGGGTAGTAAAAAAAAAAAGCGGGATGCTGTATTTCCAGGATTGGATTTCATATTCGAATAAACCTCGTAATCGTAAAAAAGTAGGTTTTTTCGCTATAGGCCTAGCAAATGAAAAATTGGGATAGGATCCTATAAAATCTCCCCCCCTTTAAAACCGGACGTGAAAGTTTCCTCTCGCCCGGCTCAAGTAGTTACAGCAAACAAATAAAGAAAGGAATTATCGTTTTCAAATAAATTCTAGAAAATCTCTAAAACAAAAGATCTACTCCTTACTCAAGTTTCATTGAAGACTAAGCCCCATTTCATTGATTCATTCTTCTTTCTTTTATTTTGTTTGTGAATTCTTTATTTTTATTCAATGAAATTCCAACAAAACAAAAATGAAATGTGAAATTCTTGAGCAGTCTACCTCCCTTCGAATGATGAATCCCCGTAAAAGAAAAAAAAAGAAATAAGTAACTTGGAATTCAGAAGAAATTTACTTGTCTATGTTTTGTTCCGTTCAATCTTTTAGGTCACGACTTCACCTCGACGGTTATGCCACAATTCCCTTAAAGCCTATATGCGATGGATAGACTCTTGTAACCATAACATATTTTCTATTTATTTTATTGGTTTTGCTCGCCCCAGTAAGAAAAAAAAGGGAATGGCTCGGCTATTTCACCTAGCCGAGCCAGAAAAAAAATTCAATTAGATAGAAATGTATAAATGAGTTGAAAAAAAAAAAAGAAAAAAGGGATACTTTTTTTTTATTTTCCATATGACCCGATCCCAAATGG